>JADLZK010008567.1:0-69263 GCA_015847255.1 Hyparrhenia diplandra
GACACCTTAGTTGCTAATGGTTTCTCTAAGTGACTTGAGATACGATTAGCAACATATGATGATGGAGCATGGTGGCATGGAGGATGACCACAAGATCATGGACATGGTGGACATGGCGCTATGATCAAGCTCTTTGGAAAAGAAGAAAGAGAAAACAAAAGACCCGAGGAGATCAAGGCAAAGGTATACTTGATAGGGCTTTTTGTTTTGCACTCAAGACACCTAGAGGGTGTGAGTGACTTAGGATAGATAGCTGACTATCAAGAGGGGATAATCACAGCTAATCCGAGGTTGAAGTGCCACTAGGTCCATTCTTGAGAGCATATGCATTAGGATCTAGTGGACTAACATCTAACCCCTTGCAAAATGCTTTGAAAATGCTAACACACGTGCACACAGCGGAGACACTTTGTGGTTGGCAAGTTGGAAGCAAGGGCGTTGAGAAAAGCAAGTGGAAGAGCCACTGTTGGTGCATTGGACGCTGCACCGGACGCTGGTCCATGCATCCGATGCAGCCTGGCTACATAGGGTTTCTCCCGGGGGAGACGACGGACGCCAGCCCCCGACACGCCCGATGTGAGCGCCGACGCCATCCTAACGCGCGTACGGTGCCGCGGCCAAGAGTCATGCATGCCTTAGGGTTTCGGTTGGACTGAACGCTGACCGCGATAGGTGCGCCCCCGATGCCGGGCGCGACGCCGCCCGATGCAGAAATATCGTTTTCGGACCCTTACCGGACTCGCATTGGATGCAGCTGGCTGTGGCGGCGGTGCGTCCGGGAGAGTGCGCCCGATGGTTGAACCGACAGAGCGCCGTTTCTGACCGTTGGGGCACCGCCAGTCCGTGCCACTTTAGCCGCGGCGGCATCCGGAGTTAGCCATTGAGATCCATCGGCTAATGTTAAAAAGAGGAGACACGCGTGGTGGACATCGGAGCATCGGATGCACCGCTATGCCCGATGGCGAGCATCCGATGCCCTCGCAGGAATTGGAAAAAGGGGCAACGGCTCTACGGCGTGGGCTCTCCTATATATACGCGTTGGCGGCTCTTTGGAGTATCTCTTGGCCATTTGAACATCTTGACATACTCTAGAGCTGAGCTAACTCCTCTCCACTCATCTCTTTGCATTGTTGCTCATCTTGAGTGAGATTGAGTGAGATTCAAGTGCATTTGCTTAATAGCTTGCATCTAGTGGCACTTGTTCATCATGGTTGTTGTGGATTTCTTGTTACTCTTGGGTGTTTGCCGACACCCTAGCGCTTGGAGCAGCGAGGATCGTTGAGAGGAGGTTGGTGATTGTCTCCGTCTCCAATCGGTGGATTGTGAGGGGTTCCCGAGCCTTCCCCACGGGAGTTAGCGAATTGGCAACTCTAGTGGATTTGCGCGCGGGCTTGTGTGATCCCCATCTTGTGTTGGTTGTGCGGCACCCGGCTGCGGGTTTGGCATTGAAAGCCGGTTAGCGGCGTGAACCTCCAAGTGGGTGAATCGCCACAATGAGGAGTAGTTTCTTTGGCAACCGTTTAACCTCAGTAAAAATCATTGTGTCAATCTCCACCCCAATACATGTGGATTGATGCCAATCTAAATACATCCAGACAAGGCCTGAGGGGGGGGGGGGGACGCCGACTGAGTGAAAAAAAAAAATGCGGAGCCGATGGCATAATGACTATAATTACCCAAAACTAACCAAGTGTAGTGAGTCTTTTACCTCATAAAACTGGGAATATGTGGGTTGGCCTAGATTCTTGGTTTCTTAAGAACAAAAACTGGTTTCTAGAAATCAAGCCATTTCAGTTTCTATAAACTGGTTTTTAAGAAACTAGAGGATCCAAACAGTGCCTTACTTGAAAAAAAATTAATATAGACCTCTAGCACCTTATAAGTAAGGAATAATTCTATAAGTAATAAATGGTACTAACACAGAACACCAAACCATCGGACATATCCAATAATCTGAATGAGGAAGATGACAATAAAAAGGATATGGTGAGCCGCACTGCCTGCCTCGGCCTCGCTGGCCCAGGCTTTGATGGAGGAGGCTCCTCGTCGTCGTCGTACGGCATTTTTGTTTGTTGGGTTTTAATCAGAATCAATCAAACGCACGCTATATCTTTCTGGAGAAGAACACAATGTGCAATGGCAATTGCACGCGTTCAGTGAGCATGGCACAACTTCAAGCTCCTTCCTTTGTTTCTTCCTTTCTTCTAGCCCTTTTTATAGGCTGTTTGCACGTCGGCCGCACGTCTAGGGTGGCCTCGTGATGACTTACTACAGATTCCACGCGGCCCATGCCGGCGACAAAAGATACTTCATTGCACGGGTGCATATCATGAAAACCAACAAATAGATGGAAATTTGAAAACTCCACCCAAAAACATATTTCGAGCTTTCAAAACTTTCGATAGATATGTATGACCGAGCGAGTAGACTCGCGTCATCCGACTGGCTCTGATCTACGGCTGTTTGGACCTGAGCGAAACTCGCTAGTGGCTGTGATTCGCCGCCAGTCGTATGTGAGTCTAGCTACCACTCAGGTCGTACGTATAGCAGTGTTCTTCAGAAAATTCTTAAAAAAATCAACATGCATAATAGATGCAATATTATGGTTGCATGAAAAAAGTTACAACTCAAACAATGAAACCCTTGCAAGATACAAAAATGTAGAATGTGAGATTTAGATGGCAAAATAGTTTTATTTTTGTCCTATAGTGCATCTAAATCTCATATTTTACATTTGAAGTTTGCAAGATACAGAAATGTAGAATGTGAGTTTGAAGTTGCAGCTTTGCATGCAATAATATTGCATCAACTATATGTGCTGATTTTTTCAGAATTTTTGTTACCTTGAAATATGTTTTTGATGGAGTTTTCAATTTTCAAACTATTTATTGGTTTTGACCTGATAAGCACCCTCATTGCACTGATACCTACATACATGTGGTATGAGATATACAAGAATGGAGTGCCGGATCCAGGATTTTAATCAAAATGGTCCAACTTATCAAAACAATTAATTACCAAAATTAAGCATGTTAAGGCTATTCCTAGTGCGACACCACATGAGATGCCATATAATCCAGACACAACATGTGAAACAGCCTTCCTAGTGCATAGTGTCATAGGTGGGTCTGACAATTAATATGTTTTTCCCTTCTTCTCTTCCGACCCAGCACCCAACTTTCGAGCAAAGGCGCGAGGGGGCGTTGGAGGTGCGCTGGTGCCCACCTTCACGCGATGTCAGCTCCCATCCACTACTTGGATCATCGAATGTCCCTCATGCAACGGCTAGCCCCCCTTCTCCCCCCTTCACGCAAGCATCACTGCAAGCCGCCCCTTACGTGCAGCGTCATGTTCTTGTGTGACGTTGAGGAGGAGGCCAAGGAACCACCACCAGTGTCCTCATCGGCGTCACAGCGGTGTAGGAAAGGAGGCTGAGGGGGGAGGCCATGGATCCATGGTACACCCGCTGCCCAAAGGCTTAACGGTGCAGAGGGCGGCATGAACATCGGTGTGGCCGCGATCGATGTTGTAACATCCTAGATGTTACCGAGTAATTAAAATTTTGATCATGTCATCATTAAGTACAATCATCAAGCATTGTGTCAATAATGCATTGCATTTCATGTTTAAATTATAGCTTGTGAATGTTGTTTCGTGGTATGTTTAAATTAAGGTTACGTGTGATAATGTGTGTATTCTAAAAACCTTGATTTCCAACCCTTTTTACCCCTTTTACGTAAATCTAAGAAAAATTTGAGGGAGAGCCAAAAAGCGAAAAGTGTAGATCTCTTCTAGATGTACAATTTTAGTTTTTGAGTTTTCAAAGTTTCTATATAAAATTTGAAATAATTTTGAAAAGATTCAAATCTCAATTTTGTCCCCTTTTCATTCCCCAATTCAAATTTCAAAATGGAGGCCTAATTTGAAAATGGTTCAAAAGGCAAAGTGGTAGATCTTGAAAAGTTGAACAACTTTTTTGTTTTTGGAGATTTTCAAATTGTTACATGAATTTGAAAGTAATTTTTGAAAATCGGCAAGTTAGGGTTTGGGAGCTACGGTGCTTAGGGAGGAAAACAAAGCCGCCACCTCACCTCCCACCGGGCGAAGTTTCTCCTCGCTTCCGGGCGTGAGATTGAAGATGGAGCTGACAGGGAGGGGCCACCACATCAGCGTGAGAGAGAGAGAGAGAGAGATGTTTTTTTTTTCGTAAAAATTTATTAGTATGCCATTCTTTGAAAACTCATAGAAAAATATTTAAAGCTCCAAAAATTCTAAAAATTTTTATGTGCATTCTCTATGATGTCATGTATCTTGGAAAAATATGAAACTTTTAATTGTGAGTAATTTTTGTATGTTTAAAAATTATGCATTTTTATTAATAAATGTAATTTCCATGATTTTTATAAATTAAAATATATGTTGAAAAATCCTTAAATTTATTTTGTAGCTGTTTTATGATGTAGGTAGCTTCCACAAAATGTTTGAGCTCTTTTCTACAAAAGTTTATTTTATTCTTAATTTATGCTTTATTTATTAATTAATAAAACAAGGTAATTAGTTAAGTAATTAAGTAGGGTAATTAAGCATAATGACTTAGGCTTTGTGTGACATTTTGGATTGATTGAAGACCTTGGATCATGAAACCCTAATGATCTTTGGCATGTTGCTTAATGGCTTGAGCTCATGTTTAGCTTGTAATTGGAGAACTTTAATGTTATTTCATGTGGTTAACAAAGGTCATTAGTGAGTTAATCTTGGTGTAACCCTTAGGGTGGTGTTAGTAGTTCAACAAGTTGATTTTGTTGGCTTGTAGCTTTATCATTAAGGAAAGTTGTACTCAAGTTAATTAAGTTGTTATGCTTTTATCTATGCATCATATCACGCATTCCATCATGTTAAAGTATGCATCATTATTATGTGTAAAGCGAGAGTGATATGGTTCAAGATGATCAAGCTTTAGAGCAAGTGCATCCACCAAAGGTGTTGGTGTCAAGATTCATGTCAATCGAAGTCTCGAAGAAGATTCGTGATGGACGAGTCGAAAGAAGATCATCCACCCATGATGTTGGTGCCAAGTGTGACTTTGGTGATCCGACTATGGAATCGACTTTTTCCCCGCAAATAGGTAAGCCCTAGAGCATAAACCCTTCTCTTTTTATAAATCTTTATTACACCTTAAGTCCTATGAAATGTGCATTAAGTGAATAGGAATTGGTTGGAACCGATTGATGCATGACTACCTTGAATTCGGTTATTTCGGATGATATCCCACTAGTATGAGTAGGTCAATCTTTTATGCTTAGTAATGCTTAGACTTCGGTAGAAGTCGAATGGTATTTCATCGTTCACGAGAAATAGGTTTTATCTTTGTTCTTCTCAACTTTGTTTATGGGAAGAGAGAACACCATGATGATGAATATGGTTATATTTAAGTTGAGGCGGGGCGGGTAGCTTGCATCATGAGATGAGTCGATGTAGTGCTTTCTGCCTATGTCGATTAAGGACCGTTCCATTGTTGGCCCTTGGATCAAGAACTTTTATAGTGCTTGGCCACATACTTGTAAGCCCTACGCCGACTATTCTATTATGGGAATGGACAACTACGCGACTTGGGAGTGGAGAGATGGCGGGGAGTAGCGTGTACCCCGCCCTATAGATCTAAGATGCATGGAAGCGTCTAGGTTGGCAATAGGGCGGTGGAGTGCAGGTGCTCTCATGTAGCTCTGGACCCGTTCTGTTTTGGAGGATCGAATTTGAGGGTTGACATATGCAAGTTTTGGTTCTACATATGTTGTGTGGATGAGGGAAGCACCGGCTTATGCAGTATAAGCGGTTCGAATCATCGTTTGCTCTACGAGAAAAGGAGACTTGATCCTCACACCGCATCGTAGTTAACAATGAAACATGGTGATTATGGAAAAGAAAGGAATATGAGATGTGATGATTAAGAAGTGTTTAATTTAGATCGGGTGCAAAGTGGATACTTGTAATGACTTAACACAATCGCTAAAATATTGAAAGTAAGGATCCACTCGTAGTAAGTTTTTTTCTACAAAACTTCTCTTTTCTAGCTCTACTTCCCTTAAGCCAGCATATCCTTAGAGTCTTTTCTTTTTGTCGAGTAAGTCTTGCGGAGTACCCTCGTACTCTAGGTTTGTTAACCCCTATTGCAGGTGCTGACTCATGCTACTAACCGAGGTTAGGTCGGTGGGCTCGACATGATCTGGTTGTCCTCTGTAGTTCTACCGCTTCCGCAATTAAGTTAAGTTTACTCAAAAGTAACTTACTCATATTTTGTAAATTGATGTTATTATTCTTTCGCACTTTGATTTATATTTTTATAACAAAATTTGTAATGTTGTAGTTACTCCTTTATTGATCCTAGTATGAGTTGTAAAATGTGGTTTAATCGGGGTTCTTTGTGGACACAGACGAGACTTCTTAAGTTATCGGTGTACTTGCATCGCTATCGAGAAGTCTTTGGGACAATGGCGGTGTAGGTGGGCCATATAATTTAGGTGGTTCTGCCGCCAGATGTGTGGGGTGGAGGAGGCCTGAGTGGTGCTCGGGCGAAGTGCCAGGTGGGGTGGGGGGTGGGGGTGCTACTGTTTGGCAGGGTGCGCGGCACTCTTTGAGTGCAGCCTCCTCCCTCTTGTTGGCCGTTGAGTACAGCGTCCCGTGGTCCAGCCCATGGTGCCACCGCTCGTGTCTCTTGGTGTGGCTCCGTGTCTTCTCTCACACCTCGGTAGCCACGGTGCCCCCCCCCCCCGCCCCACGCCGCCGGACTCCTCCCGGCTCTCGCGTCGAGGGGGCCGCGGGTGGCTCCGCCTCACCTCTCTCCTCTCCTCGGCGCTCGCGGGACTGGAGGCCGCCGGATCCAACCTCCTCCGATAATGACGGAGAGGGGATGGCGCCAGCGCCCGCATCCCACCGATTCGAGGGGAGGATGGGGGGAGGGATCCAGGTGGAGGAGCGAGAGGCCTCCCTGTGCACGGGGGCCATAGAGGATATGGCTGTGCGATGTTGGGCCCGCATGATGCACATGTTTTTGAGCCCAAGCGGTGCATGTCTTCATGGAGGAACAGCTTTCCTCTATCTCCTCAATAATTTGATGACATCTCAACAAAAAGTCTGATGTGGCATGTACGAGGAAACTATGCATTGGGAGTAACCTAAGGAAGGCGGTTTGGAGAGGAGGGGAAATTAAAGGCGCCATGTAAGAGAGTAAAATGAATAGAACAGTTATCCTAAAAATATTTTCAGTAAAAGTGGTCTGTCTTTTTCTTAGAACATCCAAGTTATTTCAAGGGCAAAGTCAAGTAATTGCAATACCAAGTTCCACGAAATTTTATTTTAAAAGCAGCAATCCAACAAAAAGAAACAAAAGGCAAAGTCAGTGAGATTTTTGATTTTGGACTTTTGCCCCTTTAGCTCATCGTACTGTTGATGCGTGTCAAGGAAGAAGAAATGAACTGCGAGCATAGATCTGCTTTCTTTCTTTTATTGCTAGTACAGGACCATGTCTTCCATCTTTGTTTTTCTCAACTTTGCGTGCTCCCTGATTTTCCACTTTATTCGAGTTTTTATGGAAAGGTTTGTGCTAGGCTTGTTTGACAAAGAAAAGGAAAGAATTGGTTCACACAACAAGAACAATCAACTGGGAATCTTGCCCTGCTAATTAAAACTTGTGACCGGATCCAGTGGTCCTTTTTCCTTGTACGAGATTAATTTGCTAATTCTTACTCCTTTTTATATTAAAATGTTCAACGAGCATTCAGTGGCTCTAATATCTCGGATCAAAATCTAAACAAAAATATAAAAGTACCGTCACTAGCAGATGACCTGCAAAATCAGCAAGTGTTTCTCTGACATCCAGAGCTGTGAAATTTTTTTCTTAAATATCTCGACATCCTAAAAATTTTTATATCGGTCAAAAACTAAATTCATATTTCACTCAAAAAATTACACCAAACTATCCGAAAATTTGCATATTCTCTAGTCTTAATAAAGATTTATATTTTTTCAAATCTATTTAATTTTCTCAATTCGATGATACATGAATATTGGTGCAAGTTGCCCAGGCGTATTATATATATGTGATATATTGTGTTGTTTCATTCATGTTATATAAATTTGTGATGGAAGATGGATTTGGGAGTTTTTCTAGTGAGATGATGCCAAATTTTTCAAAATGCATTTTGAATTTGGCGATATTTCTGAAATTTTCGAAATATCGCATTTATCGGGCAAGTGCCGATTTTTTTTCTACCGGTAGAAAAACCTACAGATCCAGAAACAACTATATAAGCCTCTGAAAAATCATGGTAAGGCGTGATATATACCGGTGAGGCAATGGAATTGAGTGCTAAGAAACATGTGTACGGACGATTGATGCTTGTAGACTCGCTCGCTCTCTCTCTCTCTCTATCTAGGGATGATCAGGTTGTGGCGACAGAATGGTCGCCTGAACGGTCAAGGTATCCCAAGCAAGGTACAGACCTATACTTATTGGAGGCCTTTTGGAAATCCCAGTGCGGTACGGCCGCGGCCTGAGGCTAGACATATGTTTGACGACTCAGACCACATGAGAAACTAAGCGAAAGACCCACAAGTAAAGTATACGAATTTTTTGAAATGGTGCGTAGCTACCAAAGCTAGAAGGTTTATTCCATCTTTAGTTGATGCCTACGCTAGTACAGCGAAGCTTTGTACCGGCGGTCCCAAATCCATTTTCACTGGCATTTCAATCCTCTGTCTGTGTGAAAGGCCAGTGAAAATCATGAACTTAACAAGCGTCTTCTTGAGATCCGCCAGTGTAAATCTATTTACATGGCGGTTCGCTAAGCCAACCACTAATGTAAAACAGATTTACACCAGCGGTTCACCTAAGCAATCCGCCAGAGTAAAGGCATTTAAAGAGGTGGTTGGTTTAGAAAAACCGCCGGTGTCAATCTATTTCCACAAGTGGACTATGTAAAACAACCACCTCTAGAAATTGGTTTCCAGAGGCGGTTTAGTAGCATAAACCGCTAGTGAATTATTTTTAAAAATTTAAAATTTCCTGCCATATATTTCCCGCCATAGGAGGCAATTATATTTAAAAATTCAAATGAACCCAAATATACAACACATTCATTATACCATAGTCATCAACCCAAGTACATACATTAAAGTTTTCAACTCATAATGTTGGGGATTTGACCGGACAAATGTAGTCCCCAACACTTCGTTTAAAGTTAGTGGTTTTCTTCATACTTAGTGCTTGCTTTTTGAAGTATCTTCGTTGGGAGAACCAAAGAAGAAGGCGAAGACATCTTTGTTACATTGCTCGAGCATGAAGACAAAGAACGGAGAACGAAGTCACCTGGTTCACTTCGCCATCAACCAAAGGACAAAGCCATCAGGGGGTACTTCGCTATTAGGAGAAGTCAAAAGCAAGCAAAGCAAAGGGGAATAAAACTTATCTTCAGGACGCGAAGCCTCTCCATCAACAGCTCTTCTCCTGAGAATCATTTAGGACATATAAGGCATTGAGTCAAAGATGTAATGATTTTTTTACCCTTAAACGTTAAAGAGTTGTTTTCAATTTAGTCAGGGGTATTTTAGACTTTGTATAGGAATAACGAAAGTTAAGACCTCTATAAATACCCCCGACATGTGCTGTATTACGGACATGATATGAATACTTAATTGAGTCTATTCTCTGATGCTTGTGTGAGTGATCTTACCCAACATCTGGCGCCCACCTTTTGTATGTATGCTTGACTCACCCCACAACGACAGGCACACAATGGGCAGACCCGTAAAGAAAATTATACCCTAACAGCTAAGATGGCCTATCTCGGGGCGATGAAGAACATGGTCTCAACCAAACAAAACAAGGACCCGATAGACCTAGGCGCCTCAAACCAAAATGAAAGCGAGAAGTCGAACAAACAAAGACTCAAAGAACTGCAAGACCAACTCCAAATTAAGTATAAAGAACTCGAAGAATGTCGAGCAAAAGTGGGAGAGAAATCATTAATGCGGAAGATAGAGGAAGCTAAGCCTCACTTCACCATCTCAATGAAGAGATCCATGATCCAGGCTCCATAACAAATGCTTCACAAGGAAGAAGTTCCCAAAGCTCATTCATCTCGATTGATCCAAGCTCTCCTCTATCAACAAATCTACAACTTGCTCAATGGCCTGGGTTACTAGTTTAACATGCTCCCAACTTATGATGGCCAATAAGATCCAAGGCAATTTCGATGAGTTTTGAGGCTGCAGATTATCTCAAGGGAGCGGCGAAGCCACATTAGCATAGTCACTTGTAATGGCGGTTAAAGGACCAGCACATCAATGGTACTCTTCGCTGCGTCCAAAATCAATTCAATCGAAACAACTCAAAGCCAACTCCTCATTGATTTCCCAGATTCCATCCTATTGGTCTCACAATAGCCATGCCGACCACCATATGGTTCCACCGATTCCTCCACACGATTCTACCGTGGTGAGTACGGCGTAGTGTGGTGTTGCACCACACCCCGATCCATGCGAGTACACATGCTGAACTCCACCCATGTGAATTCACCACCATAATCTATCCTGACAAAGGCGCGACTTTCTTTCTCGGACCCCAACTCCACCCACGATTGGAACCTTTTGATCACCTCCGCCACCTCATCCTTGCTCGTTAGGAGCTGTAGCCACATGTAGCGGCTGTAGTAGTCTATGAGCGGTGGAAATAGGGCAGCCAGCCATGCATAGGCTGGCGTGATTGGCCCATAGAGGTCGCGACAAGCTCGAGGGTGTACGCCCACGCGATACTTGGCCACCTTAAGGGACGGGCGTCCCTCGCTTCCCGGCCATGGAGCGTCACACAACTTGCTGCGTGCTCGATGTGGGGCAGCCCACGGACCATCTTCTCTAGCCGATCGAGCACGTCGGGCGATGGCGAAGCAGGTGTGTGCCACAGCCATGGCCCTTCTACGTGTCTTTGTCTTTGCCAAACAGATCGGTTGCTCTACCTTCAAGTCAATCAATATAACCAATTAGGGGATCGTTTTACCTTGGCAAGAAGCCATTGCTCTCGATCCCAAATCCTCAAGATCTACGCTCTTGACTAGCACCTCACACCCGTACTCGTCCAGCGCTGCCCAATGCCGATGATGCTTGAATGTAGCGAGGGATGTAGTAGGCGTCCATCAATGCCGCGATTGCTTGCCGATCCAAGATCAAGAAGATGGCGATGCCATGGCCTCAAATCTCCACCTTCAGGCCATCGAGGCGCACCATCCCGGTTATGCCGCCATCGAGCTTGGAGCCATCATGTGGTTCCCGGCTTTGAGTCTAGGTACCACCTGCGCTCCATCTCACCAACCACTCATTCGAGATGGAGTTGGGCATGCGGCTTGTCGAGGTCGGTGGCTGCGATGCCTTCCCCTCGCTCCACAAAGCGCCACCTCCTCTGTTTTCTCCTCTACCTCGATGTCGTGTAGCACATAGAACATTGCCATTAGGAGAGTTGGCTCACCGTCGATCCACCTACGCCATGTTAGCCTCGGCCTTCTTCTCTTTCTTGGTTGGGCACTCCTTTTGCCCGGTGGCCTATCTTCCCACGTCAGCGAGAGAGGCAATGGGGTCGACTTTCTTCTTTTTCTTCTTCTCCCCCCTCCTCCTCCTCTTCCTCCTTGATTGCCTTGCCATGGCGCTTGCCGCCCCCACCGTGGTTGGAAGAGCCTTCCTGACCTCCTTTTCCTTCATCCAAGTAGTCCACTCTTCCTCGGTCGCCAGTAGCTTACCACTATACATCGCAATCGTGGCCACCTCCATGCACTCGTCCATAGCCCATAGATGCCTAGTCACATCCTCAATGGTGAGGGTGGACAAATCCAACATCGTCTCTATAGAGAGAGAGCGATTTGGATGTACTTGACCGACACGAGTGTAGGTACTTGGAGAGCGCCTCCTCTTTGTGGATGGTGATGTCGTGCCTCACTAGCCGGGCGATGAGCAACTATAGTTGGAGGAGAAATCCTCCCTTTGCTTCACCATTACACAACTTGAGGTTGGCATACTCTTGTCGTCCGCCGAGCCTTCGCCTTCTCTGCATGATCAAAGCGGATGCACAGAGCCATGATGGCATCCCAAGACTCCTTGGTAGTCTTCTTCTCACCAAGCGGCTCTCTGTACTCCTATGGCATAGAGGCTAGGATAGCCTCCAGCACCAACATGTCATCTTCTTCGTTGTTGGTGCCCTTGTCAACTGCATTTTAGAGCCATCAGGCTCTGAGCTTGACCTTCATCATCACCGACCACTCACCATAGTTGGTGCTAGTTAGCGTTGGCCAAGGCGCTGCTAACCTCCCACACCGTGTGCACAATGACCTCCTCTCATGGTTGGGTACGCCCATAGCACCACCGCCGGTACCCACCTCGAGCCATCATCGTTGAAATGATCCATGATTTCCTCGAAGGGAAATCCACGCATTACATTATTTAGTTGATATTACCGGTTCATACATCACGGAAATACAAGTTTACAAGGTATTACAACACTTGAAAACACACCTAAATACATCATATACTAAGGTAAATGCACACCTAATAGCATCAGAGTCGATGTCGAGCGTTAGCGGGTGAAGGCTCCTCTTTCACGGGCGGTCATCAGAGTTGACATAGAGTGTCAGCGAGCGTAGACTTCATTTCTTCGACCAAACTTGAGGCTAGGAATGAGGCCAGCCACCTATTTCTTCTAAACTCTGTTGTCATTTCAAACCTGGTGAATAATTATCAGTATGATTTGTACTGGTCACTGGCTCCCACCCTATGCTTTACATTGCTTTGTGGTAAGTGGAATGCAAGGGTAGAGCAAAAGGCCTATATATGGCTATTGGTTTCCTATGCAAGTTCATCAATATTTTATAAATATAATAGTTCATCAACTTTTAACTCATCTCATCCACATGTTCTCACATCCCATCATCACACACATCTCACCACACTCTCACTCTCTAGGCGGCAAGGACGACTCCCTCTCACACCTTGCCTCAACGGCCATAGCCAAAACCAACAACAACCCAGGGAGAGAGAAGAACACCTCTCACTAATCAAGTGAAGCATAAGTCATAGGAATGTCCATGACCGCGGACACGGTTATACATATAGATCAATCAACTCCCGCAGAGCGTACACCTGGAACCACAAGATCACCATCATTGACGTCAGCTGCGCCTAGGCTGATGCCGAGCTGCCTTCCAACCGGTACGATGCTACCCTACTAATTAGCCTTGGGGCACCCTGAAGTCCACCGGCACGCTGAGAATGTGACACATAGTACCGGGCCTCCGGAGGTCACTACATTGTCTTAGGAAGGTGTGGGGCCGATGCCTGTACCTCCCTACACTATCCGCTAACAACCTAGTAGGAGTGGCATCGCCCTGATTGGTCGATCATCCGTCTCCCACCCATCCAGAGTGAGTGGTGTGTATGGAGGGTCCTATGATCTGGTTCTCGTTGACATACTAGTCCTTAGGGGACCGCACGGGACATCTTCTCATTAGGGATAACCAACACCCCATGCCTCGATGGCACCTCCATCCCGAGGGACTTGTCCCACGAGAGTCACCTCCTTGGGATCTACTCATCTCACATGTACCCTACATAGGTACCCCCACACGGGGGATGCCTAGGTCACACCCTCTAGGCAAGATTCATCCCAAGACTCATCATAGGATCCTATCCTGGTCGACTCAACCCTCACCATACACCCAAGACGCACACCAAGATCTCCCCAGTTATTACCACATTATTACCATATTAGCGGCACCATGTGCCTTAGCCACTCACAAACAATCCACCATCAGGCATCACATCACAAATATAATGCGTAATAGAACCAAGTAGTAAGTAGTAAGTGAGCGTCTATCCTATCGTGATGGGTGTGTAGGGGGTATTGGTTACGTCAAGGCATAGGCTTTTAAGCAATTCTACTATGCAACCTATCATAGATCATTGCGTAAAAGTAAAGCACTAGCATCAACATTGAAGCATGTCGAATAGGAGTCTATGAGGTTGGGTGGGACATGGCACCTATTGACTGGTCGGCTCCAATGACCTTAGTGTACTCATAGCCGTTCTCCTAGAAATCCTACTATCATCTATGTTTCCTTCCTCCAATGGATCAGGCCCCGATCACGACGCCCTTATTACAGCTACCTCGATAGAGTGACAAATAAGGCAAAAGAGCAAATCAATACCTAACCAAGATCCAACTCCCAAAAGGCAACATGACACAAAAGAACAAATAACACCAAATAAACACCGACGGGAGGAGGACTTAACCCTCACGGTGGAAGTCCGATCCACAGGCTCGAAAGAGACAGAAGTGGTTGTTTGCTAAGTACAAGCCCAAATCGCGGCCTAGCTCGTTCTTCCGAGGCTGATAGTATTGACTGTGCGACTTCAAAAATAATGGCCTAGACCCTAGCTCGACTTAGGCAAACACCATGGCTTGTGGTCTTCTGATCCGGACGTCATGTAGGTTGACAGGAACCAAGAAGGTTGCAAGAGAGAGGGATGAGCTCCAACTAGAAGGAAGGTCTCCATGGTCTTCCAACTCACACATCATGGAGCAGACGAGAGTTGAGAGAGTGGAAGAAGGGGTATGGAGAGCAGGCTCCAAGGTGCTTCGATCCACACATCATGATAAGAGACAAAAAACCAAAGGGAAAAGATCAAGAAAGGGCGAACAAAGCAAACAGGGTTCAGCCATTGTAGCCTTTACCCTACAAGTCACAAATAAACACAACAACAACCAAGAACAAACAACCACCTAAAGTAGAGGCGTGACTTGGTTCCAAGATACTTTGGCTCGCAAGCCATGGCAAGAGGCGAAGCAAAAAAAGAATCTCAAATACAAAGATGGGGGAGAGGGGGTTCTCTTGATCGCATGACATACCAAGGTTGAAAACTTAGGGGAGGATAGTACTAGAGGGGTAGAGAGAGGAGAAGGTCAGCTAGGCATAACATCCTTGTCACATCCTCGGTATAGATGGCACTCTAATGGTCGATCGGGTCGACTCTTGTATGGTTTCGAGAACACGACATAGACCTTAGCCTTGCTAATTAGGAGTGATAGTCCGGTATTTGATCCAACCATCATGGCTAAGACGGGATCGAGCGAAAGCAGGATAAAGGGTAAGGGGAGAGTCTTACGGTCTCTCTCCCAATCCATACGCCATTGTAATTGGCGAGAACCGAGGAGAGGATGGAACAACAAAAGAAAGAGAGGGGCGGTGGTCTACTTCTTCCAATTCACATGCCACGGTAAAGATGGGGCACCGAAAGGGGTGATACACAAGATAAAATGAATACTTAGCTCCGCTCATAGGGTACCATGACCTATGTGCATTAAATGCTCTCCAAGATATTCCTAAGGATCTTAGCGATGTTGTTGTCACCGCGAGAGATCCTAAGGAACACTTAGGTCTAAAAATAGGTACAAGCATACAAGGGTCTCGAGCACGAAGATGCCAAAAGATAGGAAATGAGATTCACCTTTCTTTCATCCACTCGCTATGGTAGTCGATCTTAAAATCAAAGGAATGGAATCAAGAGGCAATAAACACCAACAAACAACAAGGGATTTTTAGTCCCACAACACTTCGACCGATGTCATGGCAATCAACATGAACCAAAGAAGTCAAAACAAGAGGGATCAATCCACATCTTACTAGGTCAATGAGGATGGATAAGGCATAAGAGAAGATAGAAGATTTGTCTTGGCATTTCTCGACCAACATGTCATGGCAACGGACGGAGGTTGGAAGAAGAGACGCAAGTCTCACGTGATTTCCGATCCACACCAACTCGTAGGGCACCACGACCTATGTGCTACTAAATCAGCACAAGGTTATCCCCATGGTTCATAGCAATGTGGTTGTCATAGCTAGAGCTAAAGGAATGCTATGGTATAAGTGGCACAAGCATACGATGTGGTTAGGAAGGGCAAAAGAAGGAGAAAAGAGCAAAAGAAGTTGAGCCCGATGGTCATGGCGAGGAACTCATGGCCATGAGCTCCGCCTACATGAGTCGGCATCCATCATTCCACAATGGTCATCTCTAATTGATCTCCCACTAGACTAGGTCACGGAGGGCTTAGAACATGCGGTAAGAACCGCATCTACATCGACATCGAGTCTACAATGGCCTTGTCCTAGGCTGAATAGGGTAACTAACAATCATAGTTCTATGGATGTGACTAAAACCGAGGGGATGAGTTATGCTCATCATTCTAGCCATGGTGGGGCAAGCCCACGACCGGCTTTGCTCGAACGAGTTACAATCCCTAAACCGGCTCGGTCCACAGGCAAACAAACATAGGACCGACTAGAAGGCACGGTCTACTTCCAACAAAAATAGGACCCAGCAACACAATAACAAGAAGACAAAGTTGCACATTTCCATAGCATCAGAGATAGACCGGCGCGAAGGCATGGCGCAGGCATGGTAGTATATAGATCATAGGTATATGGACATGTATGAGCAAGTATGTGCGATATATAAAGGAGGGTATCGATGACGTCATGGGCGAGGGTTCAAAGGCTCGACCTTGGTGGTGGAGAGTTACCATTGGTGTTCAAGGCTACGGCAAGTCTGCGGCAAGCCTTGGCCGATTATGGCTTGTTGCTGGCCGCCAGCTTTGCCGCGTGGTCGCTCCGACGGCTTACGCCCGGTCCAAGGGCCCGACCAGCTGTGAAGCCAGAGGTGGCTGCATCCGGCCGCCAGCTGGCTATCGCTAGCCAAAAGGTGGTCGGGCTAACTAATAAATCATGGTCTGTTAGTGGCCGAGTCGCGTCTATGGGTGGTCGGAGTCGGCCGCAGCAACCGACAAGTCGGGCCGATATCCCCCGGAAAAACATGGCTCGTCGTCGGACACAAAGGCGCCGTGGGATCTTCCTGAGACGCCGATGACGGAAGGACTGGGAGAGGAGGCCGCGGGCTTCCCCTGTGATGGTGTGAAAGCTGGCACGAAGGTCGGTCTCGGGGCATTGGGGATGTTGATGAGATCAATTGTGAGAAGGAAAGGTGAAGCTTTTTGGGCTTCCAGGGGGGCTCACCGGTGGGTTGGAGGAGCTCGGGTGAGGTGCGAGGTCATGTCTAGTTGTGGCGGCTAGTGGTGTAGATTGCCATCTCGTTAGTGGCCCAAGGAGGCAGCTTGGCCGATGATAAGGCAAGGAGCGACTTGCATCAGCGGTGGAAGCCGGCGAGGAAGGTGGAGGGTGAGGCGCTCCGGCGGTGAAGGAAGATGGCGATGCTATGGCTTCCGGTCGCGGTGGAGTGGGAGGGTGGCTACCGGGGCGGTGCGTGGCACGGCCGGGCCGTGGGTCTGACGCCACGGCCGCGAGCGGCTCTATAACCCCGGCGCGATGATGTCACGGCGGAAGGGCTGCGGCCAACGGGACCAAGGGTGCGTCGGGGCATCCGTGCGGACGGCCGTGCAGCATGTTGGTGCGATCGTGAGTGGGAGCGGCCGGCCGCGGAGCAAGGCCGCGTGGTCGCCGGACGTTAGGTCGGTACGGCTGCCGCTAATCGCGGGTCGGGCACGATCGGAGCAAGGTGCCCCGCAGAAGTGCGTAATGAGCCACGGCTCACGACACCGGGCCTACCGGGATGGCAAGACAACGCTAAGCAACGCAGCCCCTGTGGAAAGATGCATGGTGGAGATAAAGGAGGAAGGCGGTGGCCATGTAGGAAATGGAGAGGAGGAGGGACAAAATGTGGAACTTATACTCGTGCGGCTAGGGTTCGGAGAGGCCTGGGCACTATTGACGCGGTGTAACCTTGGCGTCCGTAGCTAGGGACGTGTGGCCGCCAGCCCGGACGGTGCGGGTTATGGCGGGGTTGAGCACACGGGTGGTCGGGCCTGCCCACCGCTGGGTTGTGGCTAGGGCGCCATGCGGTTGGCCGTCAGCCGGGCCATGCGCTATTGTGGGTTGGCGTGTGGGCCGTAGGAGGCTGAGATGGCCTCGTCGGGCGGTTGCCGGCCTGGGCTGCGAGTGGGAGGGGAGCCAGGTCGGCTGGCCTGTTGGAAGGAGAGGAGAGCACGAGAAACCGGGCCTCGGCTTGGGCCACACCGGGAGAGGGAGGGAGGAAGTCGGGCCGGGCGGGAGGAGGAGTGGCGGGCTGGGGGGGGTTCGGGCCGGGAGAAAAGGAAGGGAAAGGTGGGGCTGCGCACGAGAAAAAAAGAAGTGGGCCGATGGAGGAGGAGGGAGAGGAAGGAGTGGTGAGCTGGTCCAAGAAGGGGAGGGAGATAAGGAAAAGGGTTTTTCCCTTTATGAAGTTTGAGTCAAGTAATTTTGAAATGGAATCAAAAGGAATTTGGAAGGAATCCAAAAGGGATAGAAAGGAATACAAAAATGGGTCTAAATTTGTTAGAGGACTCGGAATAGATTAAGCGAAGTTTGGAGAAAAGTGAAGAATTTGAAAAGAGATTGTAGGGAATTGGCTACGGATCGCGCTCTCCAAAATCAAACTAAACTCGAATCCCGAACCAACTCAAGAACAGGCACTCTCCAACAAGCAATACTACATGGAAGCACCGATTTAGTGAGCGATCTCTCCTTAGGTTAGACTCAGATTTGACCTAGTGGCTATATGATTCACACATTGCGAGGAAAAATTTTAAAAAGCTCGTACTTTTGGTTGGACAAGAACCCCGGATTGTTACAATCGCCCGCCATCGTTGGTGATCAAACCGGGCAATGTAGAGAACCCGACATCTCCGATACCACATACCACTTGTTGGTCCTTGGACCCCTTCACGGGCAAGTAGCAAGCTTACCTGAGCTCTTAAACTAGTCGGCGAGAGGTAGGGACAGAGAGGGTGAGAACAGAGCACACACGCATAGCACAAGCACCAGCGTTGGTCAAAGCTCTACTTCGAATATGGCAAGCTGAACTACTTCATTGCCTTGGGTTAGAATATATACAACTCTAGTTGCACCTAGCCAGGTACAAGGCCAGTTGGCAAGTACTCCAACTCCCAACTACTCCTATCTAATCTTAGTTCAAAAGTACTACAGGCATGACCTATTGCTATGTTGCTACAGTTACTAAGAATGACAGCAGCGCTGACTTTGCTTCCCCTGCTGCACACGTGAGAGAGGGGGGGGGGGAGAGCACTGTTCAGCTGCTTTAGAAAACCAGCCAAACACTGTTCTCTGGCTTTTCGCTCTCACAGAACACTGTTGAATCAACCGAAACCAGCCGGCTTTTCAACCAGCCAAACAGCTTCTACATCTTACAACTTTTCAGAGGTGGAACTCTTAATCCACTCGTACTACTTCAATGTTAAACTTAGCATGACCCTCCAAAGTAGTAGAGCCAATAAACAATGCTCGTACCGAAACTTTTTCATGCCCCAAGATCCAGCGTCCCGGTATCTTACTCGGCAGCATCCAACCAATTCCGTGAAGCTTTGTCAAAAAAAAAAAAAAAAAAGATTCCGTGAAGGAATATCGGCACAGTTATATTGTCAGTCCTTTGTCAAAGAATAATAAAAAAATTGTAAGCACTATGTACATGAATATTTTATTGTTAATTGTTTGTAAATGCGCCATTGTTTCCTCTGAGGCCAAAAAAGAAAGACTATATTTTTCCGACTAACGAATATCAAGTTATTTCCAGAATATATTCTGTCCAACGCACGAAGTCATATATATGCAAATATGTATTTACTGTGACAGAGAGAGTCCCACAGCGGCCTGAATCATCATATCCTGCTGAAGAGATTCGCCGTCGAGATGACCACGTTGCCAGACAGCGCGAGGAAGGCCAGGAACGACAACCGCACCGCGACGCTGATCTTGTCGTTGAACCGGTCCTTGCCGAACCGCGACACCCACAGGTTGTGGCGAGACGCTGCCGCCGACGACGCCGACATGAGGAGGTACGCCAACACCTGCAGCGAGACCGGTCAACTCATCATCCCCCCCTCGCGAGATGAACGAACTCGATCAACCGGTTCTTGCAAATCAGTAGATCACCATTGGTTTTGGTTTTGATTGATTGAAGAATATAATTATACAAAGAATGCCCATGCCCATGCCATGCTTGCCTGGTCGAGGAAGAGGGCGATGCAGTAGCACGAGGTGGTCTGGAGCCTCGGTGAGGCCGGACGGCGGGTCTCGACAAATGCTTGCGCGATCGAGTAGAAGCAGACTATCACGTTCACTCCGACGGTGTATCTGCAACAGTAAAAAATTAAGGACCGTTCCATTACTTTCATATCAGTGAGAAATTTTCGTGATCAAAATTGGGTGCAAGATCAATATGCACTCTTTGGCTTTGTGGATTTGTCTAACCTGCACCCTAGATTATTAACCATCATCCAGCGGCTAGATATATATAATTGCATAGATGGGTTATTTCATAACAAAGTACTATCTCCGTTTTTTAAAAATATAGTCGTTAGGACAACAAATCTAGTAAAAAAATGAACTAGAACTTTTATCCTAACGACTATATTTCAAAAACGGAGGGAGTATTACGCATCACAGTTCGTGTAATGCATGGTTAGGTAGTAAAACTGGACCAATTAACATATTCTAGACAAATTAAATCTATTAAATTTAATTTTTTTAATATCAATATATGCCTCGTAAAAATAAACAAAGTAATATTTACTAGTGAATCAATCAATCCAAAAGTTAAATCCCCAGATGCAAATCTGCAACAGACGCAAAGCCAATCGACTCCCCTGAGGAAACCGCAATGAGATAGAAAAGTCTTAATAATGAAGGTAGTCAATGATGTCATATTGTCCGTCAATATGAATTGTGCAATGCAACCAGCATTTATAGAGTTAGTGGCAATATAGTCGTCACTCATATGACTGTAGGCTGCCATGGCATGGCATATACGTACCACTGATTTCTTGTTGAGTCAATGAGTCCCCTGCAGTACCGTTCAATCACTAACGTGTCGCATCGGGCCACATATTGACTGCTAATGCATCAGCATTACTGCAGAGGATCCACATCACTCTCCCGTGGCTATCTCTTTCTATTAATTAAAGCAATGACTCCCACTTATACCAGTGACAATTATGTGAGTTGCAATAGTAAAAGCCCATTGACACTCTTTAGGGCTCGGTTGGGTCTCTGTGTTTACTTTGACAAAAACTATTCATGATCAGACAAGAACAACAGCTTTATGTGATGACAAGGGCAAGAAACCTATCAGATCGTTATCTACGGTTTGTGGGGAAGTGAGTAATGGTGGAAGCCAGGAAGCTGATCAGTGGGAATGTCCGCTACTTGGATCAGTGAAAAGATAAACGGTGATGGAGCTTATCATCACAGTGCTGGAAGAGCGTCATCGATATAGATGAGGTGGGGAAGCCATTGATCTATGTGAGAATAAGAATACTGTGTAATTGCGAACTGATCATAGATCAGTTGGTTGGGTTCCTTGTGGGGGAATCTGCCCACATGGGTTCAAGTCCCCGACTTGACATGGGTGCTCGCATTTTTCTGGATTTATTCCAGGATTTTTCGGCGCTCTACATTCAGCGGTAGGCGACGTCTCCGTTGACAGCGAGGCGGTAGGGGTTGCGTACGTGAGTTTACAGGGGTGAGTGTGCGTGCATGTTGTGGGCGTCTGCGTTGTACTGTGAAATTATCAAAAAAAAGAATACTGTATAATTGGATTGGATAAATTGTATATATATCGAGCCGTGGGTTGTTTATGTAGAGTATATGGTGCTAGGATCTTAAGCAATCCTAGGGATACGATGGAAACTATCATAGGGACAAGATTTATTTGGCGGCAATTTTATTTGGCGCCAAGCGCTCCATGTTTTCTGTTGGCTCCTTCTCTGCCTGTAGGCGGCTGCTATGGTTGTGGAGGGTGGGGATAGGTGTGCAGGGCGATGTCAGGGGATTTTAACGGGCGCAGCACTGTGAGGCCTTCTTTGGATGTTGTCGGATTTACCTCAATTCACATGTGTTGTGGTGGATTAGGGGCGGATCCACCGCGGGGAGGGGGGTGGTGACCTGGATTTTCCCTTTAAATTACTATTGCTTAGTCTTTACATCACCGATAAATCACTTGATTTTCGCTAAATCTCCATTATTTAGTCCACCCCCCCTCCCCCGGAGTCCTCATCCTGGATGCGCCCCTGGAGTGGATTGGGGTGAAATTTGATTCCACTCCAATCCACCCCAATACATGTGGATTGATGCCAATCTGAATACATCCAAACAAGGCCTGAGGGGGAAACGTCGACTGAGTGAAATAAAAATGAGGAGCCGATGGCATAATGACTATAATTACCCAAAACTAACCAAGTGTAGTGAGTCTTTTACCTCACAAAAACAGGAAATAGGTGGGTTGGCCCAGATTCTTGGTTTCTTAAAAACTAAAAAATTGCTTTCTAGAAATCAAGCCATTTTAGTTTCTATAAACTGATTTTTAAGAAACTAGAGGATCCAAACAGTGCCTTACTTGAAAAAAAAATAATATAGACCTCTAGCACCTTCTTAGTAAGGAGTAATTCTATAAGCAATAAATGGTACTAACACAGAATACCAAACCTTCGGACATATCCAATAATCTGAATGAGGAAGATGACAATAAAAAGGAAAAGTAATAATCAAAAGAAAAAAAAAAAAGTGGTCACTTACCTGTACGGCTCGTAGCGGCCGTAGTAGTCACCGGCCCATCCGGACGTCCTTGCGCTGGCCACGATCGAGAAGGCCAACAGGCTGAGCACCGCCGTGACCAGACGCAGCACCACTGACGCCGTCCTCCTTTCGTCGGCTGGGCCCAGTGGCGCCTCCGGCTCCGGCTCTTCCGCCAGCTCTTCGTCAGCGGCGGACGGCAGGGGGTGTCTCGTGGGGCTGCTGGACCTGCTCGCGGTACTGCTTGACGCGTTGCGTGTCGTATGGTCCGGCAGCCTCGTCGCCTTTCTCGGTGGAGCGCCGGCGGCCGTGGCAAGCTTCCGAAGCAATGGCGTAGGGGCGGCCGTGCTGTGTGTACAGCTGCTTCGTCTTGAAGAGCGCCAACAGCTTCATGAGCTCATTCTGGAGCTCTTCCAGTATCGGATCAAATAGCTTCTTCCGCGCCTCCACCAGTTTGTTCAGCGCCGCCGCCAGTACGTTCCACGCCTCCTCCATTCTGTCATTCTCGGCCTTCTCCACCGCTTGTCTGATCGTGACCACGTGCTGCTGCCGGATGACCTCGGTCTCCACCGGCGGCGGCGCGCTGTCGGCTGCCACTTTCCGGCTGCGTTTTATGGTGATCTTCTCGGGATCGGAGGTGACCTGCTGCCCCTGAGCGGTTCTGAACCTGTATTGGACCTCCGCGACGGTGGCGCGATACGGCTGGAAGTTGGCGCGGTCGCTGAGCGCGAGCTCGACGACGACGCTTCGCGCCTCCTCGCTGGAGAGGGTGCCGAACCTGACGGTGACGGGCATGGCGGAGCCGGGAGGGTCCTTTGGGTCCTTCTTCGGGTAGGTCCCAGCGTACACGTTCTTGATGGTTGCCTCGCCGGGGAACGGCTTGACGGTGAGCTCGAGGTCCTGGGCGATGATGGTGACGAGGCCGGCCAGGATCCGGGAGAAGGCCTCGGCGAGCTTGGCGGGGTCGTTACTGTCGGCGACGTAGTTGTACACACCACCCAGGCTCTTCTCCGCGACCGCGCCTAGCAACTTGGAGTCGTGGCCGTCGCCAAAGCCGAAGGTGTGGACGGGCACGTTGCCCGGCTCAACACTCCTCGCGTTTGTGCCCCTGTCCTCATCACCGTCGGACAAGAGCATGATGTTGGCGGCGCGGCCGGTGGTGTACTTGCGGCCCCCAACGACGGTGACGGCTTCCCTGAGGCCGGCCTCGATATTGGTCGTTCCACCGCCCGGAGGCCGCTGACGATGGCTTCGAGTTCGGTGCGGGCGCCCTCGGTGACACAGCGCAGCTGGCAGAGCCGTTTGACATTGCCGTGGAACTCGACGATGCACAGGCGGTCGCGGTCAGTGAGCTTGCGGATGATGAAACTGAGGGCTTTCTTGGCGTTTTCCAGTTTGTTACCCTCCATGCTGCCGCTGGTGTCAATGACTGCGACAAGGTCCAGTGGTGCCCTGGTGGCGGCGGAGGAGACGCCGTTGAGCTCTAGCAGCACCTTCTGGTCGTTGGGGGCCAGGGGTGCGTCGGAGTTGTGGTCCTTGGTGAGCCGCACTGCCTGCATCGGCCTCGCTGGCCCAGGCTTTGACGGAGGAGGCTCCTCGTCGTCGTCGTACGGCATTTTTGTTTGTTGGGTTTTAATCAGAATCAATCAAACGCACGCTATATCTTTCTGGCGAAGAACACAATGTGCAATGGCAACTGCACGCGTTCAGTGAGCATGGCACAACTTCAAGCTCCTTCCTTTGTTTTTCTTCCTTTCTTCTAGCCCCTTTTTATAGGCTGTTTGCACGTCGGCACGTCTAGGGTGGCCTCGTGATGACTTACTACAGATTCCACGCGGCCGCTGCCGGCGACAAAAGATACTTCGTTGCACGGGTGCATATCATGAAAACCAACAAATAGATGAAAATTTGAAAACTCCACCCAAAAACATATTTCGAGCTTTCAAAACTTGTGATAGATATGTATGACCGAGCGAGTAAACTCGCGTCGTCCGACTGGCTGACTGGCTCTGATCTACGGCTGTTTGGACCTGAGCGAAACTCGCCAATGGCTGTGATTCGCCGCCAGTCGTATGTGAGTCTAGCTACCACTCTGGTAGTACATATAGCAGTGTTCTTCAGAAAATTCTGAAAAAAAAAACCAACATACATAATAGATGCAATATTATGGTTGCATGCAAAAGTTACAACTCGGGGGGTGGTCACGGCGCCGCTCTAGGCAGCCTCTCCGGCCGCCACCGCCCGCCCTACGGCGTGCGGCGGCGGCAGCCAGCGACAGCACAAAAACATGGCTCCCGTTGCACGCCCCTTCCCTATCCCACTCTCCCCCTCTCCCCCCACCACCCTCCACCTCCATGCATCTTCCCCGGGCTTCACCGACGAGGTCACCGGCCGGCGAGCTGGATCCGGCTCCCCCCCCGGACCGGATCCGCCTCCCCGCGGCCGGATCTACATGTTCTGGCGCCTGCGGCCTGCGGCGTCGGGTGCTTCGGCGTGCTGGCCCAGCGGTGCGGCCGGCCGAGGATGGCCACCGGGGGGGGCGGGGCATGCTGTCCGCCCGTGCTGCGGCTGCCCAGCGGCCAGCGGCCGGTGAGACGTCGGTTGCCTCCTCCTGCTGGACGGCCACCGCCTTCCCCGCCCCGCAACCCTCTTCCTCATCTCCGGGTGAATTTGGGCGCGCCGGCGGTCAGATCCGGCCCCTCGGCACCGGATCCACCGTACCACGTCTCCGGCAGCCTAGTGGCAATTCCGCCGTCATCGACTCACCATGGGTTTCTAGCGGGGCTTCGAAGCTGGGGGCCATGTACCGCGTGTGCTCGCGGGGAGGCTGCTCCGTTGGCGGTGCTCATGCCATCGACGACGCCGGCGGTGGCAATGGCATCAGCTATGGAAGGTCGCAGTAGGCAGGCTTGGTTGAGGCTAGGCAAAAGCCCGGACGGGCGATAACCGCGACGACGCTACTTCCTTGGAGGCGCCCTCCGGTCCTCTTCTTCTCGCTTGTTGGCGCAGATGTTGGCGGTGTGCACCACCGCCGAAAGTGCAGGAACAGCTGATGGCCTTCTCCGGAGGACGTAAAGAAGCTGGGTGAAAATCGCCGCCGCATCGAGGACAAGAAGCTGATTGGTGGTGCACGCCAGCGTTTGACGGAATGCCCAACCACCAACACCGATGCTGCCCGGCCCTGCGCGATGTGTGTAAGTGTCACGGCCGGCGCGGCGCCTCCGTCATTGCGAGCGAGACCGTACAGCTCGCGACATGTGGCGCCACGCTCCTCCCGCCGCCGTGGGCGAGTCGGAATGGCTCCGAGGCGCGGGGGGCGACCGGGCGCGCTGATCGGTGCGCACCTCCCGCCGTCGTGGGTGAGTTCGGCAGCTCCGCGGCGTGTGGCGTGATTGGCGCTGTCGGTGTGCGCCTCCCGTCGCCGCGGGCGAGTCGAACGGCTCCGCGACATATGGCGGCGGCCGGCAGTAGCCGATGGCGCTCCCGCCGTCGGAGGCAAGTCGAGCGGCTCTGCGGCGTGTGGCGGCGGCCGCGTCGATGGGCGCCTCCTGTCATCGCGGCGGTACGAGCGGCTCCGCGACGCGTGGCAGCGGCCGGCGCTGTCGGTGTGCGCCTCCCGTCGTCGCGGCGAAGTCGAAACGGCTCCGTGGCGTTTGGTGGCGGCACGCACGGCGACCGGTGACCTTGCCCGCATCTAGCAGTTCAATGGGGCCACCGCCACAGGTTCGGAGAAAGCTCAGCTCAGTTAGTCTGGGCCAGTGGCGGTAATCTCCTTCTTGAAGGCGTCATTGAAGAACCTCCCTGTGTTGTTCGGCATGGTCGACCTGTTCAACTCCTTAGCACAAGACTCGGGTGAAAGCCTTGCCGGGCTGCGTGCGCTTGGTGATGATGGTTACGTTGTCGCATCATCCACCTCTCTGGAGGCATCGTTGAAGAGTTCATGTGCTCTGGCGTTGTAATTTTCTTTCTTTCTTTTTTCTGTTTTTTGAGCATGTCATGTATTGGTTTTAGTCCGGTTTTCCATGATTAACTGGACGGCTAGGGTTTTTGCCTCGTTCCCTAAAAACGAGGCCATTGATGTTAAATCAATGCATCCAGGTGGGGAAGCTCTCCCCCGTAGTTCGCGTCAAAAAAAATGTTACAACTCAAACAATGAAACCCTTGCAAGATACAAAAATGTAGAATGTGAGATTTAGACGACAAAATAGTTTTACTTTTGTCCTATTGTGCATCTAAATCTCATAATTTGCATTTTTATCTTGCAAACGCTGTAGAGTTTGAAGTTGCAGCTTTGCATGCAATAATATTGCATCTACTATGTTCCACGAAAGTGGTCTGTCTTTTTCTTAGAACATCCAAGTTATTTCAAGGGCAAAGTCAAGTAATTGCAATACCAAGTTCCACGAAATTTTATTTTAAAAGCAGCAATCCAACAAAAGAAACAAAAGGCAAAGTCAGTGAGATTTTTGATTTTGGACTTTTGCCTCTTTAGCTCATCGTACTGTTGATGCGTGTCCAAGGAAGAAGAAATGAACTGCGAGCATAGATCTGCTTTCTTTATTGCTAGTACAGGACCATGTCTTCCATCTTTGTTTCTTCTCAACTTTGCGTGCTCCCTGATTTTCCACTTTATTCGAGTTTTTTTATGGAAAGGTTTGTGCTAGGCTTGTTTGACAAAGAAAAGGAAAGAATTGGTTCACACAACAAGAACAATCAACTGGGAATCTTGCCCTGCTAATTAAAACTTGTGACCGGATCAACTGGTGCCAGTGGTCCTTTTCCTTGTACGAGATTAATTTGCTAATTCTTACTCCTTTTTATATTAAAATGTTCAACGAGCATTCAGTGGCTCTAATATCTCGGATCAAAATCTAAACAAAAAATATAAAAGTACCGTCACTAGCAGATGACCTGCAAAATCAGCAAGTGTTTCTCTGACATCCAGAGCACTAGTACTATATAAGCCTCTGAAAAATCATGGTAAGGCGTGATATATAGACCATGGTGAGGCGTGTTAATTCTAGGCAGCCAGTTATGCAGCACACGAGTGCCGAAGACGTCGAACATGTGTACGGTACAATGGAATTGATGCTAAGAAGATGTAGACGACGCTTCTCGCTCTCTCTCTCTATCTAGGGATGATCAGGTTGTGGCGACGGAATGGTCGCCTGAACGGTCAAGGTATCCCAAGCAAGGTACAGACCTATACTTATTGGAGGCCTTTTGGAAATCCCAGTGCGGTACGGCCGCGGCCTGAGGCTAGACATATGTTCGACGACTCAGACCACATGAGAAACTAAGCGAAAGACCCACAAGTAAAGTATACGAATTTTGAAATGGTGCGTAGCTACCAAAGCTAGAAGGTTTATTCCATCTTTAGTTGATGCCTACGCTAGTACAGCGAAGCTTTGTACCGGCGGTCCCAAATCCATTTTCACTGGCATTTCAATCTTCTGTCTGTGTGAAAGGCCAGTGAAAATCATGAACTTAACAAGCATCTTCTTGAGATCCGCCAGTGTAAATCTATTTACATGGCGGTTCGCTTAAGCCAACCACTAATGTAAAACAGATTTACACCAGCGGTTCACCTAAGCAATCCACCAGTGTAAAGGCATTTAAAGAGGTGGTTGGTTTAGCAAAACCGCCGGTGTCAATCTATTTCCACAAGCAGACTATGTAAAACAACCACCTCTAGAAATTGGTTTCCAGAGGCGGTTTAGTAGCATAAACCGCTAGTGAATTATTTTTTAAAAATTTAAAATTTCCTGCCATATATTTCCCGCCATAGGAGGCAATTATATTTAAAAATTCAAATGAACCCAAATATACAACACATTCATTATACCATAGTCATCAACCCAAGTACATACATTAAAGTTTTCAACTCATAATGTTGGGGATTTGACCTCGGACAAATGTAGTCCCCAACACTTCGTTTAAAGTTAGTGGTTTTTCTTCATACTCAGTGCTTGCTTTTTGAAGTATCTTCGTTGGGAGAACTGTGGGGGATAAACCCCTATCCCCTCACGGGTCACTTCGGGTTAGGCCTCTCGGCCGGCCGCCTGTGGCGGATTGAAGCCCTTGGCGATAGAAGACCGGGATTATCGGAGATTACAGCCTAAACTTGGTCGACATGATAGTTTCCTAGTATAGTTCAATCGTAATCACTATACACTTTCCTAATTGTAACCGATCAGGATAGCTCTTGTCGGGATAGATCCAACCTGTAACCCTGCTCCCCGGACTATATAAGGAGAGCAGGGATCCCCCCGAGGGACAGATAATTCTCAATCAATCAATACAAACTAAGCAGGACGTAGGTTTTACGCCATCAAGGCAGCCGAACCCCGGGTAAAAATCCGTGTGTTTTGTCCTTAGCTCGCTCGCTTAACGTCTCGCTAGTCGCCTCGCGCATCCCTAATCGCTCAATCTACTAGCCGGGCATACCCGCTAGACTATCGCCAATAAACCGACGGACGGTTGGGCGCCAGGTAGGGGTGTGCACGGAGACGCCATGGCTAACAAGATGGTGATCTTCCCCGACTCCATGGCGGTCGACCCGATGGAGGACATCCACCCGGGGACGCTCAAATGCGGAACAACGGCGCCATGCTCGGGCGTCGACAACCTGCGCGGATCAGATCCAATCTGCGCCGGGCAGATCCGCCAGAAGACCGGCACCGACTCCAACCTGGGAGCCGGGCCGCCGATTCCCGAGGCTCACTCATCCGTTCGTGCCATACACGCGGCGCTTCGTCCACGACGTCGACAACCTACTCGGCGACTTCGACAAGATCAAGATCGGGTACGAGAGTGAGTCTACCTTTGGTCGATTCGGCTATGTCGCTTTCTACCACCAGAACAACGCCGACCACGCACGGGGCGGGCGCCCGACGCCGCCGGGAGAAACAGATCTGGTCGAGGACCGTCTTCCCTCGCCAAGGTCTAGTCGCCACCTCTACTCCCGAGGGGCGGGTCGCCCACTTTTCATCGCCTGCGCAGGTCGCCAGCGCCGGGCTCGGGGACCGGTCGAAGACCGCCCCGACCCTACGACTTCATCGACGCCCCAACATACAACGAGGGCGCCTCGTCGACAAAGTGCGACCACATCTCGCATGGCTAGGCTCTCTCGATCCCGGAGGCGCCGAGGAGGAGGAAGAAGGCACTGAACTCCGCGGATGGCCGTGTCGCCTCTCGACTTCGTCCGACGCCACTACTACATCGTGCTCTAGGATCCGATGGAGCTCGAGATCGCCACGACTCCCTCGCTGTTCGACCAGGGTACCGCTCCCTGGGAGACCCACGGTGGGGAATCTTCGTCGCCGAGGATGGCGCCCCTTGACGGGAAACCAAAGAACTCCAGCTGCTCGGGAAGGACGCTGACGCCGATCGAGTGCGCCTGTCGGCAAGCGCGTTTGCGCCAGACGCGTTGCTGCTCAGGCTCACCCGGCGGTACTACCCCGGGGCTTCCGGTTAGCCCGGACTCTCCGGAATCTACAGTCTCAATTCGACGAGGTGGCAGGAATCCCGGTCCACAAGACGCTTGTATCGTAACATCGCCACGGGCGGGCGTTTCCGCCGCGGCGTAACGCCACAATAGAAGACGCCCGGGTTACATCTACGCCACCCACGCTCGCTCAATCCCGCTCGAAGTTCATCGCACCTCGCGCCGGTCGCCTCGGGCCCGGCGTCATTGCCAAAGGAGTCGAACACCCAAAGGCGAGGAAGAGGCGCCCTCGATGCCAAGGGGGCAAACCCGTCCCGGGCGCGCGACGGAGCCACCCTCGGTGCAAGACGGCCGGCGCGGGGGCAAAAACGCAGCCAAGGCGGTCGGCAGGAGACGGGGGGGTAGTGCTTGTGGCTTAGCTTTCCGGCTGGTGGCGGGTGGGCAACCACCCCGGCGACCCGCCCAGGATCAAAACCAGCGTCCCCCGACCTCCGTAGCAGCATTGAGCTCGCCGAGATGCCCGCTACCGCATCACCGGCCCGGCCAGCCCGTGAAGACGCCCGAGATCCAGACGTGAAGAGTACAACATGCCGTACGGGAACCCTACTGGGAACCTCACGATCACTACGATCCGGCCCTACCACCCAGATCTCCGCAGGGTCCGGTGGCCTCTAGGTTTCAAAGGCACCAACGCTCTATCGAAGTACACCGGCGACCAAGATCCTGAGGCCTGGGTCATGATCTCGAAATCGCGACGAGGTTAGCGGGGGGGGGGAAGACGTCATGGCGAACTACTTCCCGATCAGCCTCGACCAGCGGCCAACCGTTGGCTCCCTGGCCCTCCCCGGCGGGAGAGGCTACGCACGTGGCAAGATGTCAAAGATATCTTCATCGGTACCTACAAGTCCACGTGCAAGCAACTGGTACAAAATACGACACGAGAGGCGGTTGCGCCTGGGCGCAACGAGCCGCTCCGGGAGTACATCCGCCGCTTCTCCGAGGGTGCGCCCGACGATCCCGGATATCACCGACGAGGAGTGCGTCGGGCGCATTCACCAAGGGTCTCGCCTCCAATGGTAATTTGCAGCCCAAGAGCTGTGGAAAAAGCTCCACAGTCCAAGATCACCACCATGTCCAAGCTGCTGGATGTGGCGCAGAGGTTCGCCGGGCAGGATGAGGCCGAGTATGTCTTCCACAAAGATTACGGCTACTCTGCCCGTCGAGAGTATTCCCCCCGTCGCGAGGCTCCCCGTGACGATAAACGGCGCGACGAGCGTCACGATAACCGCCGCCCCGACGACTCCCCGCGACGTGGCTCGCCGGGAAGAAGGTCGCGGCAACTATCGCGAGCGCCATCATGATCGCAACCGTCGGGGAGGTGGTGTCAACAACGTCAAGGCCGGTGGCAAGAAGAAGGCGCTCAATTGGCGGGACCCGATCCAAAAACTTCTACACGGCAAGTGCCCCCGACACCCGGACTTGAACCATAGTCTGGCGGAGTGTCGGCACTTCAATGCCGAGTATGAAAGCGAGCGCAAAAAGCTCAAGATCACCGACGAGCAGCCAGAGGAAGCGCCCAAGGTTGCCCGCAACAACCAGGAAGAAGAGCCGGACGAGGACGCCGATCTCGTGCACCGCTATCGTGCCGAAGACGCCGTCGTTCACACAATCATGGGCGGACACTACGGCTGCGAGGTGGGGTGAGATCGCAAGGTCTCCGCCCGTAATGTCCCCGACCCGCCAAAGACTTCAGCCGAGGGGGTCACGGACCCGATATGGCCTACCTTCTCCGAGCGGGTCATAACCTTCAGTCGCGACGACCAGTGGTGTAACAACCCGTACCCCGGGCGATTCCTCCTGGTCCTCGACCCGTGATTGGCGCCCTACGGCGAGAAGGTCCTCATCGACGGAGGGAGCGCCCTGAACATCTTTGTTTGGCTTCGATGAAAGCCCCGGACATCACGAAGGGACGACCTCAAGCCATACGAGCACCCGTTCGGGGATCCTCCCCTGGAGAGTCGTCAACTCCTCTCGGGCAGGTGACGCTTCGTGTGCAGTTCGGCGACGCTAAGCACCATTGCATCCAGTACATGAATTTCGTCATCGCCGACTTCGAGTCATCGTACCATGCCATCATCGGACGGCCAGGATTGACCAAGCTCATGGCGGTCCCCAAGACTACGGCTACCTCATCCCTCAAGATCCCCACGGAGAAGGGGGTCCTCACATGCGGGGCCAACGTGCATATGGCCTATATGCGAGAAGGAGGGCCTCGACAAGCGGGGAGTTCATCCTCCCGGTCGGTCCGGCAAGCAAGAGGAGGTGATCAAGAACGCAAAGAAGCCGAACCCCTCCGACCTCGAGATACCCGAGGAAGAGCGGACGAAGAAGACCACCAAGCCATCGGATACCAAAGACATCCAACCGGGTGGAAGGAGACCCGCCCAAGACAGCGAAGATAGGCGTGAATCTTCGCCCGAAATAGGAAGACGCGCCGTCCGGTTCCCCGAGGGATAACGTGAGCATTTTTGCGTGGAAACCCGCCGATATGCCCGGGAGTACCTCGGAGCGGATTGAGCACCGCCTTTACGTGTCAAGCCGACGGCCAAGCCGTGCGCCCAGAAAATACGCCGCTTTAATAAAGAGAAATCCGCTGCCATTAAAGCAGAAGTAACTAGATTGCTAGGCTGGCGGCTTTATTCGCGAAGTGTATCATCCCGACTGGATAGCTAATCCGGTCCTTGTAAGAAAGAAGAATAATGAATGGAGGATGTGCGTTGATTATACCGATCTCAATAGGGCTTGCCCTAAAGACCCTTTCGGTCTTCCACGTATCGATCAGGTTGTCGACTCTACTGCAGGTTGCGAGCTGCTCAGTTTCCTAGATTGCTATTCGGGCTATCATCGATTGTTGCCCGCTAGCGGTCGAAGATCGAGAAGACTTCCTTCATCACTCCGTTTGGCGCCTACCGCTATACTACCATGTCGTTTCGGGCTCAAGAATGCCGGAGCCACCTACCCGCCCGGTCTATCTGAGGGCTACTTAGGGAACCTTATCCCCCGACCTCGCTCAAAGCTTATGTCGATGACGCCGTGGTGAAGACCTAGAGGCGCTCTTTCCCCGGGTCGACGATCTTGCAAGGGTCTTCGCCAAGCTTAACGAGTACCAATGGAAACTCAATCCGGAAAGTGTGTTTTTGGCGTCCCCTCCCGGTAACTTGCTCGGCAACATTGTTAGTAGGCATGGCATCGAGCCAAACCCGAGAGAAAATAAACGCCATCATGCGGATGAAACCGCCCCAAAATGTCAAAGATGTCGAAGTTGATTGGATGCATGGCAGCCCCGAAAGCCGTTTCCTCGCACGGCTCGGCGAGAAGGGATCGCCGTTCTTCAAACTCCTTCGTGCGGGGGAAGCCTTGGTGGACTAATGAGGCTCAAGAGGCCTTCAACGGCTTCAAGAAGTTTCTTACCACACCTCCGGTATTGGTGGCCCCCGAACGACGGAGACCATCTTGCTCTACATCGCGGCGACCAATCGGGTGGTTAGTACCGCTTTTTGGTTGTTGGTTTGAGAAGAAGGGCACGTATACCCCATCCAACGGCCGGTCTATTTCGTCGGCGAGGTCCCGAGCGACTCCAAGCAAAGGTACTTGCATATACGAAATTGCTCTATGGGATCCTCATCACGTCCGCTTAAGGCTGCGTCACTAGTTCGACCTTCACCCGATCACCGTGGTGTCGGACTACCCATTGGGCGATGTCCTGCGAAATAAAGATGCCAATGGTCGATTTGCAAGTGGGTGATCGAGCTCGGCTTTGTTCACCATTGACTACAAGAATAGGAGTACCATCAAGTCGCAAGCATTGGCAGATTTCGTTTGCGAAGTCGACGGATCCGAGACTCCCCTCGAAGACCACCGCTTAACGCCGGGGCGATGTACTTCGACGGTTTGAACATCGATGGTCCCGGGGCGGCGTCTACATCATATCGCCCTCGGGGATACACTTCGGTATGTCCTCCGGATCCACTTCCCGGCATCTAACAACGCCGCGGAGTATGAGGCTACCCTTCACGGCCTTCGTATTGCTATCCGGCTTGGGATTCGCCCATCGCAAGTATTTGGTGACTCGGCATTGGTAATCAAGCAAGTCAACAAAGATTGGGATTGCAAGAGTGAGAAGATGGATGCATATGTGGCGGCCATAAGAAAGCTGGAAGGCAAGTTCTACGGGCTCGGCTTTGATCACGTGGTTGGGACTACAACCAAGCCGCCGATGAACTTTCCAAGCTCGGCTCTTCTCGAGCAAAGATACCGGCCGGGCGTCTTCGTCGAAGACCTTTGGAAACCAACCATCGGTGATCCTGCGCCCGGCCCTCCACTCGAGGAATTTGAGCACATCATCGCCACCCTATCAATACCGTTGATGAAGCTGGCGAGTCCCGATAATTAAATATCAACGGGAGGAGGCTCGTGCGTGCGGAAGACAGGGCGAGCAAGAGCGACTCATCGAGCGGCGAAGTAAAAATTATGTCCTAGTCGATGGTTTCCTCATGCGGAAGAGTATCGGAGACCGGGTCCTGCGAAGTGCATCTCCGGCGAGATGGTATAAAGTCGCTTTCGACGAAATCCATGGTGGGATCTGCGGCAATCATGCGGCTTCTCGTACCCTAGTCGGTAAAAGGCGTTAGGGCAGGATTTCGCGGCCGACGGTAGTTGCTGATGCGAGAACACCACAGTGCGGCATTGCGAGAAGTGTCAATTCTTCGCGGCGAACACACGCGCCAAAGCACATGAGCTCCGGACTATACCCGGCGGCAGCATGGCCTTTCGTCTTTGGGGACTTGACGCTTATCGGGCCTTTTAAAGCAGCCCCGGTGGCTTCAAGTGGATATTCATTATGGTCGATAAGTTCTCCAAGTGGATCGAATATCTCCCTCTGGTCGACGCCAACCAATACAAAGCCGTCGAGATGTTGGATGAGGTGGTCCATCGTTTCGGCATCCCCAACTCCATCATTACCGATCTGGGCAGCACATTTACGGGCAGTCATTTTTGGGATTATTGCGAAGACAAAGGCATCCGGGTGAAATATGTGTCTGTCGCCCATCCTCGCGCCAACGGGCAAGCCGAGCGAGCAAACGGCATGATATTAGAAGCATTGCGGAAGCGACTCTTCCGGCCAGATGGGAAATATCCTGGCCGATGGCTTAAAGAGCTACCTGCTGTCGTCTGGGGACTACGTACCCAACCCAGCCGTAGTACAGGCGTATCCCCATACTTCATGGTGTTTGGTTCAGAAGCAGTCCTCCCGGCCGACATCGCTTTTCGCTCTCCTCGTGTCGAGAATTATAATGAAGAAACTTCGGATGCTACTCGAGAAGATGAGCTTGTCGCGCTAGAGGAAACCCGCCAATCTTTGCCGCACGCTGAACGCTAAATACCTTGAGGGCGTTGAAGATATTACAATCGCAATGCGTGGAAGAGCCTTTGCGGTTGGCGACCTGGTCCTTCGAAGGAAGCGTAAGAGCGCGTACAATTTGGGATCTCATTGGGAAGGCCCTTTCAAAGTTAAAGAGGTTACCCGGCCGGGAGCATACCGGTTGATGACCATGGAAGATGTCGGCGTCCCCAACTCACGGAACATTGAGCACCTGCGGCGATTTTTCCCGTAATCTCGGGACTCTATAAGCCGCCTTGTATCGTTTCTTACTTTTCTGGCCGTCGCATATTAATAAAAGTTTATTGGAGTATGTTGACATGGTTATATTTTCTTTCTACCGACATACTAATTTATTTCCATGCTCGACTAGACTCTTAAGTCACCGGACCGCCTAGAGCCGTCTCTCGTATTTTGGTCGTTTTCGCAGTATGTGTGATCTGGTGTACTCCCGCGATAGCCCGACGGCCGGGCGAGATGACTCCTTACCGTAGTCGAACAGCCCAATAGCTTGCCCGAGCATCCGCGTCTCCTTCTTCGCGGCTATACCGGGCGCGGTAAAGGCTAGGGACCGGGCGTCTACCATAAGTGACCCTTCTTCTTCTCTTCGGTCTACACTTCATCGTCTACCATAATCGTATGCATGCTAAAACGATTGTGAGATCAAAAACAAAGTATTAAGCTAATTATGCCACCCACATCCGGGCGTGGCTCGGCTAAATTCTCAAAGTGTTTTTCACTTGTTTTTCACTAACTGTTTCTTGCTACGGCCAAAAGAAGCAAAGTATCATGCCCGGCGACTTTGCCGGGCCTTTACCTTCCAACAACTCACGGGAGTGGATTCATCTCATCGCAAGTGTTGTCGCCGCCTCGTCGACCCGCCTCGCGCAGGTTTAGCGCCCGGCCTCCGTCGTCCCGAGTGTGTAGCCTAGGCGACGGCGCTCAAATCGCACCTCGGGGGATGATGGGAGCGCGCCCACCGCCCGAGCATGTCGAGCCGTGTCGCGAGTGGCTTTGGCGAAGTGAACTCCATGAAGTTTGCCCGGGCCGCCCACTGCGTTGCTCCATGTTACGGGCGTCGGTTTGGCGCTCCTCCGGATTGGCCCGCCAACCGGCGTAGCCATGGATGGCGTCGAGGACTGGCCCGACACCTTGCGGGAGACTTTGTGTGCGATTCCTCCATAGAGCATATCTAGCCTCCAGATCGCGAATCCGATAACTGGAGGCTGCACGCGTTGCTGCCAAAAATATACGGTAAGATTAGCACAAATCGTTCAAATAGCTTTTTTTGAGGAAGGTATTATTCTACGGCATAAGGGTATACCGTCACGATCACGGTGGTATTAGGAGCTCCTCGCGCAGCTCACCCGTCGGTTGGTTCGCCATCACCAAATGGGCCGGGCAGGGTCTCAATGGACGCTTCATGCTCGCAAGGTATCATAAAACCGCCATTTTGATCATTTTTATCACTAACCGATTCTTGCAAAGATGTCTCCGGTCGACTATTCAAGTAATCATTGCACATACCGAGTATTTGGGTTTGGGCCTCATGGCGTGCCATTTGCTCCGAGCAATGAGTTCCCGCGCTCCTCCTCGGGCGCTTGCGGTCGGTGGCAATTTGTGGCGGCGTCCTTCTTCGGGGCCTTACCCTCCACGGCAATCCCTTCCGGTCCGACGGGTTCGCTCAACCTCAAGGACTTCACGCCGGCGGCGGTGCCGCCCTCTTCTGTGCAAGGCACGGCGCGGCGTCGCAATTGCCAACGGCGGTCCCCTCGACCCGCGAGCACCGCCTCCTCGGCAAAAGGCGGCCGCGCTCACGGAGAGCTCATCCAGCGCTGTCGGCCTCAAGCGGGGCGCGCTTGCGCTTTGCTCAAGCTCTTGGCGCAATTGGCGGATTTCCTGATTCGGATATGCTACACAACAACATGCAATCACAGGGATATCCATGGCAGTATCACAAGTGCAAAACAAGGTGGTCGAGTACTTACGCGCAGGCGGCTGGCTCCCTCTTCTACTTGGCGGGCTATGCGGGTTGGCTCGTCCTCCTCTTCAACCTCGGGCTAGTCTTGCTCCACTTGGGGTTCTGGAGCTTCTGCAGCCTCGTACCATCCCTCTGCCTCCTCCATCTCTTGGTCTTCCCCCAGGATCTGGATGTCATCCAGAGGGGATTCGGGCGGATGACCACGGAGCGGCTTCGGCCTCGGTGCCACCCGTTCGAGGCGTCGCCGACCGGCTCTTGTGCACCGGGTGCCCCGCCATCTCTTGCGGCTCCTCCCGGGTCTTTGGAGCATCTTGACAGCCACGTCTCGCTCGGGGACTCCCTGAGGCTGCGCCGGTGCGGCTGGCTCGTCTTGCTGTGGGGCGTCTGCAGCAACCGGCATCTGCACAGGCTCGACGACGGGCCCCCTACACCAAGAACATGATTCACACATACATACACCGACGGTATTAACGACCATGCACGACAAAGAAGTGTACTTACACATTGGCAAAGCGCGCACCATGGAGGCGACCTCCGAGCTACCCACCGCGCGGCCTCCTCCACTCCGTGGTGCCGACACGTCACCGTGTGGCCCGGCTGGTGCCCTTGGTAGATCAACTCAAACAATCGGTGTTCTATCTCCCACAGGTTGCTGCACTCAAAGACGTGATTTTATCGCCGATGTATCCTTACTCGGGGACCGGATAACACTCGAAGGATACTTACAAAGGTAGTCGACTCAACAAAGGCTTGAAGTTCTTCATCGGCAAGAAAAATCATCATCATACGGGCTGTGTCACGACGGGTGGCCGCCCCTGCCGTCACCTTCGCCGATGACCTCCGGTTCCGACGGACGCTCGGAGGACGCTTGCCGTGAGTCCTCAGCCTCTCCCCCGCGCACCCCGGGCGCCGCCGGCGCTGCTGGTGCGGGGCACGGGGGACGGCGGCGTTCACCGAGCGCGGGCACGAACGGCGGCGGCCTCCTCGGGTGATAGGCCGGCACGGGTGCGTGTCATCCCATGGATCTGCAGCAATCATCGACAATAAAGACAGTTGCAATCCATAGCAAAGTGTACAACAACACAATCTGGACTACACTCACCAGCGGTGGCGGGTTCCCGGCGCAGAAGGTGGGCACCGTGCGCGGATCGCGGCGGCATTACCCGGCCGTAAGCGAATCTTCCCGATACCCGCTCCTCGGACCTCCGTCGACGGCAAGAACTCCGGCCGACTCTCGGGTGGGATCATTTAGCCCGGTGTCAAAACCCAGGGATGATCCCTCCGCTTGAGTGGTCGGATCCGGCGCCCACGAACACGCGTGAGCAAGGTCGATGCCGCCCACATGCAGGTCATCCATCATCGCGCCAGCCTCCCTCACACGCGGCATGTCGGCGGCGGGAGGCTCTTCATTCCGCCTTGCCCGCCTCACCGGACACGGTGGGATCGGCCGAATTGGCACCTCCGACCGCGGGGTAAAACCACCGCGTATACCAACGAGGCACATTCGTTGGCGCCGGTGTTGACGGAACCGGCTTGCTCGGTTGCCCGAGTTTCACAAACACGCCACCGGCTACCCGTGATCCTGAATCCCCCTTCATCCCAACATAGAAGAAGTACTTCCACAAGCTAAGGTTGGGGAGAATGCCGAGGCAACACTCACAAAGGGTGATGAAGAAGGGCGATGTCGAGGATGGCATTTGGTGGCGGCGTGCGAGCCGAGGCCGTAGAGCACCCGGGAGCTCCAGCAGAACGCACGCGGCAAGATCCCGAATCCACGCCGAAGTGGCTCTCGAAGACTACCACTTCATCCGTCTCGCGGCATCGGTGCGGCTCCGCTTCCGGCACCCTCCAACCGGCAATAACCCTCTCCGCAGAGCGTGGGCATCCACGGCCCCTCACGTCGCCTCGGTGGACGAAGAGCCCGGCCATTCCTATCCATCGGGATTACGGGGATCCGCCGCCGCATGGCGACACGAGCTCTTCGTCGCGCTCCGGTGGCGCGCGCCGTCGCTCAGAAGGCAATTCCGCCGCGCCCTCGGCAGCGCCCGCACACCCGGTCCCGGCGACTTAGCGGCATGGCGGTCCATCCCACCTCAAGCGGTTCTACACTCCAAGAAAATGAACAAGTATGGGCAACCAAACCAAATCAAACGTGCCCAAATCGACAGATCCGGGCTAAATAATCCACAAGATTGAGCCAGATCCACAAGGTACTTACCTCTTGCAATCGGTGGAGGCGTCGGTGAAGAGGCGTAAGCGCCGGCGCAGTCGCTAGCAAACCCCACCCGGTGCTCACCGTGGCGGGGTGAGGAAGACAAAGGACTCGAGAAGAGGAAGGGGCGACCGGGCGGATGCGACGAGGGGCGCGGGATGCCGATATTTATAGTCCCCGACCGCCCTAGGGTTGATGCATGGGCAACCGTAAGCGCTGCGGCCCGCGCCCGCCTCGTTTCCCGGTTGAGTGCGTGCGGCGGCGGCGGCGGCGTCGTCGCCATCATTACCCTTTCCAGGAGCCGCGTTGTGGCGCGTTGCCCGCGTCCCTATCTCCCTCGATTCTCGCGCCCGGTCCGTTTCCCCTACATGATCCGGGATATTAATTGACCGATATCTTGCCGTTCATCGGGAACCGGCGGCCCTATCTTCTTTCTGAAGCTTCCTTGCAACACAAGGTTATCCGGATCTCGACACGGCTTGGATATTCTTTGGGTTGGTAGCGCCGCACGTGCCTCGATCCATGCATGGTGCATGAGCACCTACGTTCGGGCAGATATACCGGGCTCGGGGACTCCCGGGCGAATGCTCCCCATTGGAGTATGGTAAATGCGCCAGTTAGGTTTCCGATTACTCGGGGACTATTTGCTCATATTTTTTCTTTTGACCCTAGCAGTACGTGATTACTCACCTACTCCTAGGCTCGGGGACTAAGTGGGCACACTTCACCTATGGTGAATCGTGCTCTATTCTTTGGTACTTGCATTTTTACAGTGTTTATCCACTACACGTGGGCACACTTCGCCAGAAAGAAAAAGATTTTTTTCATTGGAGCACCCAGCATCCAGCAGACGGACTCGTCAAGACTAGACTGGTCGGAAGCAAAGGAAAGAAGCTACAGGAAAACAAATGGCTGGTCGAGAGCTGTCCCAGGCTAGTCGGCGTTCAACTAGTCTGGTCGACACCATATGAAGACTGGTCGACAACACCTCCCGATGATCGAAGCGTCAAGACTCTTCCACCTGCAGCATACAGCGTGCTCGGGGACTAGCTGTGGGGGGATAAACCCCTATCCCCTCACGGGTCACTTCGGGTTAGGCCTCTTGGGCCGGCCCAGGACGGTGGATTGAAGCCCTTGGCGATAGAAGACCGGGATTATCGGAGATTACAGCCTAAACTTGGTCGACAAGATAGTTTCCTAGTATAGTTCAATCGTAATCACTATACACTTTCCTAATTGTAACCGATCAGGATAGCTCTTGTCGGGATAGATCCGACCTGTAACCCTGCTCCCCGGACTATATAAGGAGAGCAGGGATCCCCCCCGAGGAACAGATAATTCTCAATCAATCAATACAAACTAAGCAGGACGTAGGTTTTACGCCATCAAGGCGGCCGAACCTGGGTAAAACCCGTGTGTTTTGTCCTTAGCTCGTTCTGCTTAACGTCTCGTTAGTCATCTCGCGCATCCCTAACCGCTCAATCTACTAGCCGGGCATACCCCTGCTAGACTATTGTCAATAAACCGACGACAAGAACCAAAGAAGAAGGCTTAAGACATCTTTGTTACATTGCTCGAGCATGAAGACAAAGAACGGAGAACGAAGTCACCGGTTCACTTCGCCATCTTCTCATTGGGGATAACCAACACCCCATGCCTCGATGGCACCTCCATCCCAGGGACTTGTCCCACAGAGAGTCACCTCCCTGGGATCTACTCATCTCACATGTACCCGACATAGGTACCCCACACAGGGGATGCCTAGGTCACACCCTCTAGGCAAGATTCATCCCAAGACTCATCATAGGATCCTATCCGGTCGACTCAACCCTCACCATACACCCAAGACGCACGCCAAGATCTCCCCAGTTATTACCACATTATTACCATATTAGCGGCACCATGTGCCTTAGCCACTCACAAACAATCCACCATCAGGCATCACATCACAAATATAATGCGTAATAGAACCAAGTAGTAAGTAGTAAGTGAGCGTCTATCCTATCAGTGGGTGTGTAGGGGTGTTGGTTACGTCAAGGCATAGGCTTTTAAGCAATTCTACTATGCAACCTATCATAGATCATTGCGTAAAGTAAAGCACTAGCATCTACATTTGAAGCATGCCGAATAGGAGTCTATGAGGTTGGGTGGGACATGGCACCTATTGATTGGTCGGCTCCAATGACCTTAGTGTACTCATAGCCGTTCTCCTAGAAATCCTACTATCATCTGCGTTTCCTTCCTCCAATGGATCCCGGTCCGATCACGACGCCCTTATTGCAGCTACCTCGATAGAGTGACAAATAAGGCAAAAGAGCAAATCAATACCTAACCAAGATCCAACTCCCAAAAGGCAACATGACACAAAAGAACAAATAACTCCAAATAAACACCGACGGGGAGGAGGACTTAACCCTCACGGTGGAAGTCCGATCCACAGGCTCGAAAGAGACAGAAGTGGTTGTTTGCTAAGTACAAGCTCAAGTCGCGGCCGAGCTCGTTCTTCTCGGGCTGATAGTATTGACCTGTACAGCTTCAAAAATAATGGCCTAGATCCTAGCTCAACTTAGGCAAACACCATGGCTTGTGGTCTTCTGATCCAGACGTCATGTAGGTTGACAGGAACCAAGAAGGTTGCAAGAGAGAGGGATGAGCTCCAACTAGAAGGAAGGTCTCCATGGTCTTCCAACTCACACATCATGGAACAGACGGGAGTTGAGAGAGTGGAAGAAGGGGTATGGAGAGCAGGCTCCAAGGTGCTTCGATCCACACATCATGATAAGAGACGAAAACCAAAGGGAAAAGATCAAGAAAGGGAGAACAAAAGCAACAGGGTTCAGCCATTGTAGCCTTTACCCCTACAAGTCACAAATAAACACAACAACGACCAAGAACAAACAACCACCTAAAGTAGAGGAACTGTGACTTGGTTCCAAGATACTTTGGCTCGCAAGCCATGGCAGTAGGCAGAAGCAAAAGAATCTCAAATACAAAGATGGGGGAGAGGGGGTTCTCTTGATCCGCATGACATACCAAGGTTGAAAACTGAGGGGAGGATAGTACTAGAGGGGTAGAGAGGAGAAGGTCAGCTAGGCATAACATCCTTGTCACATCCTCAGTATAGATGGCACTCTAATGGTCGATCGGGTCGACTCTTGTATGGTTTTGAGAACACGGTATAGACCTTCGCCTTGCTAATTAGGAGTGATAGTCTGGTATTTGATCCAACCATCATGGCTAAGACGGGATCGAACAGAGCAGGCTAAAGGGTAAGGGGAGCAGTTCTGGTCTCTCTCCCAATCCATACGCCATTGTAATTGACGAGAACCGAGGAGAGGATGGAACAACAAAAGAAAGAGAGGGGCGGTGGTCTACTTCTTCCAATTCACATGCCACGGTAAAGATGGGGCACCGGAAGGGGTGATACACAAGATAAAATGAATACTTAGCTCCGCTCATAGGGTACCATGACCTATGTGCATTAAATGTCAAGATATTCCTAAGGATCTTAGCGATGTTGTTGTCACCGCGAGATCCTAAGGAACACTTAGGTCTAAAAATAGGTACAAGCATACAAGGGTCTCGAGCACGAAGATACCAAAAGATAGGAAATGGGATTCACCTTCCTTTCATCCACTCGCCATGGTAGTCGACGAAAATCAAAGGAATGGAATCAAGAGGCAATAAACACCAACAAACAACAAGGGATTTTTAGTCCCACAACACTTCGATCTGCATGTCATGGCAATCAACATGAACCAAAGAAGTCAAAACAAGAGGGATCAATCCACATCTTACTAGGTCAATGAGGATGGATAAGGCATAAGAGAAGATAGAAGATTTGTCTTGGCATTCTCTCGACCAACATGTCATGGCAACGGACGGAGGTTGGAAGAAGAGACGCAAGTCTCACGTGATTTCCCGATCCACACCAACTCGTAGGGCACCACGACCTATGTGCTACTAAATCAGCACAAGGTTATCCCCATGGTTCATAGCAATGTAGTTGTCACAGCTAGAGCTGAAGGAATGCTATGGTCTAAGTGGCACAAGCATACGAGGTGGTTAGGAAGGGCAAAAGAAGGAGAAAAGAGCAAAAGAAGTTGAGCCCGATGGTCATGGCGAGGAACTCATGGCCATGAGCTCCGTCTACACGAGTCGGCATCCATCATTCCACAATGGTCATCTCCTAATTGATCTCCCACTAGACTAGGTCACGGAGGGCTCAGAACATGCAGGTAAGAACCGCATCTACATCGACATCGAGTCTACAATGGCCTTGTCCTAGGGCTGAATAGGGTAACTAACAATCATAGTTCTATGGATGTGACTAAAACCAAGGGGATGAGTTATGCTCATCATTCTAGCCATGGTGGGGCAAGCCCACGACCGGCTTTGCTCGAACGAGTTACAATCCCTAAACCGGCTCGGTCCACAGGCAAACAAACATAGGACCGGCTAGAAGGGACGGTCTACTACCAACAAAAATAGGACCCAGCAACACAATAACAAGAAGACAGAGTTGCACATTTCCATAGCATCAGAGATAGACCGGCGCGAAGGTGTGGCGCAGGCATGGTAGTATATAGATCACAGGTATATGGACATGTATGAACAAGTATGTGCGATATATAAAGGAGGGTATCGATGATGTCATGGGCGAGGGTTCAAAGGCTCGACCTTGGTGGTGGAGAGTTGCAACAGATTGTTCAGGCAGGCTACGGCAAGCTGCAGCAAGCCTTGGCCGATTATGGCTTGTTGCTGGCCAGCAGTAGCCTAATGTGGCTGGCTACGGCCAGCGACAGCTAGGTTGTGGCCAGCCGCAGCCAGCCAGAGGTGGTTGCATCCAGCCAGCAGTGGCTATCGCTAGCCAAAAGGTGCTGTGGCTAGCCAGATCATGGCTGTTAGTGGCCAGAGCTGGCTATGGGTGGCTGGAGCTGGCTGCAGGCAGCTGGGACAGGTCAGCGACATCCCTGCGGAAAAACATGGCTCGATGCCGGACACAAAGGCGCTGTGGGATGCTGTTGGAGATGCCAGCGATGACGGGAAGGACTAAGAGGCTGCGGACTCCCTGTGATGGTGTGAAACAGCGGCACGAAGGCTGGTCTCAGACGGGGATGTTGATGAGATCAATTGTGAGAAGGAAAAGGTGAAGCTTTTGGGCTTCCAGGGCTCACCGGTGGGTTGGAGGAGCTCTGGTGAGGTGCAGGTCAGGTCTGGTTGTGGCGGCTAGTGGTGTAGATTGCCATCTCGTTGGGGTGGCCCAAGGAGGCAGCTTGGCCGATGATAAGGCAAGGAGCAGCTTGCATCTGCGTGGAAGCCGACGAGGAAGGTGGAGGGTGGAGGCGCTCCCGGCGGTGAAGACCGATGACGATGCTATGGCTTCCCGGTGCGGTGGAGGGTGGGCGGGCTGGGCGGAGTGTGTGGCACGGCCCGACCGTGGCGGTCGCACGCCACGGCCGGAGCGGCTCTATGTAGCGGCAAGACGATGATGTCACGGCCGGAAGGGCCGCGCCAACCAGGACCAAGGGTGATTCGGGGCACCCGCGGCGGTCGGGCCGCGGCAGCATGTTGGGCGCGATCGTGAGTGGGAGCGGCCGGCCGAAGGGCAAGGCCGCGTGGCTCGCCCGGGACGTTGCGGGCGGACGGCTGCTTGGCACCGTGGCCGCACGACCTGGAGCAAGGTGCCCGGCAAGTGGCGGCGGCAGGGCCACGACACGGTCGGTGGGGATGGCGGCACAACGAAGAGCAACACAACCCTCTCAGAGATGCATGGTGGAGATAAAGGAGGAAGGCGGTGGCCATGTAGGAAATGGTGAGGAGGAGGGACAGCTGGTGGAACTTATACTCGTGCGGCTAGGGTTCGGAGAGCGCTAGGGCACTATTGGACAGCAGGTAACCTTGGCGTCCGTAGCTAGGGATGTGTGGCCGCCATCGGACGGTGCGGGTTATGGCGCGGGGTTGAGCCCCCCGGCTGGGCCGGTGGCCGGGACAGCTATGTCTGCCTAGGGTTGTGGCTAGGGGCGCCACGCGGTTGGGCCGCTGGGCCACGCGCTATTGTGGGTTGGCATGGGCTGTAAGGCTGAGATGGGCCTCGGCGGGGCGGTTGCCAGCCTGGGCCGCGAGTGGGAGGGGAGCCAGGTCGGCTGGCCTGTTGGAAGGAGAGGAGAGCACGAGAAACTGGGCCTCAGTTTGGGCCACACCAGGAGAGGGAGGAGGAAGCTGGCTGGGCCAGGAGGAGGAGTGGCGAGCTGGGCTGCGGGGGTTCGGGCCGGGAGAAAAGGAAGGGAAAGGTGGGGCTGCGCACGAGGAAAAAAAAAAAAAAAAAAGAAGTGGGCCAATGGAGGAGGAGGGAGAGGAAGGAGTGGTGAGCTGGTCCAAGAAGGGGAGGGAGATAAGGAAAAGGGTTTTTCCTTTTATGAAGTTTGAGTCAAGTAATTTTGAAATGGAATCAAAAGGAATTTGGAAGGAATCCAAAAGGGATTGAAAGGAATACAAAAATGGGTCTAAATTTGTTAGAGGACTCGGAATAGATTAAGCGAAGTTTGGAGAAAAGTGAAGAATTTGAAAAGAGATTGTAGGGAATTGGCTACGGATCGCGCTCTCCAAAATCAAACTAAACTCGAATCCCGAACCAACTCAAGAACACAGGCACTCTCCAACAAGGAATACTACATGGATGCACCGATTTAGTTAGCGATCTCTCCTTAGGTTAGACTCAGATTTGACCTAGTGGCTATATGATTCACACATTGCAGGAAAAATTTTAAAAAGCTCGTACTTTTGGTTGGACAAGAACCCGGATTGTTACAATCGCCTGCCATCGCTGGTGATCAAACCGGGCAATGTAGAGAACCTGACATCTCCGATACCAGTTACCACTTGTTGGTCCTTGGACCCCTTCACGGGCAAGTAGCAAGCTTACCTGAGCTCTTAAACTAGTCGGCGAGAGGTAGGACAGAGAGGGTGAGAACAGAGCACACACGCATAGCACAAGCACCAGCGTTGGTCGAAGCTCTACTTCGAATATGGCAAGCTGAACTACTTCATTGCCTTGGGTTAGAATATATACAACTCTAGTTGCACCTAGCCACGTACAGGGCCAGTTGGCAAGTACTCCAACTCCCAACTACTCCTATCTAATCCTAGTTCAAAAGTACTACAGGCATGACCTATTGCTATGTTGCTACAGTTACTAGGAATGACAGCAGCGCTGCCTTTGCTTCCCCTGCTGCCACACGTGAGAGAGAGGGGGGAGAGGGAGAGCACTGTTCAGCTGCTTTAGAAAACCAGCCAAACACTGTTCTCTGGCTTTCTCGCTCTCACAGAACACTGTTGAATCAACCGAAACCAGCCGGCTTTTCAACCAGCCAAACAGCTTCTACATCTTACAACTTTTTCAGAGGTGGAACTCTTAATCCACTCGTACTACTTCAATGTTAAACTTAGCATGACCCTCCAAAGTAGTAGAGCCAATAAACAATGCTCGTACAAACTTTTTCATGCCCCAAGATCCAGCGTCCCGGTATCTTACTCGGCAGCATCCAACCAATTCCGTGAAGCTTTGTCAAAAAAAAAAAAAAAAAAAAAGATTCCGTGAAGGAATATCGGCACAGTTATATTGTCAGTCCTTTGTCAAAGAATAATAAAAAAAATTGTAAGCACTATGTACATGAATATTTTATTGTTAATTGTTTGTAAATGCGCCATTGTTTCCTCTGAGGCCAAAAGAAAGACTATATTTTTCCGACTAACGAATATCAAGTTATTTCCAGAATATATTCTGTCCAACGCACGAAGTCATATATATGCAAATATGTATTTACTGTGACAGAGAGAGTCCCACAGCGGCCTGAATCATCATATCCTGCTGAAGAGATTCGCCGTCGAGATGACCACGTTGCCAGACAGCGCGAGGAAGGCCAGGAACGACAACCGCACCGCGACGCTGATCTTGTCGTTGAACCGGTCCTTGCCGAACCGCGACACCCACAGGTTGTGGCGAGACGCTGCCGCCGACGACGCCGACATGAGGAGGTACGCCAACACCTGCAGCGAGACCGGTCAACTCATCAACCCCCTCGCGAGATGAACGAACTCGATCAACCGGTTCATGCAAATCAGTAGATCACCATTGGTTTTGGTTTTGATTGATTGAAGAATATAATTATACAAAGAATGCCCATGCCCATGCCATGCTTGCCTGGTCGAGGAAGAGGGCGATGCAGTAGCACGAGGTGGTCTGGAGCCTCGGTGAGGCCGGACGGCGGGTCTCGACAAATGCTTGCGCGATCGAGTAGAAGCAGACTATCACGTTCACTCCGACGGTGTATCTGCAACAGTAAAAAATTAAGGACCGTTCCATTACTTTCATATCAGTGAGAAATTTTCGTGATCAAAATTGGGTGCAAGATCAATATGCACTCTTTGGCTTTGTGGATTTGTCTAACCTGCAGTGCACCCTAGATTATTAACCATCATCCAGCGGCTAGATATATATAATTGCATAGATGGGTTATTTCATAACAAAGTACTATCTCCGTTTTTAAATATAGTCGTTAGGACAACAAATCTAGTTAAAAAATGAACTAGAACTTTTATCCTAACGACTATATTTCAAAAAACGGAGGGAGTATTACGCATCACAGTTCGTGTAATGCATGGTTAGGTAGTAAAACTGGACCAATTAACATATTCTAGACAAATTAAATCTATTAAATTTAATTTTTTTTAATATCAATATATGCCTCGTAAAAATAAACAAAGTAATATTTACTAGTGAATCAATCAATCCAAAAGTTAAATCCCCAGATGCAAATCTGCAACAGACGCAAAGCCAATCGACTCCCCTGAGGAAACCGCAATGAGATAGAAAAGTCTTAATAATGAAGGTAGTCAATGATGTCATATTGTCCGTCAATATGAATTGTGCAATGCAACCAGTATTTATAGAGTTAGTGGCAATATAGTCGTCACCATATGACTGTAGGCTGCCATGGCATGGCATATACGTACCACTGATTTCTTGTTGAGTCAATGAGTCCCCTGCAGTACCGTTCAATCACTAACGTGTCGCATCGGGCCACATATTGACTGCTAATGCATCAGCATTACTGCAGAGGATCCACATCACTCTCCCGTGGCTATCTCTTTCTATTAATTAAAGCAATGACTCCCACTTATACCAGTGACAATTATGTGAGTTGCAATAGTAAAAGCCCATTGACACTCTTTAGGGCTCGGTTGGGTCTCTGTGTTTACTTTGACAAAAACTATTCATGATCAGACAAGAACAACAGCTTTATGTGATGACAAGGGCAAGAAACCTATCAGATCGTTATCTACGGTTTGTGGGGAAGTGAGTAATGGTGGAAGCCAGGAAGCTGATCAGTGGGAATGTCCGCTACTTGGATCAGTGAAAAGATAAACGGTGATGGAGCTTATCATCACAGTGCTGGAAGAGCGTCATCGATATAGATGAGGTGGGGAAGCCATTGATCTGTGTGAGAATAAGAATACTGTGTAGATGTGAACTGATCATAGATCAGTTGGTTGGGTTCCTTGTAGGGGAATCTGTCCACCTGGGTTCAAGTCCCTAACTTGATATGGTGCTCGCATTTTTCTGGATTTATTCCAGGATTTTCCGGCATTCTGCTTTCAGTGGTAGGCGACGTCTCCGTTGATAGCGAGGCGCCTGTGGTGACTTTGTGAATCTCGAGATCTGCCGGTCCAGTCCTTCGGAGGTGCTCATAGGGGTAGGGGTTGCGTACGTGTGTTCATAGGGGTGAGTGTGCGTGCATGTTGTGGGCATCTGCGTTGTCCTGTGAAATTCTCAAAAAAAGAATACTGTGTAATTCGATAAATTGTATATATCGAGCCGTGGGTTGTTTATGTAGAGTATATGGTGCTTGGATCTTAAGCAATCCTAGGGATACGATGGAAACTATCATAGGGATAAGATTGAAAGTAACCCTTCCCTACCATAATAGCCAGATTATTTCAAATTATTGCCATGTATTCTAACTTCCCTTGCAGTCATAGCATGAGCAAAAGTGCATGCTAACAGTGAAAAACAGACCTATGATTGCCTCAAGATGGTGATGATAGCCCGCCCTTTAATGCTGATGTAGCTGAGGGCGAGGTGGACATGGTCGTAGCCGTGGAGCAGGGTGCAATTCCACTATTCCAAAATCATCTTGGTGAGCAGATGGATACATAAAAATCAGCTTTGTCTGGCCAAAGAACTCAATGGACGATGAGTCGATCACACGACGGCGAGGGCGATGAGCACGCAGACGTATCAAAGAGCATAGCCTGCATTAGCCCAACTATGACATCTGTGGTGGCGGCATCCCAAAGGATGGCAGATGGTGCTGACTCGGACCATTAGCAGGCATGATGATGAGGATCAGACATGAGGGTGCCACTGATGGATATGCGACAACGATGTAGATGCCTTGACCCCTAGGCAGCGTTGTAGCCTAGGAGGGTGCAACGACAACTAATCCGCAGGAGGATTGACATTCGGATCTCGACGGACGGCTAGGCAACGCAACTCCGATGAGGGATTGAGGAAAAAGAGAGAAAATTAAATCCGATCTAAAGATGGCAGGGAAAACTCGAATAGCCGATAAAGATCGGTGACTCAACTAAACTATGGGTTGTTGGGTAAGCTGTGTAGGCAGCTCTGGAATGATCTAAACTACCATGTGTGAGAATATGAACACTTCGTAATTGGAAGAATTGTATTGAGCCTCGTGGATTGTTTATGCAGAGACATGGTGCTTGGATATGATGGAAATTATCATTCCTAGGGATAAGACTGAAAGTTGCTGCCAGGTGCTTGGATAAGATGGAAACATCAGCACGACAGTTTGCTGTCCACAAGAATGTAATTTCCCTGCTCTTATCTTAGGCCTGTTTGGATCCCTCTAATTTCTTAAAAACTGGATTCTAGAGCTAAAAACTGGTTTCTGAAAGAAAACTAGGTTGTGGAGAGTGGTTTCTAGAAACTGGAAACCTGTTTTTTAGTAGGTAATTACCCTCTTGTCCATCATTTATTTTTAATTAATGCTTTTTCCTTGTAGGTTTATTTGGTGGCAATTTTATTTGGCGCCAAGCACTCCATGGTTTCTGTTGGCTCCTTCTCTGCCTGCAGGCGGCTGCTAAGGTTGTGGAGGGCGGGGATAGGTGTCCAGGGCAATGTCGGGGAATTTTAACGGGTGCAGCACTATGAGGCCTTCTTTGGATGTTGTCGGATTTACCTCAATCCACATGTGTTGTGGTGGATCAGGGGCGGATCCACCGGGTGGGGGGGGGGTGAAAGCCCTTGTTTGGTTTTGGATAATTGATGACACCTTAGTTGCTAATGGTTTCTCTAGGTGACTTGAGATAGGATTAGCAACATATGATGATGGAGCAAGGTGGCATGGAGGATGACCACAAGATCATGGACATGGTGGACATGGTGCTATGATCAAGCTCTTTGGAAAAGAAGAAAGAGAAAAACAAAAGACCCGAGGAGATCAAGGCAAAGGTATACTTGATAGGGCTTTTTGTTTTGCACTCAAGACACCTAGAGGGTGTGAGTGACTTAGGATAGATAGCTGACTATCAAGAGGGGATAATCACGGCTAATCCGAGGTTGAAGTGCCCCTAGGTCCATTCTTGAGAGCATATGCATTAGGATCTAGTGCACTAACATCTAACCCCATGCAAAATGCTTTGAAAAATGCTAACACACGTGCATAAAGCTGAGACACTTTGTGGTTGGCAAGTTGGAAGCAAGGGCGTTGAGAAAAGCAAGTGGAAGAGCCACTGTTGGTGCATCGGACACTACACCGGACGCTGGTCCGGACGTGTTCGATGTGAGCGTCGACGTCATCCTGACGGATCCGGTGCTGTGTCAAGAGTCGTGCATGCCTTAGGGTTTCGGTTGACAGAACGCTGACCTGCATAGGTGCGTCCGATGCCGGGGGTGCGGACGCGTCTGATGCAGAAATATCATTTCTGGACCCTTACTGGACTCGCATTGGACGCAGCTAGCTGTGGTGAGCGGTGCGTCCGATGGGTGCGTCCGGTGATTGAACTGACAGAGCGCTGTTCTGACAGTTGGGGCACCGGCGTGTCCGGTGCTAGGCACCTAGCACGTCCGATGCCACTTTAACCGTGCGGGATCTGGTGTTAGCCGTTGAGATCCATCAGCTAATGTTAAAAAGAGGAGACACGTGGCGGACATCGGAGCATCGGACGCACCGCCTGCGTCCGATCAGCGCGTCCGATGCCCTCGCAGGTATTGGAAAAAGGGGGCAATGGCTCTCTGAGCGTGGGCTCTCCTATATATACGCATTGGCCATCTCTTTGGAGTCTCTCTTGGCCATTTGAACATCTTGACATACTCTAGAGCTGAGCTAACTCCTCTCCACTCATCTCTCTGCATTGTTGCTCATCTTGAGTGAGATTGAGTGAGATTCAAGTGCATTTGCTTGATAGCTTGCATCTAGTGGCACTTGTTCATCGTGGTTGCTACGGATTTCTTGTTACTCTTGGGTGTTTGCCGACACCCTAGCGGCTTGGAGCAGCGAGGATCGTTGAGAGGAGGTTGGTGATTGTCTCCATCTCCGATCGGTGGATTGTGAGGGGTTCTTGAGCCTTCCCCGTGGGAGTTAGAGAATTGGCAACTCTAGTGGATTGCGCATGGCTTGTGTGATACCCGTCTTGTGTTGGTTGTGTCGCACCCGGCTGTGGGTTTGGCATTGAAAGCCAATTAGCGCGCGAACCTCCAAGTGGGTGAATCGCCACAATGAGGAGTAGTTTGCAGGCAACCAAGCGAACCTCAGTAAAAAATTATTGTGTCAATCTCTTGCCTTGGATTTCATTGGTATTCATATTGTGATTGATATTCTGATTGATTGGTTCACGTATCTCGTCTTCACCGGTGGTATAAAAGCTCACCCCTACCTTGTACTTACTTTTGTTCATTGTTGCTTAGTGGTAGTGGTAGCTAGTTGAGTAAAGTAGCTCTCTAGTTGTTTAGCTTGATCACCTAGGGGTTCTTTAGTGACATAGCCTTTGTGTGTGAACCTAGAGATCGTAGCTTGACTAGAATTGTGAAATAGGAGGCTTGCACAGCTTGTAGAGCACCGTAAACCTTGCTATGCCATCTTATTGTCTAATTAAGTCCTTTAAGTTTTGTTATAGAAATTTTTTATAGTCTATTCGCCCCCGTCTACCCATTTAGGACCTTTCAAGTGGTATCGAGCCGAGGCCTTTGTTGGTGTTTCTTAGCGAAAGCAAAGCAAAAAGCGTCGTGATAAATAGGGTATCGTATAATTCGCAAGGGCGGTTGCGTTGAGGGCTGGACCTGTGTCTTCCCAAGGCAAGGTTAGGTTCTACGAGTAATGAGGTATCTCTATGGGCTTAGTAGCGTTGTTACTTCAAACCGGCGAGTGCAATTATACGTCACACCCGAATGTGGAGGGATTACAGGGACGGACAATCGTACCCTCACGACCGTGGGATGCTTCAAAAGGTAGGTGAATGCTAGCCCAAACACCACGTTTGCACTATTGGTCACAGTTCTTGATGTTGGCCAAGGTTTCAAAGAGTTCCTTCACTAAGAACTAACGCTCTTACGAGACAATCTACCGATCCCGTAAGACTATAACAAGTTAAGATAATATAATCGGAAAGGTGGACACAAGCTTGCTCACCAAATTGTAAGAAGTAAGGTGAGGTATCAAGTCGACCTCCTAGGAACCGCGGATGGGCAACTCGAGTAGAAGGAGCAAAGTTTCCTTCTAGCTTCCCTCTCTCACTCTCTAGAATTTACAAGGTAGGAAGAAGACTAATCTACTCCTCTTGCTCAAGTGTGCTGAATTCTCCTTTGAAGTGTTGTTGGATGAGAGGTAGGAGGTCTCCTTTTTATAGCTTGAGTAGAGGGGGTCCTTGGAAAATAGCCACCACCACCATAATGTCCAAACCGACCAAGAATAGGCGGTTTGGAGGTTCATCACACTGGTCCACGGCGCCACCGTCATTCCTTTGAGTAATGGAACCGCCACGCACCGGCCCGGCCCCAATTGTCGAGAAGAAGGGTGCGGGCGAAGGGTGCGGGGCGCACCCCCAGTGGTGCGCGCGGGCGCACTGGGTCGGCCCCAAACCGGCCCATCTTCGTCATGTCGTCTTGTTTCGTTATCTTGGGCCCGGTTCTGGCGTGGAGAACCTGAGTTGATGGCCTGGCCGAGGTAAGTTGGATTGGTCTTGCCATTTGTCACTTTTCGGCTTTTTCTATTTATTGTTTTATTCTTCTTTTTCCTTGTATTTTGGCCCAAAGTGCATATGTCTTGTCTTGTACCTGCAAGAACCAAATATACACCAAAACTATGGAATTTGTTAGTTTATAAGCCCTATCTCTAGGTGGTTTTGGTGTATGTTGACGGTGTTTGATATGTAGTTGGTTACCGTCAACAAACTCCCCCACACTTAGCCCTTTACTCGTCCTCGAGTGAAGGCGTAAGGACTAGAGTGGTTCAATCTCCAAGATTTAGACCACGCATACAAGTTATTAGGGCCTCACACGCTTTGTGAGCATTCAAGAGTGGCTATCATGTTATCTTGGATGATTGAGCAATGGAACGGTATGAATTCATATCTCCTTGCTTCTACTCATGTGCAAAGACTTGGTGAATTTTTGAATTTTTAAAGATAAAATAGCAATGCTCCATGGTTGATTCTCACAAAGTCACTCATTTTGTGTTTCCTTGCCAAAGCACTCTCGCTCTCACTCATCCTATCTTTTTGTAGGGTTTTGTGGATCTTTGAGTGGAGTGATGCATACGTACCTCTGTATGTTTTGTCGGGTCAAGCTCTGGATCGTTGGAAAGAGGTGCCATACCCCTAGATCGAAATGTGCAAAAGTGTGTGGAAAATATTTGTGGTATTTTATTTTTGTGGTTACTCCTTGACTCATGATCTCTTCTCTTTTCTTTTTGTATGCTTTTGGAGAGATATAGGCTACTTTTATTTTTTTTTTTTTTTTTTTTTTTTGGAGATGTGGGCTCCTACTCGCCCTCGGTCACATGTCCATTTTTTTCATCTTTTTTCTTTTTTTTTTTTTTTTTTTTTTTTTTGTAGCTTTGTATCTTCTTTACGTATGATACTTTTTTGATAATGAGGAGATGATCATGGTGTAACTTGGATGGAGTATTTATTTTGTGGATGGAAATCTATATATGTTGTGCGCAATTCTCATTGTGAGAATCGGCGTGTATATGTGGGTGTACGTGTTTTTCGATCTTGGGAGTATGAGCCTCTCTCAACCTTGAGATCAACGGAGCCTGACAAAACTCAATAAAGCAGGTAGTAGCTATAGTGGATATTCATGTCATTGTTCAGGCTTTGGTAGGATTTGTCTAAGTCAAACCAGGAGCATGCTTTATTTGAATTTTTGAAATAAAACCAAGTCTCATTGCATAAGAGAGCAAGTGTCAAGTCATTCTACCATATCTCAAAGCTCAATTATTTAGATGAACATGGGTCCCTATAAGGTAGTTGCTCAACAAAGAATGGTTTTTGGCGAGGAATAAAATGTATGCATGCCATTTCTCAATTGGTAGATCATAGATGGAGTTTTGCCAACTTAGGTTCAGGTTTAGCATCATGTTTAAACATGGGTGGTAGAGAAAGTATGCCACAAGTCAAATTTTGAATTTATACATTGCGTCCCTTGATTGTGAGAGACGGTTGCCTCCCCCACACTTGTTTATTTTCTTTCTTTTTTTTTGCACAAGACAAAAACAAGTGGAGACATACACAATATTCCAAAGACAAGCTTTATTGAATTCATAAATATAATACAACTGTAGACGCGCACTTGAAGGAATTACAAAATGATTGGAAAGGGAAATGCTGAAATTTAAAGTTTGCACGCGTCTAGTTTATTCGGGGACGTAGAAGTGCCTATGCGGGCCTTTTGAGGGCATGCCCCGCATTGGCGGTTTTAGCGACCCTGACAAGCTTGGTCTTAAAGCCAAGGTGGAAGGAGTCTAATTCCTTTCTAATTGCCGTGTTCTCATCTTCCGCCGCTTCTACGTCCGACGTGAGCCTTTTCACTAGCGTACGCAAAGAATTGACTCTAGCGTTTAGCGTTGCTAGCGAAGGCTCCTTGGGTACCGAGCTGCTACCGGCTGTGTGCAGCGAAGGAGTGTCCTCGGAAAGGCTCTCCAAGACATTGGGTGCCTTCCTAGGGACAGCCCGGGGTACCCTCAAAGGTCCCTCACTACTCGAGCGACTCTCAAACACGTTCGGGGCCTTTCTAGGGGCTGCCCGAGGGATGCGAAGGGGGGCACTAGGAGATGTTGCTGGAGTAGGGGCCTTCGTTGGCTTCTTCATCAACCCCTTTCCACGCCCGCCCGCTGGTGTGTCAACACCAACGATGGTGTACGAGAAGCTTGCATCGGAGGCGTGGAAGGACGAAGTCTCCGTCGAGGAAGATCGGCCGCCCGAAACTTCGGGTGTCTTCCTCTTGTTGCCAGTGGTGTCCATCGTAGGACGAGGAGGGCGCCCAAGGATGCTCTTGGGTGCCACGGACCTGCCCGTGGACACCACGCTGTTCCCTCCACTTGAAGAGTAGTGTGCAGGAGGGAGCATGGCAAGCGGAGCGATGCTTGATGGCTCGACCTCCTTACTTGAAAAAGAGAGGTCTCCATCGTTGATGGAGCAAGATGAACGAGCGGAGTTGTAGAGGATGAGAGCATGGCTCGCCATTGCTGCTGGTTGGTGAAGAGTAGTATGGTGGATTGGGTAATGGTGAGCTTGAAGATGAGTGTGTGAGGAGAGGAGAGGTGAGGTGAGGTATTTATAGGACAAGGATCACCCTCTGCCTCGACACGATTCAAATTGGCAGAATAAACAGCATCAATGCTATTCATTTGCGGGGGTAAAGGCAAAGTGGGACGAAATCGAGCACCGGCGGAGCGGCCCAGTGTGCGGGCGCACCCGAGTGGTGCGCGGCCCACCCCGGGCGTCCCCCCTGGTCGAGTTTTCGGCCACGTTCGTCATTGGATTTGAAATTTTGAACTATGCCGTTTGCCGCGCGAGCTCTAATCCCAGATTCCCCAACCCAGGTTTGATTTCTTTTTGGATTTATTCTTTGAAAATAGAAAATTGTGCAAAATAATAAATAAATCAAGCAAGCACAAATCAGCATGAGCTAGTGAGGGCAAAAAGGTAAATAAAATAATCATGACCTCACAAGTTTTTTTTTTTTTTTTTTTGTTTGCTGATTTTTATTTAACTATTTTCAAAGCATAAATCTATCCTATCAAGCTCTTGGTTAAGATCAGGTAGAGGTTCAAAGAAAAGCTTGAGGCGTTGTCCATTTACCTTTTGGATCGAACCGGCGTCATCTTGGATTGTGATCGCGCCATGTGGCGAGGTGTTGATGACGGTGTGCGGTCCTTTCCATTTGCTCCTTAGTTTTCCTTCGCCGAATAATTTCACCCGGGAATTGAATAAGAGTACTTTTATCGCCCGTGGTGAATTCCTTGATTTTGATGCGCCGATCATGCCATCTTTTTTGTGCGCTCTTTGTAGAGCTTTTGCACCGTAGTGCGCCTTTCCCGCCATTCTTCCAGCTCAGAGATTTGCCTCTGTCAGTTCTTTCCGGCGAGTTTGACGTCCATGTTCCACTTTTGATGGCCCGATGAGCTCGATGTTCAGTTCAACCGGTAAGTGGCAAGTTTTGCCATATACCAGCTGGTAAGGTGACATGCCGATGGGGGCTTTATATGCTGTCCGGTATGCCCAGAGAGCATCCGGTAGCTTGTTTTTCCAGCCTTTCCCCATCTCATTGACCGTCTTCTGGAGTATGTTTTTGATCTGCTTGTTTGAGGTTTTGGCTTGCCCATTTGGTTTTGCGGATGGTGCGGGGTAGCAATGTTGTGCTTGGCGCCAAGTTCCTTCAGGAATGCCCTGAATGATTTGTCCACGAAGTGTGATCCTCCGTCACTTATCACCATGCGTGGTGTTCCGAAACGGGGGAAGATAACTTCGTGAAACATCTTGCGTGCATGTTTGGCGTCAGCAGCTCTGCATGGCATTGCTTCTACCCACTTCGACACATAATCCACTGCCACCAGGATGTACTCGCAATCATGGGACTTAGGGAATGGCCCCATGTAATCAATGCCCCACACATCAAATATTTCTATTTGAAGGTTGTAGTGCAGGGGCATTGCACCACGAGCAGTGATATTTCCGGTTCTTTGGCAGCTTGGGCATCTTCTGATAAATTCTTTTGTGTCTTCATACATCGTTGGCGGTAAAATCCGCCTTTGCCGGATTTTTGGCTTGTGTGCGAATACTCGGTATGGCCGGCGTAGGGTGATGCATGACATTTCTCAATGATCCGCATCCCCTCTTCCTTTGGTACACATCTTCTCGGCGGGCCGTCACCACATACTGCATGCAGTACGGTTCATCCCAAAAGGTGTCGTCGGCTTTCTACTTGTAATTTCCGCTTGTCCTCCCCAGGTGGTACATATCCTGCAACCATAAAGTTGACAATGTTTGCATACCATGGATTGGAGTCCGACACCTTTAGTAGCATGTCATCGCGCATGTAGTCATTGATAGGAGGTTCTTGCATGTTAGTGACCTGCATACGCGACAAATGATCTGCAACAGTATTTTCTACTCCCTTTTTATCTTTTATTTCTAAATCAAATTCTTGGAGTAGAAGAATCCAGCGGATCAACCAAGGTTTTGCGTCTTTCTTAGTGAGCAGATACTTAAGTGCAGCGTGGTCGGTGTAAACGATTATCTTTGCACCCACTAAGTAAGAGCGAAATTTCTCGATAGCGAAGACTACTGCAAGGAGCTCTTTTTCTGTGGTGGCATAGTTAAGCTGGGCTCCTGTTAGAGTCTTGCTAGCATATGCGATTGCATGCTGCTTTTTATCTTTGGTTTGGCCTAAGACCGCACCAACGGCATAGTCGCTAGCATCGCACATGATTTCAAATGGCAACGACCAATCCGGGGGTTGGATGATCGGAGCCGAGATGAGTGCTTTCTTAAGGGTTTCGAAAGCGTGCATGCACTCATCTGTGAAGTCGAAGGGTGCGTCCTTGGCTAGCAGGTTTGTAAGGGGTCTCGAGATTTGTGAAAAATCTTTTATGAACCTCCTATAGAATCCTGCATGGCCTAGGAAACTGCGGATCCCTTTGACATTCACCGGGGGAGGTAGCTTTTCGATAACGTCTATCTTAGCTTTGTCTACCTCAATCCCCCTCTCGGACACTAGGTGTCCAAGAACAATGCCTTCTCGGACCATGAAATGACACTTTTCCCAGTTTAGTACCAGGTCCTTTTCTTGGCATCGTTGCAAGACCTTGTCTAAATTCTTCAGACAGCTTTCAAAAGTCTTACCATAGACTGAGAAGTCATCCATGAAGACCTCCATGATCTCTTCAATCATGTCTGAGAAAATAGACATCATACACCGCTGAAAAGGAAGCGGTGCGTTACGCCCCAAATGACATTCTACGGTAGGCATAGGTTCCGTATGGGCATGTGAAGGTGGTCTTGCTTTGGTCATCAGGGTGGATCGAGATCTGGTGATAGCCAAAATACCCATCAAGGAAGCAAAAGAAAGAATGTTTCGCTAACCGTTCCAACATCTCATCAATGAATGGAAGCGGAAAGTGATCTTTCTTAGTTGCCTTGTTAAGTTTCCTATAGTCGATGCACATTCTCCACCCCGTGACTTGTCTTTGTGGAATGAGCACGTTCTTTGAGTTCTCAACGACTGTCATTCCTCCCTTTTTAGGGACCACTTGGACCGGGCTAACCCAATCGCTATGTGGTACGGGATAGATTATCCCGGCGTGAAGAAGTTTGAGAACTTCCTTCTTCACGACTTCACGCATCGCATTGTTGAGCCTTCTCTGTGGTTCGCGTGATGGGGTACTGGAAGGGTCAATAGGTATGCGATGTGTGCAGAGTGTTGGGCTTACCCCTTTTAGGTCTTGTAAGGAATACCCGAAGACCGATCTATGTTTCTCTAAAACGGCTATGAGTTGGGTCGTCTCCTGGTCACTAAGTTTATCACTAATGATAACCGGAGTTTGCGTGTCACCGTTTAGGAAGACATAGCATAGGCCAGGGGGCAGGGGTTTAAGCTCAACTGGAGGCCGAGTCAGCTCTTCCTCTTGGGGAAGTTCTATGGTTTCCCCTGAGTCGTTCTCTTCTTCTATGAAGAATTGGGCGTCACGTTCTAGGTCTGTTTCAGGGTTTTCATAGAGCATGACTCCTTTTACCTCCTCGGGCGTGTCATACTCATGGAGGGAGTTCGTTACCGAGTTTTTGGCTCGAGTAACTGGTATGGACAATGATTTTCCTCCCAGTTTGACATCTAAATCCCTGGATTGTGGTAGATCAAGAATCTTTTCCAAGGGATGCCCGATTAGGATGTCAAAATCTTGGATATCAAAAATATGAAAATCCAAAGAGAGTTTGACATTCCTATGAAGAAGAATCTGGTCGTGTATAACCTCACGGCATTTTACGATGGTTCGGGGTGCTATGCGCAAAGTCCGTGTTGTGTGGGTTCAAGGTGCATCCTTATCACATTGCTGTGCAAAGGATTTGGACATGATGTTTATGCCCACAGCAGGGTTATACAAGACCTCCACTACGTCCCCTTGATATTTGTAATAGATAGGCGTAGAGGGATGGTTCAATCGAATTTCTTCAAAAGAGGGCCCTTCCTCCTGTAGCCATTCCGTACTCATGATAGCGGTTAGCTCCTTAATAGACTCACGGAGAAAGAGTTCGTCGAGGGGTGGTTCAGCCAAACTGGGGCCGTGTGGTTTCTTCCATTGTTCATAATTCGAGGTATTACCGAATTGCTCAGTAGGGTCTTCCTCGAAAAAATGGGAGATCCAACCATGCGGTCTCCTTTGGTTCTGGTTCAGGCGAGGGTCTCTCTAAAGATGTTTCAAGTTCGGCAGTAGCCGAAGAGACTTCCTCTTGCTTCTGCTTGGGTTCTACTCGGATGGGTTCTAGCGGAGGAGTATTCTCAAGGATACGGTTTAGGAGAGCTTCTCCTTCCGCTGTGGTTTTATGTGCGAACGACCCTCCGGCAGCTAAATCAAGCAGTAGTGCATTTGCTCTATCCAAACCTAGCCAAAAGTGTTGTAACAACACATGGTTTGGGATGGACAGATCTGGGCCGGATCTGGTAAGAATGGTAAAAGGGTCCTAGGCTGCACCTATGGTTTCACCCTCTTTTTGTTGGAAGTTGAGGATCTCTTGTCGTAGGGCCGCGATTCTGGATAAAGGATAGAACGCGAGGCAAAACCTATGTCGCAATTCTTCCCAGTCTCCATTTACCAACCCTACATTGTGGGCATACCATTGAGTCGCCCTCTCTGTAAGAGAGAACGGAAACAACTTCCACCTCAACGTGTCATGTGTTATGCCTGCAATAGTCAAGCATCCACAGAGCTGCTCAAACTCCCGTAGGTGATGATATGGGTTTTCATATTCCGAGCCTGAAAAGGCTCGGGCCTGAACCATGGCTATAAAGCCAGGGCGGAGCTCATAATTGGAAGCTGTGATGGGCTTCGCAGATCGGAGAGGTTCTACGAGCTCGCCCTTAGGAGCGGATAGGATTTGAATGGTGGGTTGCTCCATGGGTAAGGAACTGTTTTTGGGTTTTTGTTTTATAGGAGATATTCTAGACACAAGGGTCGACTAGGTCCGAAATACAACTATGACAACCGTCCCGACAGAACGACGCCTTGAAATGCTTGTTGGTGTTTTCTTAAAGCAAAGCAAAGTCCGCAAGCGCACGGAAATACCGTTGTAGCACTTCACCCGGTGAAAAACAGGGTATCGTATAATTCGCAAGGACGGTTGCGTTGAGGGCTTCCTGGACCTGTGTCTTCCCAAGGCAAGGTTAGGTTCTACGAGTAATGAGGTATCTCTATGGGCTTAGATTTCCGAACAGGGATTTCTCGCGTTGTTATCTCCTTACTTCGAGCACCGGCCCTCGCCCAAACCGGGCAGAGTCCGGCAATTAGCTCTATGTCACACCCGAACGTGGAGGGATTACAAGGGACGGACAAGGCTGTCACAACCCTGCCGCCTACCCTCACGACCGTGGGATGCTTCACAAAAGGTAGGTGAACGCTAGCCCAAACACCACGTTTGCACTATTGGTCACAGTTCTTGATGTTGGCCAAGGTTCCCCGGTCAAAGAGTTCCTTCACCAAGAACTAACGCTCTTACGAGACAATCTACCGATCCCGTAAGACTATAACAAGTTAAGATAATATAATCGGAAAGACAATAAGCCGAGAGATGGACACAAGCTTGCTCACCAAATTGTAAGAAGCTCGTAGAGGTACAAGCGTCGTGGTGCCGACAAGTCCGGCACTCCGACCTCCTAGGAACCGCGGATCACCGAAGCTACTCCGACAACTCCGAGTAGAAGGAGCAAAGTTTCCTTCTAGCTTTCCCTCTCTCACTCTCTAGAATTTACAAGGTAGGAAGAAGACTAATCTACTCCTCTTGCTCAAGTGTGCTGAATTCTCCTTTGAAGTGTTGTTGGATGAGAGGTAGGAGGTCTCCTTTTATAGCTTGAGTAGAGGGGGTCCTTGGAAAATAGCCACCACCACCATAATGTCCAAACCGACCAAGAATAGGCGGTTTGGAGGTTCTACACACTGGTCCATGGTGCCACCGTCATTCCTTTGAGTAATGGAACCGCCACGCACCGGCCCCCCCCACTGTCGGAAGAAGGGTGCGGGCGCACCCCAGGGTGCTGGCGCACCCTGGTCGGCCCCAAACCGGCCAATCTTCGTCGTGTCGTCTTGTTTTGTTATCTTGGGCCGGTTCTGGTGTGTGGAGAACCCGAGTTGATGGCCTGGCCGAGGTAAGTTGGATTGGTCTTGCCATTTGTCACTTTTGGGCTTTTTCTATTTATTGTTTTATTCTTCTTTTTCCTTGTATTTTGGCCCAAAGTGCACATGTCTTGTCTTGTACCAGCAAGAACCAAATATACACCAAAACTATGGAATTTGTTAGTTTATAAGCCCTATCTCTAGGTGGTTTTGGTGTATGTTGACGGTGTTTGATATGTAGTTGGTTACCGTCAACAGGCACCGTTTATTTGAAGCTTAACATCCTTCGGTGATAAAATGGCTCTCACATTACATGTCAACAACACCAAGAAGGCACCATAATTTGATGGCATAAATTATACCTATTGGAAAGTGAAGATGACCGCACACATCAAGTCAATCAATAGAGAAGTGTGGAAGGTGACGGAAACAAAGTTTGAGGTTGCCAATCCCAATGCTCCAACACCAATTGAAGAAAAGAAACCTCAATGCAATGACCTTGCCTTGAGTGCTATTCGTGAAGCTCTCAATGATAAGACGTTTGAGCAAATCAAGAGCATTGAAATTGCACATGATGCTTGCAAGAAGCTTGAGGAGTCTTATGAGGGCACTAAGAGTGTGAAGACCACCAAGGCATACATTCTCCAAGAGGAGTTTGCAAGCTTCAAAATGCAAGATGATGAAAGTGTGCCGGAGATGTTCCATAGAATGGAAGCTATGGTGAATGAGCTCAAAGCACTTGGTGAAGAAGTGAAAGATAGTCAATTCTCCATGAAGTTCTTGAGATGCTTGCCAAAGAGATTTGATACATTGATCACCATGCTAGTGAGGACTACCTTGAGTGACTTGACTCCAAATCAAGTACTTGGGGAAGTGATGGCCGATGACACCTATAGAGAAGATCATGAAAAGGAAGAATTGGTCAACAAGAACAAGAAGAAGAATGATGATGACAAAAAAGATGAGAAGAAGAAGAGTGTGGCATTTAAGGCCACTTCATCATCCAAGGGCAAGTCCAAGAAAGAAGCTTCAAGTGAAGAAAAGGGAAGCACTTGTGATGAAGATGATGATGTAGATGAAGAGAAAGACAAGGAAATGGCTCTCTTTGTGAAGAGATTTGGTCAATTCATAAAGAGGAAGGGCTATAGGGCAAGAAGAAAGAAGTCTTCATCCAAGAAGCATGATGAGAACATGAAGTGCTTTAGATGCCATAGCAAAGATCATCTTGTTGCAAAGTGTCCCTATGATAGTGATGATGAAGATGCTATTAAGAAAGAGAGGAAGAGGCAAAAGAAGAAGCAAGAAAAGAAAGATGCTTCTCAAAATAAGAAGAAGAATGAGTCTCATGTGGCTACATGGGACAGTGATGCATCCTCAAGTGATGAAGATGAGGATGACAAGAAGAGAAAGAAGAAGGGTCAAGCTAGCAATGCTATCAAGGAGAAGATTTCTCTATTTGACACTCCATCTACGTGCTTCATGGCTAAGGCCACTAAGGTACAATCTGATGATGAGAGTGATCATGATAGTGAATGTGATAGTGATGATGATGAACCCACTAAAGATGAATTAATTGTCATGCTTGAAGATTGTAAAACTCATTTTAATGCAACTAGAAAGGAATGCAAGGGCTTGCATGAGGATAAGAAAACTCTCAAGCAAGAACTTGATGAGCTTAAAGCATCTTATGAGAGTCTAAAGGAAGACCATAAGAAGCTTCAAAAGTCTCACTCCAAGCTTGAGAAAGCTCATTCCTCTCTAATTGATGAAAAAGAGAGCATGGCAACTAAAATGGAGAAAGCTAAAACATGCAACATAGGCATATCATGTGATATTATTGATGAATCTTTTTATAAGCCTATTGTTGTTGCTCCAACAAACCCCTCTTATAGCACATCCACTTCTAGCTCATCTAGTAGTGATGGTTTCACTTGTGATGCCTCAATAATGGTTGAGAATGACATTCTCAAGAAGGAGGTAAAAGAGCTCAATCACACCTTAGCTAAGGCTTATGGTGGTGAGGACCGCTTGCTTATGTGCTTGGGTAGCCAAAGAGCATCTCTCTATAAAAAGAGATTGGGCTATATCCCCAAGAAAGGCAAGGCTACCTTTGCAATGGTAGCTATTGCAAAAGTTGCAAGCATGTTGGTCATATAGAGCAAAGGTGCATGAACAAGAAGTATAAAACTAATGTATCCTCCATCAAGCTTGATTCTTTCTATATGATTGTGAAGGGTAAAAATGGTGTTCATGCTAAGTTCATTGGTGCACCATGGATGGGCTCAAAGAAGAAAGCCATTTGCGTACCAAAGAGCTTAGTGACTAACCTTGGAGGACCCACGCAAGTTTAGGTACCTAAAAAGAATTGATCTCTTTTTGTAGGTCAATTACAAAGCCAGAGGGAGGCATTGGATTCTTGATAGTGGGTGTACTCAACATATGTTCAAATCAATTGACACAAGTGGCATTGATGAGTATGATTCTATCACATTTGGCAACAACAAGAAAGGCAAGGTGAAAGGGCTTGGTAAAATTGCTATATCCAATGACTTGAGCATATCCAATGTGTTGCTAGTTAGAAGCTTAGATTATAATCTTTTGTTAGTTGCTCAACTTTGTGATCTTGGTTATAGGTGCATATTCTCTATTCATGAAGTTGAAGTTGTTAGTATTGATGGGTCAAATATGATATTCAAAGGCTTTAGACATGGTGACTTGTACTTGGTGGATTTCAATACTAGTGAAGCTCAATTGCAAACATGCTTGCTATCCAAATCAAGTATGGGTTGGTTATGGCATAGAAGGCTTGGTCATGTTGGAATGAAGTAATTAAACAAGTTCATGACTTAGTTTGAGGCTTGAAGGATGTCACATTTGAGAAGGACAAACCTTGTAGTTCTTGTCAAGCCGACAAGCAACATGGCATACATCCAACAAAGAGTGTGATGAATACAACAAAAGCATTTGAGTTATTGCACATGGACTTGTTTGGGCCAACAACATATACAAGCATCAGTGGCAACAAGTATTGTTTTGTGATTGTGGATGATTACACTAGATACACATGGGTGTTCTTTCTCTACGACAAGAATGATGTGTTTGATCTATTCAAGTCATTTGTTAAGAGAGTTCAAAATGAGTTTGAGACTACAATCAAGAAGATTAGAAGTGACAATGAGAGTGAATTCAAAAACACAACAATTGAAGAATTGTGTGATGAGCTTGGCATTGGGCATCAATTCTCTCCAACTTACACTCCTCAATCCAATGGCATAGTTAAGAGAAAGAATAGAACCTTGATTGATATGGCAAGATCAATGCTTAGTGAGTATAATGTGAGTCATTCTTTTTGGGCCGAAGCAATCAACATAGCTTGCTATTGTAGCAACTGCCTCTATTGCCATGGAAAACTAGAGAAGACACCACATGAGCTATTGAATGGAAGAAAGCCCAATATTGCTTACTTTAGAGTGTTTGGTTGCAAATACTATATTCTTAAGAAAGGCACTAGATTGAGCAAGTTTGAGAAGAAATATGATGAGGGATTCTTATTTGGTTATTCAACCACAAGCAAAGCTTATAGAATGTGGAACTTGGGTAGTGGTTAACTAGAAGAAGCTCATGATGTTCAATTTGATGAAACCCAAGGATCTCAAAGTGAAGTTGAGAATCATGATGATGTGAGAGGCACTCAACTAGAAGATGCAATGAGGAACATAGACATTGGTGACATTAGGCCGAGGCAAGTTGATGATGATGATGCTCCAATGATCAACTCAAGTGTGCAAATTGATTCAAATGAAGCAAGATCCATTGGTACTCAAGATGACACTCAAGTGCAAGATCAACAAGCTAGTTCAACTCATCCAAGCCATCAAGTTCAAGTGCTTCAACCAACCAACATAGCAAGAGACCATCCACTAATCAAATAGTTGGTGATATTCAAAGTGGAGTTCAAACAAGATCAAGATTGGCTACTTTTTGTGCTCACTACTGATTTGTATCCAACAAAGAGCCTAAGAAGATTGAAGAAGCTTTGAAGGATAGTGATTGGGTAAATGCAATGCATGAAGAATTGAACAATTTCAAGAGAAATCAAGTTTGGGAACTAGTTGAGAGGCCAAAGGATCATAATGTGATTGGAACCCAATGGGTCTTCAAGAACAAGCAATATCAAGATGGAATGGTAGTAAGGAACAAAGCAAGATTAGTGGCACAAGGATACACACAAATTGAAGGTCTTGACTTTAGAGAAACATATGCTCCGGTTGCTAGATTGGTGGCAATTAGGATTTTGCTAGCCTATGCATGTGCTCATGATATCAAGCTATATCAAATGGATGTGAAGAGTGCATTCTTGAATGGGTATATCAATGAGTTGGTATTTGTAGAACAACCTCCTGGTTTTGAAGATGAAAAGAAGCCCAACCATGTGTACAAGTTGAGGAATACATTGTATGGATTGAAACAAGCACCTAGAGCATGGTATGAGAGATTGAGAGACTTTCTCCTCTCTAAAGGGTTCAAGATGGGCAAGGTTGATACCACTCTTTTCACCAAGAAGATAGGCAAAGACTTATTTGTGTTGGAAATCTATGTTGATGATATCATATTTGGCTCAACCAACCAAGAATTTTGTGAAGAGTTTAGTAAGATGATGGCTAAAGAGTTTGAAATATCAATGATTGGAGAACTTAGCTACTTCCTTGGACTTCAAATCAAGCAAATGAAGAATGGGACATTTGTTAGTCAAGGCAAGTACATCAAGGACATGATCAATAAGTTTGGCTTGCAAGATGCAAAATCAATGAGTACACCAATGGGTACAAGTGGTTCATTGTGTAGTGATGAAAGTCGCAACATGGTCGATCAAAAGCTATATCGGTCTATGATTGGAAACCTACTCTATGTGACCGCTTCTAGGCCGGATGTCATGTTTAGTGTGTGCATGTGTGCAAGATATCAATCCTCACCAAGAGGAAGTCATTTGAAGGCTACAAAGAGAATATTGAGGTACTTGAAAAGCACACAAGATGTTGGATTGTGGTATCCTAAGGGATCTAGCTTTGAGCTTGTTAGATATTCGGACTCCGATTATGGTGGTTGCAAGATTAATAGAAAGAGCACAAGTGGAACTTGTCAATTACTTGGAAAATCACTTGTTTCATGGTCATCAAAGAAACAAAATAGTGTTGCACTCTCTACCGCTGAGGCCGAATACATTAGTGCCGGTAGTTGTTGTGCACAATTGCTTTGGATGAAAGCAACTTTGAGTGACTTTGGAATCAAATTCAAGCAAGTGCCATTGCTATGTGACAGTGAAAGTGCAATCAAGATGACCAACAATCCGGTTCAACATTCAAGAACAAAGCACATTGACATAAGACATCACTTCATAAGAGATCATCAACAAAAGGGTGACATTTGTATTGAAAGTGTGGGCACCGAAGATCAACTAGCCGACATATTCACCAAGCCACTTGATGAGAAGAGATTTTGTAAGTTGAGAAATGAATTGAATATACTTGACTTCTCCAACATGAGTTGATGCACCCCCACATATATGACATGCCTCTCCTTCGACAATGCAAGGTAAAGTTGATTGACATGGCATTCATACTATGCTAAGGACTTGATTAGTGCATCTAGCCATAATTCATCTCATAGGCTCATTCATGGAAATCAAATGAATTTGATGTATGTATGTTTCCACTATTGCTCTCTATGGTTGTATGATCTAGTGGTGGCATATGACTTGTTTGTGGGCTTGCAAACATAGTGTTGAATCTAGAAAATGAGCTCAAGATATGTAATTCAACATGGTCAAGATAACCCTTATACTTAATGAGGTGTGAAGAAGCTTGTCCTTGGTTCAAACCGAATTACATATTTAGGCAAATGTTCTAGATTGAACCATAATTTGATCCTAGTATTCACTATATTGATTGACTTAATTCTCACTAAAATTTGACACCTTTTTGGTGATTGTTGACAAAGGGGGAGAAATAAGTCACAAAGATGAGAAAATGACAAAGGAAGGGGATCAATTAAAATTTAAGCACAGAAATAGGGGGAGCAAGCTCGTGAACTATTTGTTGCATTTATATGTGCATTAACATGATGAAATGTTGCATTGCAAGATTTAAATTCAATATTCTCGCTTGTGTGGTGTATGCTAGATTTAGAACTTGAATGGTGCAATGAAGTACTAGTATGCATAGGAAGTAGCTAGACATAGTGGTTTCAAGTGAATCAAGAACCTTTATGTTTATAATGTTGATCTCATGAGGTATCTTGAGTTTTGATGAATGTCTAGTTACAATGGTGCTAAGGATGGTATATAAAGGCACTCCGATTGGTATCACACTTCAAAGGTCCATTCTATATACCTTAGCATCATTTCGGTAGTAATATCTCTCCCAAAACTTCTATCCATACATATGTGATGAATTGAACCAAACTCTTGGAAGCACATATGTAGGGGGAGCTAATACTACCAAAACCGAACCTTGAAGTGTTTGTCCAACTTTGTTTCATGACCAAAATGCCTTGGACAAGCAATTCAAGTTCATATTGAATTTATTTCATATCTTTATGATGGTTGTCATC
>JADLZK010008568.1:0-294573 GCA_015847255.1 Hyparrhenia diplandra
TATAGAATATATGATTTCCCATTAATTAAGTTGTTCTGGATTTAGTTAGTTCTCCAAATGTGTTGAAATTTTGAAATTGTGGTCAAATTTTGGATCTTTGAGGATTACAACCAATACCTAGAGGTGACATTTGATTGTCATGCAAGCTGTAAGTATGCAAACTGGAGTTACTTCAAACCACAAACTTCACACGAGACATTTCTGAATTTGATCAGTCCATTAATCGGAGCACAACACTGTTGCAGCTCAGAATGCCATCGTTTGTCATACATATATATAGCTTAGGACATGCTTGGTTCAGACTAAAGAGTTGCAACATACAAGGTAATAATAGTCCTAAGCAAAATGCACCAGGTTAACTGCACTTCCAGCTTACTCCAAAATAGAACAATGCTGTAAAGGTAATAATAGTTTATATGAGTTAGGATCTCCATTCATTCAGCATGAAACAATGGCGTTGAAGTCAGCAGCTTCTCTTGCCAGCTCTGTAATCTTAGGATTACAACCAATGCCTAGAGGTGACATTTGTTTGTGACTGCAGTTGGATGGAGTATAGCACAATTATCATGCAAACTGGAGTTACTTCAAACCACATAAACTTCACACCAGACATTTTCTGAATTTAACTAGTCCATTAATCGGAGCACGACAGTTGCAGCATGCCATCGTGTGTCATACATAGCGTTAGGGACATGATTGGTTCAGAGTTGCAACATACGAGGTAATAATAAGTCCTAAGCAAAATGCACCAGATTATAACTGCACTTCCAGCTTACTCCAAAATAGAACAACTATTAGTTATAGGAGTTAGGACCTCCATTCATTCAGCATGAAACAATGGCGTTGAAGTCAGCGGCTTCTCTTGCGAGCTCTGTAAAGGTTCAGAGCATGCCGAGCTCCTTCCACCATATTTGCTTTCCGACCCTCGTCAGAGTTCCACAGCTCAGGGAACGGACCCTTCCTGCCGCCAGTGCCGTCCTTCAGCTCCATCAGCGCCTTTGTTACCGCTGCATAGGGTCCTTCACCCAGCTCCTTTAGTTCTTGGAGCTTCCTGTCACCCTCATTGAGTGCTTCCTACACAGGCATGTGCAGCACCAATGTTCCGTTATAAACAATTCATACCAATAGATACATGTTCAACACAAGGCAAAAGATCCATCATCTTACCGATGCTTTTCCATCAATAATAATAACCTTGAAAGCCTGCCATTCTGGATTTTCAATTTCATTCTGCCACTTTGAACAAAGTCTAGCACTTTCAGCTTTCGCATCTGCTGCTGGAAATTTCCGCTTGCACAGGCTTAGAAACACACTTGGATCAAGCTCACCAACTTTCTTCACGCCTATCTGTGTCTGGCAGCTTTTGGTTCCAGGCAAACTCTGCAGAACCTGCAATTGGACGACGAAACATAAGTTCTCATAAACAAAAACACTTGCTGAAACTGAGTGGTACACTGGTATGGCATAAAAATTATCATACCTTTATCATCACTTCTCGAGCTTCTCGCAACTCATCACTGATCTTGCTTTCCCTACTGATTAAATCTTGGTTGTAGCTTTCCGCATTGTTCAGTTCTTCGATCTTGTCTTTAAGCTCCTCCTTTAGTTTATCCATTTTCTCTCTAGATTCTGGATCTTCATCACCTGGCTTGAGCTCCATCACTTGCAGTTTCCCAGTCAAGTGATTTACTTCCAATTCAAGATTCTGCTTCTTCTCCAACTGTGTGTTTAACCTCAAAAAGTTGTCTAGAATAGTTTTTGTTTCTCTCTGCAGTTTCCACAGTAAAAATCGTTCAAGACGAATGTCATTCAAAAAGAAAAACAAACACATGCAAGCATATCAAGGGAACAGGGGCTAACCCTTTGTTTATCCACAAGCTTTTGGACATTTTCATCAGCTTTCTCCTGCTCCAATGCAGCCAACCTAAGATGACTGGTCCTCATGGCATTCTGTACAGCAGAAGTCAAAAGTACGTTATACAAAGTTGTACAAATATTTCTGCATATTTGTTTTTGAAAGATCTGGTTGTCCGGCATGATATTAAATATTTTGGCATACAAGTGGCCTAATTTTCAATCAGCCTTATTCTGCTATTATTTTGCCAATTAAGAACAAGAACATGATTATTTAATTCATTCTATATAATAACACAAAACAGTATGGGGGACTATTTCGACTAAGATCCAAATTCTTAAAATTTGGAAATATTTGAACCAAATGATAAAAAGGACCTACAGAAATACACCTCTTGTAAATTCACCCTAATAGAACTGTTCAACCATTTGGCAAGTGGCAATTAATTGTAGAATGATCTATGTTCACATACCACAAATCACCAAGTACCAAAAAGATTTTAAAGAAATAGCAATAAGAATTATTTATCATTCTCAACATCTGTAGAAGTCATACCTGACCAGAGGATTCTAATTCCTGTAAGGAGCAGAAAGCTACACTGTATATACTAATCTCCAAGCTATTATAATTCTTGTAGATAAAGCATTTAGCATCAGATGAAAGAAATTGCCCACCTTTAGCTTCTCCTGCTCAAGATTCTGTTTGTCATGTTCCGACTCCTCAATTTCTTTGTTTCTTGCATCAAGCTCAGCCACCATGTCCTGGATATTGGACCGTAGCTGCCGGTTCTCCTCAACAATTCTTTGTGTGTTTTGTTGACTGAGTTGTCTCATCTTCAGGATTTCTAGCAAAAGTGGAAAAAAAAAAAAACTGTTAGTATAGTCATAGATAGCACAAGATTGAAAATGGATAGTAACCACTGCATGTATTTAGTCACTCCTAAATGTATCATGCATAGACAACCAGAATATTGCCATGTACCTTGATTGTATGATTGGAGTTGTTGCTCCTTCTTCTCCATCATTATCTTAAGTGCAGCAGAACGCTTGTTATACTCGGACTCAACTTGCTCTAAGTGAATATCCTTTTCTTTAAGTGTACAGGCCAAAATGGACACAAGTTTATCAGTTTTTTTTGTCCCTTCACTCCCAATATCTTTCAATGTCTTCAGGTCACCATTTTTCCTCAGTAGTTCACCTATTGCCCCTAGAGAATTGTAATCATCAGCCCTAGCCATCCACCCAACAGGCTCTGTACCTTCACACTTCATCTCCTTCCAGCAATTTTTACTGTACCCTTTGATCGCAAAGTGACTCTCAAAGGCCCGTGCATTCCTAAAACCACTCCAGTCAGTCCCAAACTCAATAACAGCATCACGCGTGGGACGACCTTTGCTATACACAGGATGCACCTTAAGTGGATGGAAAGATGAGTAATGCTCCTTCAGCCGGTTCGCACTTTTACCAAAGAATTCGTTTGGCATATTGACTAGGATAGCCATCCAGGGCCAGACAAATTGCTCATCTTGGGTATGCTCAGGATCCTGCACATCCGTAAGCATTGGCTGCAAAAGTGCGCCAGATGGCTCAACAGGCTTACCCTTCAAATGCCTTGCAAGAGCACGGTGGTCCGCCTTCTCTTTGGCTTGCCGATCATGTGCAGCTCCAACACCAGAAGCATGCTGCAGCAGATCATCTAGACTGTGATCCTTGTCTTCATCTGAACAAAAGGGGCATCGGTACAAGCCTTCATCAGTCATCACTTTCAAATCCCCTGATTCCAGAAGCTCAAAAGTGCCGGATCCATAAGCTTCAACCTCAGGATCTCCATCCGATGTGTAGTCCATTGCTGAAGGGAAGGGAAATGGCAAAGAAAGTATGAAAACTGATGTTACCATTTGTCAGTAGTACAGTCTGCTAAAGAAGCACACATAACAGAGAAAAACTATAATGATGCATAATAATTAGTTTATAAAGGACCAGATGAAGAAATGTTGAATCAGTCACTAGAGCTCAATCATATAAGCTGAGCACAGGTTGAATTAGTAAAAGAAGCTCAATGTCATACATTTCTACCTCCTAGAGGATGTTCCAGTCTAGAACTCAAAACTTCAGGTGTAACAATAATACTACAATCTGATAAACAACTTATACATGATAATATATATAGCATCCAGTCTGGCAGTCGTGCCACTGTACTTGGTTCCAACAAGGTTTAACCTGTGCAATTAAGTTATACTAGTACACATGGAAAGAAAATGGTTAAGGTACAGCACTACAGTTGCGTGATTGGGGTTTTATATCCTAGAAGAAAAGCAGTAACTTCAAGAACAGAGCACCAAAGAAAAACCAGAGCACCTTGGAATCACGTTCTTAAGAGCACCAAGAAAACCAGAGCACCTTGGAATGATGTGCTAAGCTAACTCAGCAAAGATTACCCGTTGTTTTTTTTTTAATAACAAGGATCAAGAAACCCCCAAATTTGTGGTGTTCACCTATAAAACCCTCTTTTTCCACCAACACCAAATCGGTTTCGAGGAGCACACATCCCACAATCGAAGCAGAGGTAGAGAGAAAAAAAGACAAAAAGTGAAATTTTGATAGCAAGCTCCAAGAAACCCCAAAGTGTTACTGTTATTGGTCTGTAAAACCCACTTCCAACAGCAACCAAAATCGATTCTGTGGACCTTTCATCCCAGGAAATGGGAGACAACTGGACCCAAGAATCGAAGTACGAATCAGAACGGAGGTACAGAGAAAAAAAATCGAAATTTCAATAACAAGCTCCGTGAAAAGAAACCCCCAAAATGTGTGTTTTTTTTCTCTTCTGCAGCCGCGATTCCACGCCACCGCACTGCAGGGGAACGCCGCCCGGTGGAGATGCCACATTCCCGCCGGTGAAAACAAAAAAAGGAGAGGAGAAAACCCCAAAACGACGCTAGCATTCGAGGGTTTTGGCAACGGAATGGGGGAGGAGGAAGAAGAAGGCATTCTCACCTGCAGCGGAGCCGGGCGGGGAGTGCGGCTGCGCTCCGCCTTGCTTGGTTCCGGGCGACGATCAGCTGGCTTGCTTGGATTTGGGTGGTTCGGTTAGCCGCGGCGAGCGCGTGGGGCGAAGTGCGATGGGAGAAGAGACGACGGAGAGAAAGAGGCGGAATGAAGGAAGCGGAGGAGGCGTCTGGCGTTAAGACAACACCCGACTGGAGAGAAGACAAATGGGCCCCAGCCCGGTTAGTCAGGTGGGTTCGGCCCAAGTGGAGAAAAGGCCGGTTTGGGATACAAGAGAAATAAAATGAGTGGGGCTCAGCTAGAATATACTGTACTTGAGTTCAAGACTTTGTTTGTTTTTATTACTGACTCGTTCGAAACCTACTGAATTTGAAATACAACTTTGTATATACGATAATAATAAAACACTAATGATGCTATTAATTGAGCAAGAATACGAAAAACAAATTGTATAACCGATACTAGACTTTTGCTTTGGAAAATTTATTTTGAAGAAAACTGTTGGCCATTAAATTAAATACATGTTGGAAAGTATTAGAAATATGAGAAACCTATTCGTTTGAGGCTTGAAGAAGATCATGAAACAGTACAGAGGGTACAGGATGAACAAGCTGCTGACAGCTGGGGCCCACCCACATATAGAGAGGTGGGCGGTGACGAGGTGAGCCAGCGTGCAATTTGCGACCATTCACATTCCAAGTACTACACTACACACAGGAAAACTTTCGGGGTGTGACAACCTGCAAAGGTAATTTCTGTTCTAGTACAAGTCTACTACATGGTTTCAGTTTCAGTCGTGCACGATTACGCGTGCATACACAACGGCTAACGTCGTCTTCCAGCCAGCTCTCCTCTCACCGACGTCGAGCTGTCCCCGTGGAGACCACGTGCACGGCCTCCGATGAGTGCACCGTGGCAGGGAAGAGCCGCCGTGCCACTGTGGTGGGCGTCGACGGCGTCGAGCGGCTTTTAGTAGATGGCGACGACGGCGACGTTGGCAGCAGCGCGGAAGCTGGTGAGCGCTCCCTGGCAAACCTCCCGGCAGACGCAGAGCCGAAAGCCCTCCTCACCATCATCGGCTGCTGGTGCTGGTGCTCTGGCGTGGTCGGCAACGACGATACCCCGGGCCTCCTCGACAATGGCCTGCGCATGCTTCTGTCTGGTGTCTGCATCAAAGGAGTCGAAATAGTCAGTCTCAGCTCTCAATGTCATCACAATAATCTGGGGATTTTATAGGAATCTAGTCAAAACATAGTATTGAGGATAGGCAGGCTGTCTGTTTATGATGTAGGAATTTGATCAGATGAATAGTTCAGTTTCTGTGCTACATGTGGTGTTGAATGAATTAGCAGCATTCAGAAAAAGACCAAAAAAAAACTCTAGTTTTGGAGAGACCCCTTTCAGGACGGCTAGTTTCCTCTCAAATGAGTTGCCAACCATCTGCAAGTACAACAATAGAAACCAGACTTGTCAGGTGAGTTTGTTTATGCATGCATTGATCGATGAACTGGACAGGTGCAGTTTATGACTTGTGAGATCTTGAATTGTCCACCATTTCTGTGCTCTGAACTTACAGATGATTGCTTCGAATTGTCCCAGTTGTTGAAGAGGTTGGTGAAAAATACAGGCTCATCCCCTTCTGTGATTGCAAACACTGTCGTTTCGATCAATATTCCGTTGTGAAGAATGCCATGCTGAAGGAACATCTACAGGAATGTAGAAACAAACAGAAAAGTTGGGTTTGATAGGGCAATGTTCCTGAGTCAACAACAAATCATAGTTCTGAATCAAGCAGTGACCTTGCCAATATTGAGGGCATGCTCCTTGGATGTAATATCCGAGTGTAGCCCAACCCAAACGTAGATTTCTTCATTGCAGTCCAGAATCAATGTCTCTTCAGTTGTCAGGTCATCCTGACAGAAGCTGAATACCTCCTTGACCTTAAAGATATGAACCAAACAGGGTTTATTTTGCATTTGCTTCAGATCCTGAAAGTTGCTACTTAGTCATTCATTGGAAGGAGTAATAAGGTATCACTCACCTTGAGCAAACCTGCAAAGAGATCATCCTTTAGCCTTAGAGACACATTCTATGCAATGATATTATCTGAAGTTTAGTGTAAAATATATCTGCATACCTTGTTCAAACCTACAAGCATATAGATGTGGATCTGCAGGCCAACCCTTCACCTCCTTTTCTTTCGAGTACTCCGATCGTCCTCCCAAAGTTTTCCAGAAGTGATCCGGTTCAGACCCTTCTCTGACTAGCAAAGACTGTTTCATTGGCTGCAAAAACAGTGCTACAATAGTTCAGAAGAGAATATATTGCTACAAAAGATTCAATATTCATCACTGAGACAAAAAGAAGGATGTGCATGTCGTATTCTCCTTACACACAACTTGTTCATCATCATGTCCAGTATATTATGATCGTTTGGTGAAGATAGGCCTCCTAACCAGGTTAGGAACAAACCGTTGTCTTGCAAAATATAACAGTGTGAGGAATTAAGTGAACTCGCAGCCTGCATTTAGTTAAGTAATCCATGCACAAGAAAATATTTTAGAGCAGCATCAAAGTAAAGTATGCATGATTCAGGCCATAAAGCTGACTATGTGTATGGTCCTTATTTATCAAACTCACCAGATCAACTTGAATGGCTTGCACACAATCATGTTTAAGGCCTTGAACACGGAACAGGGCGACTCCTTCCTTCTGATGATATCCATTCCTAGGACTTTTCTGTAGAACAGAACTCTTATATGCAGCACTCCTGCCCCCCTGGAAAGAAAATAAGACAACAAATTCAAGTATTAGTATGCAAGTTTTGCACTGATTCGAAGTATTAATTTCCATGTTATGCATTCACTCCACTCCTATTATTCTAATTAATATTGAAGTGCATTGACTGCAGAACAATTTCACTTATGAATGTGCACTGCGTACCTTGAATATGATTAGTGACTTGAACACTGAGAAAAACAATTCTGGTTCTCTGCCCTCAAAAACATGTGCCTGAGAAACATTTTGCAAATGAAGTGATAACAAAGAAAGTGAACATATGTGTGGAACTTTTCAGGGGTAAAAGGCTGAATTAGCTGACCACAACTAGATGCCCTTTGACTGAATCAGCCATACTAGACATTAACGATGTTGCCATCATGCTATCATCCTGCAGGTAAATACACAGGCTAAGTTCAGTAACATGCAAAACACTGAACAATTGCACACATGTATGTGAGAACAGAGCCAAGCAATAGATCTGGATCCTAATAGTTGTGGGCCACGTTTCTAACAGCCTTTTCTCTGATATATATAAATAGGTTCAATGCACGGAATTACAAGGAACATACCTTTACGCTGTTCTTACCCGACCAAGCAAAAACAGATGGTAATCTTTTCCATCTTCAACATAGCTGTACCGTATGATATAACAATCTCCAGTGTATAATTGCTCCTGGTCCTCAGTGCTAAGGACATTCGTACAACCACGGTCCACCAACCAAACCTGAATGATTTTTATTCGTTTTTTAAAATGCTCCATACATATCAACACCTAGGTAGGGAATATTACCTTCAGACTGCCATTAGAACTGATGAGCTGCTGAGGTTTATCCTCTGGAATCTCTGTGACATCATAGCCCTGATGCTTGAAAATAGCTGTATCATGATTTGGCATCAGACCTTATCATGACTTCTACAATGTTTTAGATGAAAACAATTGATGGAGAAAGTCACCATGGTCCTCACACCTGCCACTTTCTCTCGGCCAGCCTCATATAACTTTTAGCTCAACATTCGGGCCAATGCTGAAAGTGCAGCTTAAAGTCAATAGTTTCATGGCCTTCTGTCATTATAAATGTGCGAACGTTGAATGACCTGCCCTGGGAGTGCACATAATCCTAGAGAAATGAAAAGATTTTGGTTTCAAACATTGAACACCTGTAGTAATAGAAGAAGGAAAGAATATAATGAGGTTTCATCTGCTTACTTCTAGGACAGAAACAGATGACTTCCTCTCTGAAACCAGTGTTGTCATCCCCATCCATAAGAATATTTCAGTGCTGCAGTCCAGCATGTAACTTCTGTCTGAGTTCAGCATTTCTCTATCCAACAAGTGTGCCTCCAATGGAACAATGTTTCTCTTATTGATCCTGCAGGCAGGAAAGCATACCAAAAATCTTGTGAAGTGCAACTTCAGGCTAGTTAGGTTTGAACTAAGCAGGGGAGTAGTTACCAAAAAAGTTTCTTGGGTGCTGCAGTTGCTGGCTCTTCCTTGGCTGTGTTAGGTAAATCACGAGGAATAGGCGCATAGCCTCCAAACAGGTTCCAGAACTCTCCAGCATCAGAATCACCAACAAGCTTTCCATCCTCTACAATCAGTGACAAATGTAAATGAAACTGGAGCTAGCATCTTTCCAGCCATTATTTTGCAAGATCAACTGTCTATAGCTGTACCTATTGCCGCAATCTCACATCTGCCCAAGTGTCGGTTCTCCTTCAGATGCTTAACAACATCCAACGCTTTCGCCCTTGTTTGCATACTAGAATTACATCCACTGAAAAGGAAAATCTTTGACGGCGTGTCCACTATGAAGACCGATTTGTGATCCAGAGAGGACCGCGAAAGCGGCACCCTGAGACAGGACTCGAAAGACAGCAGGTTGTCTTGCATCAATATTCAGCAGATACTGAGAAATGAATGAAAATCCTGAGATAGTATCCCTTCTTACTTGTGTGACGCGAGCAATGTGCTCTCCTTCGCACCTAAACATGGTGGTCACATTGGATCTATCACCTGATCCTTTCAAGTGCGAAAAGAAGCAGCCTTGTACTGGGATAACACACGGTTTGAAGTACGACAAGAACTTGTCAGATTCTTCACCCTGTGCCTCCCTGAACTGGATCGTGCTGGAGCCCAGCGCCGCGTCCAACTCAACAGCCTTGTCTGAGGCCACGAGACAATCTTCCTAGGCGACCAGAACCACAACGCAGTGCAGAGCATAAGCGAAAAGATGCACAGCAAAGCAAAAGTCTTGACAAGGTTGACGCATCAAGAATTCAAGAGAGCACACCTCTTTAGACTCATCCCCAACCCAGTAATGCACATCGTGTCTGCGAGCCCCGGATTTGAGCTCGGTTGTCTGAGAAATCACACAACATGTGAACTCAGGCGGCGTAAATTAAATTTGCAAGAAGCTATAGAATTTCACAGCTTGAGAGAACAATTCGTGGAGAGAAAGGTACTTACGTTTAGTATGATGTAGGTGTTGCGGTGTAGAACTTGCCATCTTTGGGGTTTTGCAAGCGGTACCAAACTACTCCCAACAATGCACCAAATGTCAGTCCTGCGGAATGGGAGCAAGTTATTTTATTACAGAGGGGGTGAAGCAGAGAAAGCAAATTGGCCAGATTAAATGGTACATTCAGCTTTTCGGTTTCAGCGTCATTTAAAAAGAAGATTGGGTGTGGAGAAAACCCATTTGCCGGGGCATCCACGTCAGTCCAAAAATGTTACGGCCGTTGGATTTCGCGTCGGCGGTCTGCTTTGCCTCCTCCCATGACCAATATATACCGCCAAACCCTAGCTTCTCTCGGCGTCCACATCGCAACTCCTCCCTCCCCAATCTCTCGGCGGCTCCGCCTCTCTCTCTCGTCTCGCCTCTCCCTCCCCAATCTCTCGGCGGCACGAGAGGGCACATGTGTGGCCTAGCAGGCGGCGGTAACGCGGAGCGTGGTGCGGGCGCGGGTTGCGGGGGCTGCGGCCCCGGCGGCGGCACGGCGACGCGCCCCACCCGGCGGCGGCGGCGGTGCAACAGCCCAGACCGGCACGCCGCCCGTGGCGGCCGCGGCGGCGGCCCCTGGATAAAGAACGGCGTGCGCACCTCCCTTCCTCTTCCCTTCCGTCTGACAGTGCTCAAAGATACGTCGCCCTTCTAGGCCCTTCCTCCCTCTCGCCGTCCTTTTGGTTTGGTCCGAATCTTGATGGAGCCGTGGTGAATCCCTGGCTCCGGCCGTCGCCTTTGCTGCTGGCGTTGTAAGTGCGGTGCGGAGGGACCGGCCGCTGCTGGATCTGTGGCGTGGGCGACCCGTGCTGCGCGCTGTGCTGGCGGGGACCGTCGCTGCTGAGCGGGACCGGACGGTGGAGCTTCCACTGGCCGGACGGCGATTCACCGGCGCCTGCGTCTTCGGCGCCCGCATCTTCTTGCCTATGGTTCAAGGAAGCGCCATATCTGTGGTCTGGAGGAGCTACGGTGGACCTGCGGAGGTCCTCGAGAGAAGCTGCTGCTGGACTGCCGGCGTCAAAGCGTGGCGGTGGCGGCCACGGCTCGGGTGGTCGGTCCCGACGAGAGGCCCGACAGCGAGGCGCGGACCTAGGTCGGGACCCATGCCTATGCATCCCCTATGTGTCGTGCCTATGGGGCGTGGATATGGTCTCCGTTGTGGCACTTTATCCCATTCTCTTCTACGCTATTTTTGGTTGCCTTTTTCTCTATTGTTATTTGATTTGTGTTAGCTGAACATCATGTATGTGGGTGAGTTGCTCCCCGGCGCTGCACTTGCTAGCTTTTGATCGACGAGCGGTGCCTCAGCGGCTTAGTGTTCCGTGGTTATTTCACTGCAGATTCGAGTGTAGGCGCATGAGGTTGAAGTTGCACTTGGACAAGATGGTGACCATGAGCTGCATCCCCTAATTTTTTCTTGCAGTTTGTGAAGTCATTACCGACAACTTCGGTGCGAGCAACGTATTCGACAATTGCTTGTCTATGCATGTGTGCAGTTATTTAGTGGAGTATCGGTCGGTTTAGATTAACACATTGATCTTAACTTCATTCTCCATCACAGTTCCTCTGTCACCTAACACTATGCACAACTAATTCCATAGCATGTCTGTTAACCTTGTGAGTGAATCGTATAGTGTCAAAGTATCTTTAGCTCACAGTTAGTACAGGGCACGATCCAGTGAGTCTTTTAGTGTTACTTTCTTTCACAATAGCTTGGTACATAGCTATGAAGGTTATTTTCGTATTGCTTCTTACACCATCTACATGAGATTTACTAATTCTTAGCTTACTGAATGCGTTAATATGAACTTTAGATTGTTCTGCTTTTATTTCTACCTATTTCTTACCAGACCAATAGTGAAGATGATGCTTTTTCTCCTCCTGGAGCCGAGATGCAACATTTCTTCATCCTAATGTATGTGAGAAGACCTTTCTTTCAATAAAGAAGTTAGAACTTTTTTTTTTCCAAAATGTATAATAAGAGGACAAACCGGCTTATCAAGAACAGTGGTCAGTAGGAGAACTAGGAAGGTTTTATTAGTATTTTGTTGCCAAAAGATGTGTCAATGGTTATGCCTATACGTATGTTTCCTTGAATAATCCTTCCTAAATATATATGCAATGTTAATCATGGTGTATGCACTGGCCTTAAATAATTTATTGTGCCCTTGCAGCTGAAGAGAGGAGAGGCTTCAAGGTAATTTTAGATATAGCGGTTGGTTTTTTGTGCTGTCTATACTTGCTTATTTACTCATTCTTTCCTCTGACATCATGTTGGAGACTAATTGGATCCATCATCTAGGTAAGCGTGGTCGGATCCATCATCACGTTTGTCTATGTGGGGTTTGCTCTGTGCGACATACGGATGATTGGATCGTGTTTAGCTTTCTTCTCCCACTCCCATATTCCTTAGTAGTGTTAAAAGTTTTGTAGGTTTATAAGAGTGAATAAGCAAACAAATGAATAAAAGATATCATGAAATCGATTAAATGCAGTCGGTAGAATCAGAGATGACCTGGTACATCCTTTGCTTTCAATTGCCTCGTGTGTCTTGTGTGTTTAGATATGCCATGTGATGCCTGACATTAAGGTTGGTCTTTACAGGTCGGAATTATCTTGATCTGAATGTTCTATGGATGCTTGACGCCCATGCATATCATGAGCACCTCATCAGGCAGTTTTTTCTCTAGCTATTATGACATCCCCTGTTTTCCCACTATAGATTTCTGATGGCTGAAGAAATTGATTGGTTAAAAAAGGATCAACAACATTGGTGTTTGCCGGCAAACGGAGGCAAGTGTTCATTGTTGAAGCTTGGGGTGGTTCGATAATTTTTTAACATTCAATTCACTTTGGTAATATTTAGCCCATGTAAACTTTAATGTTTTCCATTTTTTTACTCAGTCATTAGAGTAGTTAGAGTGTGCTTGATGAGGTCCCTCTTGTACCAATAGTAGTACCTTTGTCATATTGGTCAGTCAAGAAAATATTTGTGCCGCCTTAAAAAACTTATTCTTAGATGGGAGTTGAGACAGCAGTAGGTTCCAGAAACGTGCAATGGAGAGTATAGTTGTTTATCTCACAGGTCACAACTAAGAGTTAGCAGTTCTTGACATGTATTTTCTTGACAAAAAGATTTTTTTATATGTCCGATAAATATCTTGAGCTAATAGTTGTGCTAGGCTAGAGATATAATTCAGAGTTGTCGATAATATGGTTTTGGCTGGCCTTGCTTTATATCTGTCTAACCGATGATTGTTCATAGCATGTGGTTTTAGCGAGTTAATGAATCATATGATGACTCTAGAGATCTATGGTACATTGAATTTTAGCAGAGTTAATGAATCATATGATGACTCTAGAGATCTATGGCTGTTGAAAGCGTAGTGATGATTGTGCTAGCATTGTTATCTTATACTTTCTTGGTACACATTCATACAGACTAAAATTTGAATTGAACATGGTAGAATTTCAAATAGATTCGGGTTAGCCACTATGCATGTCATTTGTGTAACCTGTTCTACTTTGAGTCAATAGTATTTTAGGCACGGATACACTGTCAAGATGCTCTATTATTGTGTGCTCAACTCAGCATCGCTTACCACTTTCCTATCTTGACAATCCATTGTTTCCTTCCCTATCGATTGGTCGGCTCGGCAAAGGCGTCGATTCTTCGGTGAGAAAGAGGCTCAATTTCTTAGTGATGGTACATGTACATACCATTATTCTGGGTGCAAAATGCTCTTCATTAATCCATGCATTCCCTACCATACTCGATGACACTTTTTCTATTCTCCAACATAAATTTGCTCAACCCGGACTCTCAAACAAAAGATCAGCCAGCGAGCTATACTCCCAAGAATGCTGAGACATGCTTCAGAAAAGGTATGCGGGGAAGATAACTTCTGCAGAGATCCTTACACAAATCTTAGCTGCACTATCTATAAATATGTTGCTTCCTATTTGGATCTCTGCGGTGTCTTTGGACCATAAGAATCTTACTCCTAAAAAGCGCTCCCGTGTGGAGCAGAGGCTGCCTCATGAGAGTGTGTAAACCAGGTAAAATTGAGTGTTAATGGCATCGATGATACATTCGCTTTATCTACAACTGTTTTTAGGCGATGTCGTTTAATAATTGCGGCATATCCCTTTGGTCGGATCTTTTGGTTGGATGGAGGAACCACGTCCCATGTAGTCGAAGTTCGCGCCAAAGTGTTGTGTATTCCGGTCAGATCTTGGTCTTTAGGCATCAAGAACACCTTAACTTGATTGATCCTGCATGCCTGCCTATGAATGGTGCCAATGCATCTAGCCACCTCAATGTTGTTCGCTGCCAGCAGCAATACCACACCAGTAGCTAGGTTAGATTATTTATGCTGGAACACTGAAGACCATTTTATTCACTGGCTACGCCCAGTTTCTAGACATCATCGGTGAATTGGCTTATGCATGTACTCTGGTACTCGCCACCTAGCTAGGACAGGCCATGAAATCTTTATTTGGTTCGCTTTTTCTGTGTGATCGACAATTTGGGTGGCTTCATTATAAGTCTTACTATTTTCCTTGTGTGGTTTCCAATATCCTCTATCTGAAGACGCATGAATTAGATTGGATGCTTATCGGCTAGATGTATTTATAGGTTTCACCAGCGTCATGATCACCGTTTTTTTCGTTGTGTTTTGTTTCAATCATAGAAAAAAAACCGGCAGAGCCCAGCGCATGGGCGTAAGGCCATAACACTAGTATATGATAGCCATTTCTAGTCTCCCAGATTCACTTTTTACAGAGAAGGGGTGAAACAGAGAAAGTAAATTCGCTAGATTAAATGGTACATTCAGCTTTCAGTTTCAGAATCATATATGATAGCCATTTCTAGCCTTCCAGATTCAGTTTTTTACAGAGCAGGGGTGAAATAGGGAGTAAATTGGCCAGATTAAATGGTACATTCAGCTTTCAGTTTCAACATCATATATATGAATAGTCATTTGTAGCTAGCATCCCAGATCCACTTTCAGAACCACAAGTTTTTCCATAACAAAAAGTGTGAAATCATGCTTGGAGTAGGTATGTATAGTAACTTTGCAGTTGCAGGTAAATAATTGGTTTCATTGGGAAAAAAACTAATTGGTTCCTAAGCAAAAGTCAGCATGCCTTACATACAAAGGAAACAAAAAGGGGAATAAATAAAAGGCAGGAATAGGAGGATGCGTGAGGCATATTCAAATGCAGGCCCGAATCTAGATTCTTGTCTAGCAGAGAACAAACAATACAACCAGACAGGAACAGGACAGTAAAAGAAGAAAACTGAAAGGACAAAAGAGAGGTGGGGAAGGATGAGAAGAGAAGAGGAGGGACGCACGGCTTGTCACCGACGCCGAGGAACGCCTCGTCGACGCCCTTCATGGTCGCCGTCGCCGCCTAGTCGACCGGGCCGGCGGCGGCCGCTGGAATGCTCGCAGATGCGGGGGAGCAGAAGGACGAAGGCAATGGAAGTGGGAGCTCACTCGCTGCTGCAGCTAGTGGAGTGTGGAGCTTTTGTTCATTGCTGATTAAAATAAAAATGGCGAGCTAACCAAGAAAGGGAAAGGCGAGCAAGCGGCTGGTAAATGCTGGTGGTGGAGCAACACAAACACTTCACTGCGTTGCAGAAGCTGCAGTGCGTACACAGAGGAGAGAGAGAGAGAGAGAGAGGAGAAAGGTGGCAGAATGGGGGCCTCCACCACCGCCACTACCAACGAGCTCACCTCTCACGCCCTTGCTTTGCATTCAAGTCTGCAGCGGCCTTTTGACACCATCTGCCCTTTGACTGGTGTCGACGACGAGCCAACCGATGCGGCGTCGTACCGTTGTTCTTGTGTGTTTGTACGACACGCGCCGACGATGTCCTATTGAGGGAAGGTCTCATGTTGCCATCGCCAATTCGCCTCATGCACCACGGCATGCACCTACCAAATGTTTTTGTTACAAGCCGTGTCAATAAAGTTCACCGACAACTTTCATATATTATTATTGCTAAATAATTAATAACTATTTATATACATTTATAGATACCGAACAAGTTTTTCATATGCAAAAACAATATAGAGTATTGTTTATCAACGAATATGTCCTTATTCTAAATTATAAGTTATTCTAACTTTTCTATACTTTTGCTATGCACCAACACATATACTATGTCTAGATATACATAGCTTTTACTATGTATTTGGAAAAAACCAAAATGAATTAAAATTAATTTTGAAAAATGTAATTATATTCTTTTAAAAAGACAGCAGGGGAGCCCACTACCTTTTATTTTCCATTAAATGAAAGAGTGAACTATACAAAGAGTTACAAGGCCATAAGCCCAAAAATAAAATAAGAGTCCTATACATGATATTATCTCTCCAAAAGATCTCCTATTTGGCTTAGCCTTAGTGTACACTTGGCCGAGCTCTTCTTTGAAATTTTGTTTCCAAATGTTAATATTAGCACGGGCATTGTCAAAGATAATAGAATTTCTCACTGTCCAGATGATTCAACAGGCTGTAATGAAGATTTCTCTAAAGATCACATTATCGAAGTTGGTTCTAGCATCAATAACCATGTCTCAGGGAAATTGCACGTGATGGGAATTGTGTGCTAGGAGGTTTGACTAAATTGGCATTCAAAAGAGATGCATACCGGTTTGATCTGACCTAGCACCAGGGTCGGATCCGGCTGCCCCATGGCCCATGGGCTGAAATTTTTGGTCTTGTGCTGCAGCCTAACAACTCCCGCGACAGCCCACATCTTCCCAGGAGGCCCACTGGTCAGGACCGGGACCAAACCTAGCTGGTCCCGACGGCGGCCGGCAGGACTGGCGACGCCGACGCCCGTACCTTGCTCGCTTGCCCCTCCTCCTCCTCCTCGGGTCTCGGCCCCAGCTTCCATCGATGGCTCCATCTCCATGCAAGAGGCCGGCTTGTGACCTCGCGGCCGCCCCTTTGCCCCATTTCGCCGAACGGTTTTCAGCAGCCGGATGGCAGGCGGCAGCTCGACCTTGGCATCCTTGTCTTAGGAACCGCGGATGGGATGGCGGAACCGGTAGGTTCGGCAGCGACTGTGGGTCAGGTTTAATTAATTGCTGCTACGACTTAAAGATTTACTCAGGTGCTGACTATTTTTAATTAATTAACTTTCCACCAAAAATTAATGGTGAATCCTTTGCAGTTGCAGGCCAGTCTGAGCTTAATTGTCAGAATCGACCCACAGCTGAGTCAGAGTTGAAGCTTCAAGGTGAGAACATAATACACAAGAATATACCTCATCTACTGAATTGTTCAATTGTGATTTAGAAATATTCAGTTCCTAATAAGTAATACTCTCTCCATTTCTAAATTGTAAGTTGTTTTGACTTTTTGGTTCATCCATTTAGTTATGTATACATTTAGAGGGAGTAAATCGCATTGCAATTTGCAATATATATATACCTACTACTTCCAACTGCAAGGAGGCGGCAGAAAATCAGATATTTTAATATGCCGTATAGTATATTTTCTCCCTCCCTTGTTCCGATCTGCCACTAGTGTCTAATACAGTTTCGATCTCATTGAAAAGCCAAGCCGACACCTGAGTACACTTGGCTGGCCCCAAACTATGCAAACCGGCCTACTGAATCTGGATAAGCTGATTTAATTTCCTGTTATTGTTAGCGGTTTCCTGTCTACGGCCACAAATTGCTGCAACAGCACGATCGTCCATATGTCCACACACACACACAACTACCCATGCAAGCATATGAACCGCACCTTATTCTTTTATCTATCCTGGCAGTTCCATTTTCACATAATATATAGCACTATAAGAGTAATAATTGTTACAACAATGTTGAAATAATTAAACTGACAAGCAGACAACTCACACTATAACAATAATTGTTTATACAACAATAATGTTGAAATAGTTAAACAGACAAGCATACAACTGTTCAGTAGTTGGTGTCTATTCCATCAGAACGATCAGAGGAGATGGAATTTGGAGAGTCAGGTAGCTACATGTGTACGCTAGTGTTACTGGTGCTGATGGATGACGGATACAATCATTATAGACATGGTAAAATCACTCGCTACTTTCTTTGGAATATATATGGCACAGCCAGAAGCATAAGGAGCTCAACAATCAACAAGCACCGGGAGCATCGGGGGCGTGGTGGCGAGGAAAGGGCCAAGATGCTCGTAGTGGAAAGCACCCCATAGCGAGGCTGTGTAGTAAAGCATCTCCGCCCCACCCCAGCGATGAGCTTCCAACGCTTCGGCTTCATCGTTGATGCTCATAAGCTCTTGGGCTACTGCAAGCGCATGGGGCAGGCCGATGTGGCTACCTAGATTTCGGAGAGGGGTACTGGCGTGGCTGGTGGGAGGCCGGGGCTTGATCCCCGGCGAGCTGGTGGCGGCGCCGTGCTCGGCGCAGTGACAAACACGGGATGACAACAGGTTGGCGATGAATAGTAACCGGGCGGGGAGCAAGAGAGATTTAACTCAATCTCTGGCTAACCTTTATCAAATAAAACGTTTGGGTACTTATACCCTTCTCTAACAAACATCTCCAAATATCTAGGAATTACAAGTGATAATTGAAATGATAAATAAATAAATGAAGATCCTCAATCCTAGGATGCGATAGCGGCCCCCTTCGACCGGCATTAGGCTGCTTGGCTGGCTGCGTACTTCAGCCACTTCTTGGTGCCCTCCTCTTGTATACTTGACCCGTCATAACATCTCTCCCCCTCGGCGAACAGCTCGTCCTCGAGCTGAAAGGCGGAAGTATTTAAAAATCTTCAACGCACTCCCAAGTGGCATCCGTCTCCGGCAAATTCTTCCAACGGATGAGGGCGTGCCAGGCACCGCGGCCTTGCTGACTGCATGTCTGTTCCGGCTCGAGGAGAAGTCTGCCATTATGAGAAGGAGTGGAAGTGGCGGCACTGTCGATGGAAGGTACGGAACGGCCGGAGCGCCGACATAGAACACGTCATGAATCTAGCGCCCCCGCCCGATAGAGAATACGTGAAGCCCACCGTGCCTGGCGCTCCGGCACCTGGAACGGTCCCGCGCGGCGTGAGGCTAAGCTTGGTGCGACGCCCGGGCACCGATGACTGGGCTGGGCGATGTAGAATGCGAAGGAGGACCGATCACCTCCGGCAAACTCGGTAGCGATGGTGGGCGTCGTAGTACCTCTTGGTAAGCTTTGTGCACGCAACAAAGCGGTCACGAACACCGGAGAAGAACATCCCGATCGAGAGAAGCGTGTCGCTGCATCGATCTTAGCTGCGCCCGGGCGTGTATAAGCAGGGCGGTGGCGGTGCTCGGCCCGCCGACCTCGAGCGGCGTCGTCTTCAGCGCGAAGTGGAATGATGTGTTGTAGCAATATTCGCCCATGCCAGCGCTCCAACCACGAGCGTGGGCGGTCTCGATGATGCACCGCAGTACATTGCGCGATGGTCCGATTCACCACCTCCGACTGGCCATCGGTTTGTGGGTGGAACGCGGTGCTCGGCTTACGCTTGATGCACTGTGCGTGAGCAGTCCCTCCACGGGTTGCCGGTGAACACCGGGTCCCTCGGTCGGACACCACGGACGTGGGGAAGCCATCTTGGCGCCACGATTCCATCGAAGAAGCTCTTGGCGACGGTGGCTGCCGTGTACGGATGACTGAGCGGCAAGAAGTGCGCCTGTTTGGACAGACGGTCGACCACCGTGAGGATGACGCTTTTGCCATTGACGCAAAGGGAGGCCTTCTATGAAATCCATGGAGATGTCGGACCAAATCTGAGTAGGTAGCTCCAACGGGCTGCAGGAGGCCATTCGCGGGGTGCAAGTGATCCGTCTTATTACGTTGACAGACAGCACAAGCACCCACGAGCTCGCGAACGAGACGGCGATCATGGTCGATGAAGAAGTCTGCCGTAATCGATGCGGCGTCTTCTGTACGCCCTCGTGTCGGCGTCGTGTACCGCTGGATGACGGTTGGAGGTAGCGGCGTTGCGGGATGTAGACACAGGAGGCGGGCACCAGGCCCGCGTCCACCCGCCACGGTGCACCGCGCTCGGTGACCACCGAATCCGCGGAAGAACGCGAAGGCTGTCGTCGTGCTGGTACTTTCCGCCCGGAGGTCGTCGTAGGCGGGCGGAACCCGGCGGTGCGTGGGCGTGGCTGGTCAGCGTCGGCTTGTCGTGGCAAGTGGCGTCGGTGGCGGCGTTGAGCTTGCGGGGTCGGTACTCAATGGTGAAGGTGTAGCCGAACAACTTGCCCCCCAACGTGTTGTGGGATCGTAGATAACCTCTGGTCAGAAAAATTTAAGTGCATAATGATCAGTTCTTACGGTGAAATGTAAGCCCCCCAGGTAGTGCTTCGCCGATGGCTGCGACGGCTTGTACGAGGCCGATCAACTCGCGCTCATATACCGCCAATTTCGGATGGCGCTACCACGGCGAAGGGTTTGAAAAACGCGATCGCGCCTTCGCCTTGATGCGTAACCGCGCCAAAGCCCGACCGGGACGCGTCGCACTCCACCACAACTTGGCGTCCGGTTGGGCATCCGGAGGACCGGGCCGTGGACGGGGCGCTTTGAGTGCTTGAACGCGCCCGGTGGCCTCGTCGGTCCAGAGGAACGAATCCTTCCGTAATAGAGCCGTCAGGGGTGCTGCGATGGCCCCATAATCTCTGATGAAGCGGCGGTAGTACCCGGCGAGTCAAGGAACCCGCGAGCGCCTTTGTCGGCAAGGCGAGGCGGTGCTCATCGCTGGATCTTGTCGCCGTCCATGGCCACGCGATGTTGATATGACGTGGCCCAAGTATGCCACCGAGGGCGTGGCGAAAGCACACTTGGAACGCTTTAGGCGCAGCTGGTGCTCCCGGAGCGCCGTGAGCACGGCGTTGACGTGTTGCGAATGCGCCCGACCAGTGGGGCGTATATGAGTATGTCGTCAAAAAATACCAAGACAAACTTACGAAGGAACGGTCGAAGCACCGTGTTCATCAAACTTTGGAATGTTGCCGGCGCGTTCGTGAGGCCGAATGGCATCACCAAGAACTCGAAATGGCCCTCATGCGTCCGGAACGCGGTCTTCTCGATGTCAGCCGCACTCATCCGAACTTGATGGTACCCCGACTTGAGATCAAGTTTTGTGAAGAACTGAGCGCCCTTGAGCTCGTCCAGAAGCTCCTCGACAACAGGTATGGGGAACTTGTCCTTCACCGTCTGCTGATTGAGAGCACGGTAATCAACGCAAAAGCGCCATGACTCGTCGGGCTTTCGCACTAGGAGCACGGGGGCAGAGAAGGCCGACGTGCTCGGCCGGATGACTCCTTGCTGCAGCATCTCGGCGCACTGCTTTTCGAGCTCATCTTTCTGCAGTTGGGGGTATCGATACGGCCGTACGGCCACTGGCGCTGTGTTGGGCAGGAGGTGGATGCGATGGTCACACTCACGAGGCGGTGGCAAGCCATGTGGCGCCTCGAAGACATCGCGGGGACGCCCGGCCAGACTTGTCAAGGCGCCCGGTTACGTGGTGCGCATGGCGTAGGAGGCGCGGCGTGGACTGGACGTCGTAGCGCGTTGAGCCCACGCCACGCCAATACACCCCGTGTGCTGCCACGTAAAAGCCATGCATAGGTCGCCGGTCCCATAGAATTGGGCCAAGCCGGCGCGAGGAAGGTAACACCCAAGATCATATCATATGTGTCGGCGGGATCGAGTAGCCGTCCATCAAGAAGACTTCATCAGCAATACGGATCTCAAGGTCGCGGAGCATGCCCTGGCAGTTGACGCGATCACCGTTGGCCACAATGACACCGGCACCCGGGCATGGGAACGTGTTGATGTGAAGAGCGCGGACCACCTCATTGCTCAGAAATTGTGAGTAGAGCCCGTGTCTAGCAGTGCTTTGAACTGGCGGCCGCCGATCTGCACATAGACTTGCATGGTATCTTCTGTCCGGATGCCCGCAATGGCATGGAGCGAGACCTGGGGTTGAGCCGCCCGCCTTACGAGCGCTTAGAGCTGAATCCTCCTCGCCCTCCTCGGCCGGTTCTTCCACAATGTAGTCGATCACCTCGAGATAAAACAACCACGGGCGCACTTATGCCCTCGGACGTAGGGCTCATCACCGATTATAACAAAGCCCTTGCCGGCGACGTTCGACCATCCTGTTCGGGCGTGAGTCTCTTGAACGTTAGGCGGCGGCGCACCTGGTGGCGTGGGCGCAGCTGGCGCACCACGCGGGCCGGGTGGCGGTAGGAGTGGCGCGTTGAAGGGCTTCGGTCTTTGCCGAAGTAGGCGGTGCGGGAAGAGCTGGCGCAAGGGCACGTTGCGCCGCTCGTATCGCGCGAGCCAGATGCATGGCCCTCTGCAAGATCTTGGGGATCGTGTAACTCGACATCCACGCGGATATGCTCCGGCAGTCCACCGGTGAACAGCTTGGCTTGTTGGAGCGGGGCCAGGTGACCGGCGTGTGCCAGCCTCGCCTGGAACGCCTCCATGTAGACATCCACGGATGAGGTGAACGGCAGGCGCGCCAAGTCAGCGAGGTGATTGGTGGCGAGAGCCGGCCCGAAGCGCTGGTGACAGAGCTGCTTGAATGTGTGCCAATCGGGAACGCCGTGGGTCTGTTCCATCACCATGTACCACTGTTGAGCCACCCCCGTCAGGTGGTAGGATGCGAACCAGGGGAGCCCGCTCGTCGGCCGGCGTGTCCTGCTGCGACGGAAGAACTGTTCACACCGGTTCAGCCACCCAATGGGGTCTTCCTTGCCGTCGAAGGTGGGGAATGTCAGCTTGTGGAAGCGGGGCACCGCGGAGGCCCTCGGGATCAGGCTCGGCACGTGAGCCCGGATAGGACGGCGATCCGCGCCCGGCGGTGGGCATCGGCACTGACAGTTGCATGATTTGCGAGAATGACGGGATCGGCGATGGGGAGTGAGGGAAGCAGATCTGCGTGATCGGTACCCCCACTGCCACCGGAATGGGCAGGACGGGGGCCGATGCCGAGGGCGATGGCATCTGAGGTGTCGAGACCGGCGGCGCCGGCATGATCTCGGATGACAGGCCCATGCGCCGGCAGGGGCCGGCATGCCCGAACCGGGTAACCAAAGGAACGGGCCCGGCATCATGGCGAGCCACGCGCCCGCCGACCGCCTCAATCGTGGAGAACGAGCCGACTTGCTACTGGGGGCCGTAGATGGCTGCGGTGAGGCGATTGAGGGCGTCGGTGGGGATGGTGGTGGCCGGACGGTGGTCCGCCCGACGTGACGATTGGTAGGGTGGTGCCCGGTTCAGATGAAACCACGGCGGCAGAGACGGAGATGGTGGTGGCTGGGACGGTGGAGGAGGAGGTGCCGGGGGCGCCATGGAATCCGATACCAGGTTGATGTGGCTACCTAGATTTCGGAGAGGGTACTCGTGGCTGGTGGGAGGCCGGGGCTTGATCCCCCCGGCGAGCTGGTGGCGGCGCCGTGCGGCGCAGTGACAAACACAGGATGACAACAGGTTGACGATGAATAGTAACCGGGCCAGGAGCAAAGAGATTTAACTCAATCTCCGGCTAACCTTTATCAAATAAAACGTTTGGGTACTTATACCCTTCTCTAACAAACATCTCCAAATATCTAGGAATTACAAGTGATAATTGAAATGATAAATAAATAAATGAAGATCCTCAATCCTAGGATCTGATAGCGGGACCCCCCCTTCCTGACCGGCATTAGCTGCGCTGCTGCTGTGCTTCAGCCACTTCTTGGTGCCCTCCTCTTGTATACTTGACCCGTCATAACAGCAACACTGGAGACTTGAGAGTTTGAGAGTTCTTCTGGAGCTCCTTGATATGATGAGGAGCACTGTCATCATTGTCAGCCGATTCTTCCTTCTTGGTTTCAGTCGGTGCATCCTGTTGTTCCTCTGATTCTTGTGACTGCTTTTAATTTCATCAAAAGCTTCCAAGGTATCATCCTTGTGGTTTCCTGATGGACCAAACAGAAGGATAAACCACCGGGAATGTGGTCCCCGTGGTAAAACTCTGAATATATCATCACGGGCAAGGTTATGCACGATCTGGGAGTTGGTGGTAAGCATCACACCGCACTTGAAGATCAGGTACATGATGTAGTTTGATAGTTCAGTGCTTGTCTGCTTGTGCTTCTCCACTTTTTGATGATCAGAATTAGTGCCTCCAACTCCACAGTGGTAGCATATGTCTGTTGCAATGTGCAAGATGAGCACACTCGTCGGAAGTCAGCACTGCTTGTGATGATCTTCTCAAGTGAATGGAGGTGGCGTCCTGGTGGCCAGATCATGATGAGCTGTTTGTTGATTATCGTCCTCCCAGTGGCGAAACTTCGTAAGTGCTAACTTGCCACGGCTGCTGGCGATATCCCACTCTTTTCTTGTACCGGAGTCTAACAAAGTGTCGAGGATGAACTCTTTGATGGACGTGGTGACGGGTTTACTTTTTAGGGCATCAAGGCCAAACCTTTCTACTGGTCTTGGTAAAGCAGCAGCATTACGACAAATGTTGATGTTGTATTGTCCGAGCTCCTGGGACCACTGCTGTTTCGTGCAGCAGCAGCATGTCAGCGCAGACTGAATAGGCTTGGCTAGACATGGAAGATAGAAGCTCAAGTGGAGAAAAATGAAGCTGGCAGCAGAGGACACATCTAGGACTATGGCTCCTACAAGCAGTGCATAGGTCACCGTGATATCAACTGTGTTGCTAGTGTGGAGTTGGTTCTTGTGGACTGCCATGAACAGTGTCAAGGCTACTGAGGCAGCTATGGTTGAAAGAATGATGAAGGGTAGGGAGTATGTCATGGACAGGATGTACATGCTAGTTTTCAAAAAACAACTACGACGAGACAGGCCAATGCAGCAATAAACCCTGTGAGGTGGAAAGAGGATTTCAAGTCGAACTTTGTCTTTGGTGTAGAGTCGTCGGTAGCAATATTCTAGAAGTGCTCCATCATACTCGTAGGCACTATGGCGGCTGTCTCTACACAGAAACTCATTGAGCATGCCTGGTAGTAGATCGCCATGTGCGGCTACAGTCATGCTCTGTGCCTTGTTGAAGGGAGCATCCTCTGAGATGATGTCATCTAAGATTGTAGCACAGATGTCCCAGAACAGTACACTTGGAGGCCCTGATGAAGAACCTTTTGACATCATATCAATTCTGTCTCTCATATCTTTTTTAGCTTCCTCCATCGTTCTCTCCCTGCTTGTGCTTGCTAACACACGAGCATCCACGAAATAATCCTTAAGCCCCTTTGTGTCCAAAGTGACAAGGCAATAAACACGCTCGGCGTACTTGATGCACCCACAGACGAACATGATCACCATGGCAGCTTTGAGCCGGTTGTCCGGCCAAGAAGCTTTAGCCACCACGTACCCAGCGACTGCTACCTGGAAGACCAAGTTCAGCAGGTGCCTCAACCATAGCTCATTGTCCTGCTTGGAGAAGGCAGTGATGGTATCCTGCCCGCCCAGGTGGACAAGCACGAACGGCGCCCAGAAGGCCATGAGCTCGTGGCCAGGCTCTGTAGCGCGGACCGCCAGGTGTCCCAGCACGAAGATGGCCACGGAGTCGGCCGACAGGTATGCAAGCCAAAGGACGGTGCACAGGAACCAGTTGGAGCTGCGCCTCCGCATCCGCGCGAAGAGGAAGAGGAAGACTTGCAGGAAAAGGCTGAGGAGGATCATGAAGTGGATCTCCCACGTGCTCCACAGCTCTTGGACGACAGGCACCAAGCTGAGACCGGCGAGAGCATCCATGGATTAGTAATGAGTTCATCACAGCCTACGTTATTTATGTTGCTGTCAAGTTTTTATAGATAATTCTCCTTCTTGGACAGGGTTGCTTTGGGCTATGCAAGCAGCCCATATGGGCATTAGAGGATCATTTGGATTGGTACTAGCTTAGCCATTGTCTATTGGCCTAGAACATGAAGTCATATATGATGTTTGGGATGGTGAGAACATAATGTTAACCTTCAGAAGGAATTTCTCTAGTAGTACTATGGGTTTATGGTAGGAACTAAGTAGTCTAGCTGATCGTTGACATTTGCCTCTCTGAAGAGGAAGATCAAATTCTATGGAATTTTACTTCTACAGGTATGCCTTGTATGCTGTGATTAATCATAGAAGGCCTATCCCAAGCTTTGTAAATTCAATTTGGCAGATTTGTATTCCACTGAGAGTGCAGTTTCTCCTGTGGCTTTTGTCAAATAATCGTTTGCCTGCTAGAGATAATTTAGCTCAAATAAAGGAAGTTAGTGACCCTTCTTGTATCTTCTGCAATGAGAAGGAGTCAATCACACATTTGTTCTTCGATTGCTGCTTGACTAGATATTTTGGTTGGTGATTTCAGATTTACTGAGTCAAGAGTTTGGTAGATATTTTGAATCGACAGCTAGGTTCTGGGTAGCGAATAAGTGACATAAACTCACTAATATTGTTTCCTCGTCTGTGCTTTGGTCTATTTGGAAATTGAGAAATGAGATCTTTTTGAGGGAGTGGGATGAAGAAGATACTGATATGGTTTGTCGGGATGTTGAGGAGATGGATAATGTGTGTTGTTCAAGCAGGACCTGGGGCTGCAATTGGGAGAGTTCACAAGAAGACCGGAAATCAAGGCATGCCTACCACCTCAACTCCAGTGGAGGACAGAGGAAGAGGAGAATACATCATCAAGGTGGAGCAATCAGATGTTCGGCTCTCGGTTTTCACAAGTACGTGCAGCTTTGGCTCAACCTGATGTGCTTCTGGATGTTACTAGACTTTCTGTGATTTCTGATGGCATATGCCAGACTCAGGATTAAAACCATAAAGAACGTTTTGCTTTTTGTAAATACAAAAGCAGGGGTAGTTTTTCTTTTATTTTGTTAGATAATAATGGAACAAAGTTCCAGCCTCCGTCAATGATAACACTCATCGTCATCAGCATGGCCTAGAGAACATGAAGTCATATATAAGTAATATTTTTTTGTGGACAAATTTGTACATACCATTATTCAAATTAGATTATTTATAGTATCAAACTTTTCATTCCTAATACAGTGCCTATTCTAATAATTAGATATATACTCCATAATATCTATCTTGCGACAAATTTATCAATTCTGAACAAGACGGATCGGAAAATAGAACTCGTGTCAATTTTCAAGTCCCCACAATGATTTTTAACAGTTGATTCCACCATGACCAAGAAGGGTTGGAGTGTTGTGTCGTGAGGAGGGATGTATATATATATAAATAATACGTGGCATGCAGCAGATCAAATGATTTCAAATGCATGGCTAAAGTCAAAATAGTCACACATATAGTAGAGTTGAAAGAAAGGTGCTCCTCACATTCAGTATTTGTTATAAGGAAGAAGAAGATGTCATATTATAATTAATTGACGGCTGTTTGAAATTTCCACTCCAAAGAAACTACTTGCACCAATTTGCAAATAAAAAATGAAGGAACATGTAGTTGCATGCTGCAATACCTTTGTTTATCCATCAGATGGCCGCCGCCCGCTCCTGTGCCGTTTACCATTGGCCTCATTTCAATGTCAGGTACAGGAAAACACTACAGAAGGTGTTGCACTGTTGGCTTGCAGTGGTAAGTAATACCCTGAAATGATGAGTGATTCACAAGCAGTTTGCTAAGATGCTTTGCCGGTGGTTGTTAAGATGCTTGCTTGGATAGAGAGAAAATGCCGGTACATTAAAGATTCACGTAGAATTGATATCTTTAATTTGTGGACCCGCTATGTTAATCCCCCACTTAATAATCTCAATGATTTACATACCAATGACGTACAGTAGAGCAATATAGTGACATTAACTTGAATTGCGCTGTGGGTCCTTAAACTTTTACCTAGATCCATATATAATATGGCATGCTTTAGTTTAAGGTTTTACCGAGTTTATTTTTCATACACACTTTATCAACTCCATCCATACCTCGTGATACCAGAGACTAATATAATTCATAGTATGATTGAGAACGCAGCGTGGATGTGAATCAATATATGCTTTCCATGCATGTGCCGAGCAGACATAAAATTCTTTGCTTGCGGTCAGAGCAGGGCAAAGCAGGCCTAGATCGATGCTGCTTGCCTGCTGGCGTATATTCCGGCTGATCCTCAGAAGTAGAGCATAAATGCTTCCGCTTAATATGGATTGGCAAACTTTCGGTATATATTGAGATGACATGCATTAAGCCTGCTCGTCCAACAGGACAAATCATCTATACTTCTGGACTAATTTGCATTACATTTGGCAAGCTTATGTCTAATTTACATGGATGTATTATAAAGGCAATTACCATTTTATCCTTCTTGATACCAAACTAAAGGATCGCAAACCTTAATATATTAGAATTCTTCTGTCAGATAAGCTACAATCTTACCATCGATGTACTAACTGTTCAAAGACCTTGCAGTCGATGGCTCCATTTTCTCACGAGCGGTTTTTCAGGAGCCGGATGGCAGGCGGCAGCTTGACCTTGGCATCCTTGTCTTAGGAACCGCGGATGGGATGGTGGAACTGGTAAGTTCGGCAGCGACTGTAGGTCAGGTTTAATTAATTGCTGCTACGACTTAAAGATTTACTCAGGGGCTGACCTATTTTTAATTAACTTTCCACCAAAAATTAATGGTGAATCCTTTGCAGTTGCAGGCCAGTCTGAGCTTAATTGTGCAGATCCACCCGTCGCCAATAAAGCTTATTGCATAGTACAGCACATCTGATCGAGTCAGAGTTGAAGCTTCAAGGTGAGAACAGAATACAGAAGAATACCTCATCTACTTGTTCAATCGCAATTTACAAATATATATTCAGTGAATGCCAATGTTAGTTCCTAAAAAGTAATAATATATGGCATTGCAATTTGCAATATAGGATGCCTTCTTCCAAGTTCCAACTGCTAGTACTGTTTTATCTCCCTTCCCTTCCTTGGTCCGTTTCTGCCAGTTTCTCAAACCGCAAAGCCAGTGTCTTTGAAAAGCCTAGCCGAGTAGATTTGGCTTGCCCGAAACTATGCAAACCGCCTACTGAATCTGGATAAGCTGATTACCTGTCTACAGCCAAAAATTGCTGTCAACAGCACGATCGTCCAGACGGCCACACACAGAACTACCGATGCAAGCATGAACCAGACCCTTTTTTTTTTTTTTGTATCCAGGCAGTTCCATTTTCATTCACATATATAATAGCACAATACGAGTAATTGTTTACAACAATGTTGAAATAATTAAACATACAAGAAGACAACGCACACTATAACAGTATTTTTTAAAAACAATAACGTTGAAATAATTAAACATACAAGAAGACAACTATTCAGTACTAGTTATTGGTGCTGATGGATGACGGATACAATAAAAAATTCATAATCATAATAGAGACCACATCTCTTGGTACGCCTGCTGGACAGTGGCACGGCCAGCTCAATGCAAGGCGCCGATCAAGCATCAGGAGCTAGGGTGGCGGCATGAAAGGACCAAGGTAATACATGAGTACGAGAACATGTGTGACAAACTCACCACCGGTGCTTAGATGCTCATAGTGAAAACCGCCACCACAACGAGGCGTGATGTAGTAAAGCATCTCTGCCCACACCGCGGCGATGAGCTTCCAACGCTCAGCTTGGTCCTTGATGCTGAAGAGCTCTTGGGCCGCCGCAGCTGCACGGGGCAGCACTGGAGAGTTGAGAGTCTGAGAGTTCATCTGGAATATCTTGATATGATCAGCATTATCCTCAATTTTGGGCGTTGAGTCTTCTTGTTGTCGCCAAAAAGCTTCATGACAGCAGCATCCTTGTTTCTTCTTGGATCAAACTTTAGAGGCTGTGATAAAACTTCATTAATTTTGACACGAACCCTGTGACCCTGTCATGGACAATCTGGGAGTTGGTAGTAAGCATCACACCGCACTTGAAGACAAGGTACATCATGTAGTTTGATAGTTCTGTGGCCGTCTGCTTGTGGTTTTTCACTGCTTCGCCGTGATCAGAATTAGTGCCTGCATCTCCATAGTGGTAGCATATGTCTGTTGCGATGTGCAAGATGAGCACGCTTGTAGGGAAGTCAGTGCTGCTTCTGACGGTCTCCTCTAGTGATTTCAGTGTCGCTGTCCTGACCTGAAGATCGGCTGATTGTTCGTAAGCAACGCTCCAGTTGCGGACCGCTAGTTGGCCACGGGTGCTGGCGATGCCCCATTCTTCTTCCTTTGTACCGTAGTCTAACGAAGTGTCGAGGATATACAACATGTGAACCTCTGTGACGGGTTTGCTACATAGGTCACAATTTAACCATTGACCTATGAAAAACATGTGTGCAGTATTGATGATGTTGTATTGTTGGAGCTCTTGGGACCACTGTTTGTGCAGCATGCAGACCACTGAGGTATACAGTTGGCTAGCCATGGAAGACTGAAGCTCAATTGGCTTAAAAGATGAAGGTGGTGGCAGAGGAGACATCTAGGGCTATGGCTCCTACAAGCAGTACGTAGGTCACCGTCAGTGGCGGAACTGGAGATAAATTTTAGGGGGGGCCAGCCCTCCACACAAATGTTTACCGGTTCAAAAATCTAAACAATTTGTCGCTATATTTCGAGTATATACTAGTTAGTCATGACTATGACAATTTAATAATTAATTACGCATGCAGTAGCAATACATAAAATAGAAAATATGAGAATATAGTTTAAAGAAGTGGTCAATATATCTGCTAATTACAAAGGGTACTAAAATTTTTTTCCAGCATTGAGGGGGGCCATGGCCCCTGCCAGCCCCCCCTCAGTTCCGCCACTGGTCACCGTGATATCAGCTCTGCTGCTAGTGTTGTGGAGTTGGCCCCCCTTCTCGGCGGCCCCGAAGAGTGCCGAGGGGATATCGCGGCAGCTATTGTGGTTGAAAAAAAGAAGGAAGAATAGCCGAAGTTTTTCGCGAATATAAACAGGACGAGGTGTCAGTATGATTCGAAGGAGACCATCTAGAGCAAGGTCTTTAGTGTAGAGTCGTCGGTAGCATTGTTCCAGAAGTGCTCCCACATGCTCATAGGCAAGGTGGCGGCTTTGGCTGGACCGAAACCCCTCCTTGAGCTGGTCTGGTAGATCACCATACGCAGCTACAGAGACATTTTCCTCCTTGTTGAGGGGAGCATCCAATGTGATGATGTCCTGTTCGATTGCAATGGCCTCATAGAGCAGTCTACGTGTAGCCTCTGCAGATCTACCTTTCTCCGTCATATCATCAAGTGCTACCCTGATGTCTTTTATGACTTCATCCCTCGTTCTCTCCATTTCCCTTAAATTAGCTTTTCTTGACTTCGCATAAAAAATAAAGGACCTGGCGTCTTTAAGGCCCGCCGCAAGGAGGCACACGACACGCTTCGGGCGCATTTGAAGCACCCAGAGAGGAACATGAGCACAATGGCAGCCCTGAGTCGGGCATCCGGCCAAGACACTTTGGCCACGACGTACCCAGCGACCGCCACCTGGATGACCAGGTTCAGCAGGTGTCGCCTCCACAGATCATTGTCCTGCTTTGCAAAGGCGGTGATGGTATCCTGCCCGCCCAGATGGAGAAGCAAGAATGGCGCCGAGAAGGCCACGAGATGGTGGCCAGGCTCCGGCGCGGACTGCCAGGTGGCCAAGCAGACGGCCACAGAGTCAGCCGCCAGGTACGCAAGCCACAGGACGGTTTGCAGGAACAAGTTGGAGCTGCGCCTCCTCATGCCCGCGAAGAAGAAAAGGAAGACTTGCAGGGAAAGGCTGAGGAGGATCATGAAGTGGATCTCCCACGCATTCCACAGCTCTTGGACGGCAGGCTCCAAGCTGAGAGATAGGGCATCCATGCATTAGTAATTGTTCATCACGGGCCACGGCCTACATTATTTATGTTGTTGTCAAATTTTTAAGTTAATTCTCGTTTTTGAAATGGCTGCTTTCGGCTATGCAAGCTGCCCATATGGGCATTACATGGGTACTGGGAGATGGAAGGAAAATTAGGTTTTGGGAGGATCATTGGATTGGTAATACAAGCTTAGCCATGGTCTGTTGGCCTTTATATATATGTGATCGATCTGTGAGCAATAGGGAAAAACTATCTATGATGTTTGGGAATGTGAGAACATAATGTTAACCTTCAGAAGGAATGTCTCTAGTAGTACTATGGGTTTATGGTAGGAGCTAAGTAGTCTGATCGATGACATTTGCCTCTCGGAAGAGAAAGATCAAATTCTATGGAATTTACTTCTACATGTACGTATACTCTTGTTCAATCCTTGTCTGCGATTAATCACAGAGGGCTTATCCCAAGCTTGTGAGTTCAATTTGGCAGATTGTTAATCCATCGAGAGTACGTGCAGTTTTTCCTGTGGCTTGTCAATTAATCGTTTGCTTGCTAAGGATAATTTAGCTAAAATAAGGGTTGGGTACGTACACTCTTTTCAATCCTTGTATGCTGTAATGATGAGATGATCACACATTTGTTCTTCGATTGCTGCTTGAGTAGCAATGTTTGGCTGGTGATTTCAGATTTACTGAATCAAGAGCTGGGTAGAGATTTTGAATCGACAGCTAGGTTCTGGGTAGTGAACAAGCATAAACCCACTAATATTGTTTCCTCGCCTGTGCTTTGGTCTATTTGGAAAATGAGAAATGATATCTTTTTGAGATGGCAGGCATGTGGAAGATACTGCTATGGTTTGTCGAGATGTTGAGGAGATGGATAGTGTTGTTCAAGCAGGACCTGGGGCTGCAAGTGGAAGAGTTCGCAAAGAAGAGACCGGAAATCATGGCATATGCTTATTGCTTACCACCTCAACTCCAGTAGAGGACGGAGGAAGAGGCGAATACATCATCAAGGTCTTCGAGTGCAGCTTTGGCTGAACCTGATGTGCTTCTGGATGTTACTATAATTTCTGTGATTTCTGATGGCATATGCCAGATTCAGGATTAAAAACATGTGCAGGGGTATCCCTTCTTCTATTTTAAAATACAAAAGCAGGGGTATCCCTTCTTCTATTTTTTTTAAAAATAATGGAACAAAGTTCCAGCCTCTGTCAATGATAACCACTATTAAAATCCTAAGACTCATCGTCATCTCAGCATGGCCTAGAATATGAAGTCATATATAAGTACTAATTTTTTTGTGCACAAATTTTGTACATACCATTATTCAAAGTAGATTATTTATACTATCAAACTCTAATAATTAGATATATGCTCCATAATATCTGTCATCTTGTGATAAGTTTATCAATTCTGAACAAGACAGAGGGGAAAATAGAACTCATGTCAATTTTTGAAGTGCCGACAATGATTTTTAACAGTTGATTCCACCATGGGTTGGAGTGTTGTGTCGCGTGATCGAGGTGTGGGGATCACACCTGCCCCCTTGACCTTCGCCCGGAGGAGGCAGGAGAGGGGGCGAGGGTTTCCCTACGAGAAGTACTAAGTGAAAGCGGCGAGGCGTGGAGCGGCCTCCGAATGACTTCGGCCTCCACTGGGATTGTCGAATGTCGAGGCGCTTCGGAGGGCGGCCCTGTCTCTCCGGCGGTGGTCGGTCTTGCCTTAAGGGTGGAACCGATGGTGACAAACGCGAGTGAACGGTAATTAAATTTGCCACCCTTGACCCCCCTTCCTTGGGCCAATGTGTAACACCCGTGTTTTGCATCATTTTAAAAAAATCACTAAAAATTTAAACTTTTCGAATTACAACTAAAACTTGATTTAATTTCCGATAAAACCAAAACCCTATTTTTAAAAACCTGCATTTAAAACCTTCACCATATAGAAAAACTAGGAATCTTGTTTGTTGCTTGAGAGCTTATGGTGGAAGGAAAGTAGATGCATCAACTAGATTTTATGGAAGCATGCATGAGAATCGATTTATGAATTATTCTGGGAACAATAAATACCGAGACACATGTGTACTAAAAATATATAGGTGAATATTTTTTACGAGCACAATAAATAATTATTCTCGATGATAAAAGTCATGGGAATATATATGTGCTTGCATGAATATTCACAATATAGATACACATGAAATAATAGAGTTTGGGAAACATGTGTGTGGACAGATTTATTTACACAAGTATAATAGAATAAATATTTTCATGAGTGAGAATCATGGGAATATATATAAGTGCTTGTGTAAATAATTATAATATGTACACACCTACACACAAGATAATAAGGGAAAATGGAGATAGGAAAGGAGAAATGGAAATGGGAAGAGAAAATAGAAAAGAGAAAAGAGCCATGGGCTCCTTCCTCCCCCCCTCCTCCCTTTTCCCAAAGACCCCCTCTTCCCACACTTTTGAAGGCCAACGCCAGCAAAGCCGCCCGAAGTGCGAGTCCGAAGTCGAGAAACGAGCCCAACCCGCCTCTCCTCACCCTCGCGCCGACGGGTGGGACCGAGTGTCGCTCCATCCTCTACCTCCGCGCCAGCCGCCACGCGCTGAGACACCACGCTGCGCCACGCCGCTGCCAGTGGACGCATCGACACATAGCCGCTGCCGCAGTCACCGCCACCGAGGCGTCAGACTGCTGCACTCGCCGAAGCCCATGCGCGACTGAAGCACGGGTTCAACGGGTATAGCTAAGACGCCGACCCCTCCCGCGTGGCCATATCCGCCGGCAAGAGCAATAACGTGGCGATGTGATGGCACGCATGAGCCGCTCACCGGATAGCCACGCGACGGCAACACGACATCTCCCCTCCCCGCGGGACTACGGGCACCGAGGCTCGAAGTCGCCGACACGCTGACATCGTGGACCGCAGCTCGCCATCGCCCCCATGGCGGATTTACGCCCGGCCGGCGTAGAATGATGTGACCCGATGGCCAACTCACTCGGGGCGAGCACGACGCGTCCAAGCCTCATGGAGCACTAGCCCAAGGTCCACGTTTACGCACACGGCCGGGTGGTCGGAAAAGATCTCCAAGCCTCGCGAAGAAAAAATCTCGGCGGGCAGGGAGCTCCACCCGGGCGGGCTATAAATAGCCACCCCCGCTCACGATCCAAACCGCCTCCTCAAGAGCCCGCCCGAAGTCTAGAACGGTGGTGCTCACCTCAACCTTCCCTCCCCTTCTCTCGACGACGAGGATCCGAAGTTTCCTAAAATCGAGAAACCGGCCACCGAAGCTAGGTCGGGGGCGTCGTCAGCCCATTGGGTTGTCCCGATCAAAATCGGTGCACCGTGTGAGCTTCTCCCCTTCCCCTTCCGCTTCCTTCTACTTTAACCGCCTCGCTGGCTTTCTAGGTGCCCAAATTGCCGGAACGCCGCCGACGCCGCCAATCCCGGCCGGCTACCGCGGGGCCATCCTCTACCGGGCCGCCCCAAGGCGCGCCATCGTGTTCGTGGAAGGGCGAGGGGGACATGCCGCACACTCGCGGGCGCAGAACGGTAAACGCCGCCTACTCCGCGAGGTTCGACGAGCGCCGCCGCATCGGGTGACGACGGGCCGCACTCCCCCATCCGTCCGATGCCGCTCTCCCGTTGTAATCGCGGCCACGGGCGCTGGACCAACCGGAACCGCCACGCCGCCTTTTCCGCCCCCACCGCGTTGCCGCAGTTAGGCTAGCCCCGTCACACACACGGGCGCCGATGTGTCGCCACCGCGGGCGTCCACGCGGACCCACGTGGCACCCACGTGACGGATGCCTTCGCTGTACACCTTGTAAATTGCTATGGCTACCCGGTAGTGTACACAGAGTATTAAAAAGTATACTTTCCCCGTCAGAAAAAAATTCCCAAAAATTTGTAAATTCATTAATTGAATTATAGAATTTTATCATGTAATTAGTTCCAATATTATTACATGATAAAATTATATTATAATATTACCCTAATGATTTAATTAGGGATTAATATTATAAAAAATCCATATCCCATGCACAATCGACTTCCATAATTCATCTAAAATCTAGCTCTATGCATCTAACCTATTACCACCATAATGTTCTATGTTTGCTTTACATGTTATAATTCAAGCTAGGGTTTATCGCCGGACGTAAAGTAGATTCGGCGATTCGAATAGGAGTTTCCCGGGCCCAAGTAAAGCTAGAGACGATCGACGCCGTGCCGATTCGTAAGAACCTCCCAGCAAGTCCTTACCCCCCCTAACCCTGACTTAATCACTATAATGTTTAATAAGATGTTTAAGATAAGTATAACCCGAAGGGCAAGCCGTGCGAGAGTACTCATGGGCTATGTGCGTGAGGCCTCGCTAGGCTTTGTCGTTAACCTAAGTAATAATGTGAACCATGTCAACAAAAGGTGAGTGGTGATAGTCTACATGGAGGTGGACTAATCACAATCGGGATGAATCCCGCGGAGAGATGCTCGCCTCCCTAAGGACCGGTTCATAGACCTTCTACCTAGTGTAATATTACATACGTACCACGCCGAGATGGGACGGCTTGATTTCACACCCCGTTGGGTTGAGGTATAATTGGATCCAAGGTGGGCGCATAGGCAACGATCTATCGGGAGCCGACTCGGATGCTAAGTGATCTTCCGAGGTCGGGTTGGCGTGGTTGCTATGTGATCCTCCACGTAAAACAATTGGCGCTTTGATATTGTATACAAATTTATGAGTTGGCGGATGCTAAGTGATCTTCAGCGATGCTATGTGCTAATGGGATGCTAAGTGATCTTCCCATTTCCAACCCCGAGAAGTCGCGGGTGAGGATTATACCAACATACCTAGGAGGCATCCAAGCTGGTGCGGAATCTCGTTAGGCCCTGTCTAAGCCAAGTCATGATGGTGAAGACAACGCCTATCGTGTGGGGAAATTTGTACACCTCTGCTGTAGTTATTTAAATCTATTCGAATAGCTACGCCCTTGGAATGGGCAAGTGCTAGGCTTGAACATCTATGATTAGATATACACTTATGATGACTAACTTTGTGGTGCCATGGACGGTGATGACCGAGATAACCAGGGAACTAGCAAGAGCAGTTTTAGAGACTCGCTGGGGCCCAAACCCATAATAACTACAACCCCAGGGGTTGGGACTTGCTGAGAAATGCGTTTGTACTCACCCCCTATTTTACGTATATCGGCACATGTGAAGGTAAGTCCGACGACAAGGTAGAAGATCGGCGTATCGTGAGGAGTCCGTAAGATGTTTGCTTAGGAGAAGGACGTTGAAGCCCGATTTCATCCGTGCACAAGAATGCACTTTGCGGAGTACGGGGCGGTGTCATAGTTAATCCACCGCTTCTCGGTTGGCCAACTCGATATTGTAACCCGACTTGGTGGCCCTTCGTCGCCATCAGAAGCCCCTTTCCACCCTATATTTCTATAGCTTCGGTTTACTATCAATTGCGCTACCATCATCTGTTACTAATAGGCGTGTTTGTGGCATGATCCTGGCCGCAAACACGTGTGATTAACGACCCATTAAAAGTGGGGCGTGACACAATGCCCGGGTATTTATAGGAATACTGGGGGTCGAGGGGCTGATTTACAATTTGGTACATGGTAGGTGGGGATACATACGCTTACAAGTGGGCCCTCACGAGGGGCAAGCTAGTAACTATTCGCATGCGAGGTTAGCACTTAGGGATTACATGCCCGACCCCTTTTGAGCCGGGAGCCATAGGGTTTCCCCCGTGTTGGCCCGTCGTGCACTAGCGGAGGGGGTCTGTTTCGAGCGCCCCCTCCGGGCCTTCTTCCGCCGCCTTGAGGCTCGCTCTTGCTCGGCCACGGCTCGCGCCCCGGGGTCGACTTGTGGAGGGGGCGTAGTCCCGCCGTTCATGCTTTGTGGCGGAGGGGCCTCCCGCGTGCTTGTCCCGCAAAGCCCCGCAGAAGACTTGGCAGCGGGGGCATGGCTCCGCCCGTTCATGCCGAGGCGGAGGGGCCTCCGCTTGCCGAACCTGCAGGATTCATTAGAGAAACTTGTTAAGGGAAAATTAGTCTTGGCCCCCGTGAGTGAGGCTGCGGGGCTGGCGAGGGTCGCCCTCCCCAACAAGGAAGGATGTATATATATAAATAATATATAAATAATACATGGCATGCAGGAGATCAAATGATTTCAAATGCATGGCTAAAGTCAAAATAGTCACACATATAGTAGAGCTGAAGTGAAGGTGCTCCCCACATTCAATATTTGTTATAAGGAAGAAGACGACATATAATTAATTGACGGCTGTTTGAAATTTCCACTTAAAAGAAACTACTAGTTGCACCAATTTGCAAATAAAAAAGTGAAGGAAACTTCTAGTTGCATGCTGCAATACCTTTGTTTATCCATCAGATGGCCGCCGCCAGCTCCTGCGCCGTTTACCATTGGCCTCATTTCAATGTCAGGTACATGAAAGCACTACATGTTGGCTTGCAGTGGTACTTGTATAAATAATACCCGGAAATGATGAGTGATATACAAGCAGTTTGCTAAGATGCTTTGCCGGTGGTTGGTAAGATGCTTGCTTGGATAGAGAGAAAATGTCCGTACGTCAAAGCTTCACGTAGAATTGATATCTTTATGTGGACCTGCTATGTTAATCCCCACTTAATAATCTCAATGATTTACATACCACTGACATACAGTAGAGCAATATAACGACGTTAGCTTGAGTTGCGCTGTGGGTTCTTAAACTTTTCTCCACTTCTCACCCAGATCCATATATAATATATATGGTATACTTTAGTTTAAGGTTTTAACGAGTTTATTTTTCATACACACTTTATCAACTCTATCAATACCTCGGATACCAGAGACTAATAATAAAATTCATAGTATGATTGAGAAGGCGTGGATGTGAATCAATGCTTTCTATGCATGTGCCGAACATACATAAAATTCGTTGCTTTGCGATCAGAGCAGGGCACAAAGCAGGCCTACATCGATGCTGCTTGCATTGTCTGGTGGCATATATTCAAGCTGATGCTCAGAAGTAGATCAGCATAAATGCTTCCGCTTAATATGGATGGATTGGCAAACTTTCGGTATATCTTCAGATGACATGCATTAAGCTGATCCTCAGAAGTAGGCCTAGTCTCTTCTTCTTTCTCTATGATCACGCCAAAATATGAATACAGTACTGACCATTGCCTTGGCATAACTTCATAACAATTACCAATTGATACATAACAAGTTCAAAGGCATACATGTACATTACAGGTTCATAGGATTACATTATTACATTACATGCTAAGTGGCCAACAGAAAACTGAAACATCAGTTTCACAAAAGTACTGCATTCTGGATTAAAGACAATAGTACAACGCAAAGGTCATCAAGAGTTCAGACTCAGAAACATATGGAGAGGGAGAGGGAGACGAAACAGAGATTAGTAGTCAGCACTGGAATACCATCATCACAATCTTCTGAGTCGGATGATGGAGCTTCAGGCTGCACTTGGCCATTTCTCATTAAACAGATTTTAAAATTCAAAAAGTCACCATATAGGCGCCTCGTTGTTGATGGGGACCTAGTTACACCCAAACACAAGTTTGAATGTACTGACAAGAATATACATGGCAGCTGAGTGATTGGTACAAAAAACATTTTGTCATGCAGCTGCTTGATAACGAATCTTATGACTTATTTGGTTCATGATAGACCTATGGCTAGCTTGAGGTTGGCCGAATGTTTGCATCAGGAAGTTTGAGAAGATTAGTGATGCAAATACCTTATTATCAATTAATCACAATAGACAATAAAGTTTACAACTCATTAGAACATAAAAGATATTACACAACATGCCAGTTAGTTTATATCTCTTCCATCTGAAGTTTCCTTCAGAGAGCGAGAAGGAACATATGGAGAGTTCAGCTATATAGGTGCTGATGGACCAAGGATAAAATCATAATAGAGATACGAAATCACACGCTACGTTTGCTGTACTACAATGGCACAACCAGTACAAGGCAAGGAGCTCTGTATCAAGCATCTGGGGGGTGGTGGCAGGAAAGGACCAAGATAATACATGAGAAGGAGAACATGTGAGACAAACTCACCACCGGTGCTTAGATGCTCGTAGTGGAAATCACCCCCACAACGAGGTGCTATGTAGTAGAGCATCTCCGCCCACACCTTGGCGATGAGTTCCCAACGCTCAGCTTCGTTCTTGATGTTAATGAGCTCTTGGGCCACTGCAACTGCACGGGGCAGCACAGGAGACATTAGAGTCTGAGAGCTCCTCTTGAGTTTCTTGATATGCTCATCAACAACATTATCACCAATATCGTCTGCTGGTTCTTCATTCTCAATTTCAACTCTTAAATCTTCCTCTGATTCTCCGTGCCTGATCTGGCTTTCACGCATCGAGCCTTCTTGTTGCTCTTTAATTGCTTCAAAAAGCTTTTTGACACGAGCATCATCCTTGTTTCTTGGATCGTTATCCTTTGGAGGATGGGGTAATAAAACTCTTCTAATTTCATGATGGGTTCTCTCATGTATGACCTTGAGTTGGTAGTAAGCATCACGCCGCACTTGAAGACAAGGTACATGATGTAGTGTGATAGCTGTGTGCTCGTCTGCTTGTGCTTCCTCACTGCTTGATGATCAGAATCTCCATTGTGGTAGCATATGTCTGTTGCGATGTGCAAGATAAGCACGCTTGTCGGGAAGTCAGCCACCAGAGTCTTCTCCAGTGATTCGAGATGATCGGCTGAATAGTGACCACCTTCATGTTGGTGGTTGTCCAGCATCCAGTTGTGAAGTGCTAGCTGGCCACGGGTGCTGGCAATGCTCCATTCTTGTCTTGTACCAGCGCCCTAACAATGTGTCTAGGACGAACTTTTCGATGGATGTGTCATCCTTTGTGATGGGTTTCCTCTCTACATCAAAGTGAAACCATTGCAGTATGCGAAGCATGCCTGCATTATTGATGATGTTGTATTGTCTGATCTGTTGTGACCACTGTTTCATGCAGCATGCAACCAGAGACGACTGAGTAAGCTTGGATAGGCATGGATGGTAGAAGCTCAAGTGGGGAAAAAAGAAGACGGCAACGGAGGACACATCTAGGAGTATGGCTCCTACAAGCAGTGCGTAGGTCACCGTGATATCAACTCTGCTGCTAGCGTCGAGTTGGTCCCCCTTTTCGGTGGCTGCCAAGAGTGCTAGGGATATTGAGGCGGCTATCGCGGTTAAAAAATGCTTGAAGAGGAGGTATGCAAAGCTGAAGATGATGTAGCAAGTTTTCAGAATAGGATTGATGACGTGGTCAAAGGATGGATTGAGTTCAAATAGCAAAAATCTTTAGTGTACAATCCTCGATAGCAATATTGCAGAAGTTCTGCCAAATGCTCGTAGGCTCTATAGCGGCTTTTGTTGGACAGAAACCCCTTGAGCAGCCCCGCAAGACTGCCTTCTGCAGCTACAGTGATGTTGTGCTCCTTGTTGAGGGGAGCATCCACTGAGATGACTTCTTCTATGATTGTTTCGGCGTCTTTGAACAACGCCCGTGGAGGCTCTGCAGACCTACCTTTCTCCATCCTATCAAGTCTAGCCCTCGTGTCTTGTTTGGCTTCGTGCCCCTCAGTTTTCTTTAACGTCACCTTGTCCTTGCCTCGCTTCCTCTTTAGTTTCGACGACAATTCAATGGCGCTTATTCCACCTTTGTATCTTTGGGTCCGCATTGGCGAGGCAAAGGATACGCCCGGGCGCACTTTGAGGCACCCACAGACGAACATGATCACCATGGCAGCCCTGAGCCGGGCGTCCGGCCAAGAAGCTTTGGCCACCACGTACCCAGCGACCCCTGCCTGGATGACCAGGTTCAGCAGGTGCCGGCCCCACAGCTCGTTGTCCTGCTTGGAGAAGGCTGTGATAGTGTCCTGCCCGCCCAGGTGGATGAGCACGAATGGCGCCCACAAGGCCATGAGCTCGTGTCCAGGCTCTCTGGCGCGGACCGCCAGGTGGCCCAGCACAAAGACGGCCACTGAGTCGGGCCGATAGGTAGGCAAGCCATAAGATGGTGCGAAGGAACCAGCTGGACCAGCGCATCCGCATGCCCCGAAGAAGAAGAAGAGGAAGACTTGCAGGGAAAGGCTGAGGAGGATTAGGAAGTGGATCTCCCACACGTTCCACAGCTCTTGGACGACAGGCACCAAGCTGAGAACGAGAGACACAGGGCATCCAGTTCAGCACCGCTTAATAATTAATACAGGAAGTTCCAAGTAATTAATTAAGCGCTAAACTAATTAAAGCACACAACTTTTGGACAAATCTAGTCCTGTCATTCTTGTATGTTGTATCACAATTTTAGTACTTTTTGTTGTGATATAGGAGTATATTTATAATTATTAAGATAGACCATCCTCGCTGGATGGCGAGTTTCTTCTCAGATATATATGGCCATTATATCTTATACTACTGCTCTTTCCGTCCATCAAAAGATGCAACTATGGATTACGTGTGACAAATAAAAATAGTTCACGTTTAATTAAGTTTCTAGTGGATAGTATCCATAGCTATATTGGCTCCAAATTAATTTATTAAATTCATAATTAATCTAATGCTATTTATTTGTATCATAAATATTTTTAGTATTTTATCTATAATTGGTCAAACTTGATATGCTAAAACGTGATACTATGCTAGAATCGCATTCTCTCCTGGACGGAGGGAGTACAAATTGGAGAATCCATTGCATTGCAAAAAAAAAAAAAAAAAAAATGCTTAAGTAATAAAACCCCAGATTACCAAAAAAAAAAAAGGGTAATAAGAAATGATAGAGATGGGTAATGTATGTGCAAATCTAGGGGTTTTCTATATATTTTTCAAAATAACATAGGTGCTTAATTTTTCTTGTAATAGATTCAATGACTGTCACTGGCTTACTGCCAATGCTGATTTGTAATGCCTATCAAACGAATAGGATGCGTGAGGGGCATATTCAAATGCAGGCCCGAATTTAAATTCTTGTACTAGCAGGAACAACACAACCAAACAAGAACAGGACAGTAAAAGAAGAAAACTGAAAGGACAAGAGAGGTGGGGAGGATGAGAAGACGCACGGCTTGTCGCTGACGCCGAGGAACGCATCGTGGACGCCCTTCATGGTCGCCGTCGCCGCCGAGTCAGCCGGGCCGGCAGCGGCCGCTGGAACAGTCGCAGATGGAGGGAAGCAGAAGCAGACAATGGAAGTGGGAGCTCACTCTCGCTGCTGCAGCTAGTGGGAGTGCTGCTCTGCTCAGCTCGCCGAGCTTCTGTTAGGCATCTCCAGTCCTAACATTGAACCGAGACTGACACAAATCAGTTGGAAAATCGATCTGCCACATGGTTCAATCTCCCTAGTGCTAGCATCGCTTGCTGGGACCCTAAAATAATTAAAAGTGCTACTCCAGTACTTCTTGCCAGAAAACCCACCAGCCTTAGGCCTCCATGCATGGACTGCACATGCTTTTGCATTTTTTTATTGAGTATAGTTCGAACCGGCTCCAACATTGGAACCAAGGAAAGATTCCGCATGGTTCGAGTTCCCAGTGTATACAGTTCGAGCCATCCTGCCCCCACGGTTCGCTTTTGACACACACTGGAGCGTCCGTAACGGCACTTACCAAATAGCTACGTAGCTGATGTGTCATGAGAAGGAATAGAAAATAATAAAACCTGCAACTGTACGGAATTTCCTAGAAACTCCAGCATGCAAATGAACCAGTTCTACTGAACCAGTTCTAGTAACTTTCCTAGCAATTTCCTAGAAACTCCAGCATGCAAATGACTGATTTGCTAAGTCCCTGTTGGACCTAGTGGGAATGCTGCTCTGCTCAGCTGTGACCATTCATTTGAATTCATTTGAACACATGCATGGGGTCCTGCACTGTTGCGCACATAATTAATGGTGTAGTAAATCCTTTTCTTTTCGAATTGTTTAACCTTACATATGGATCGTAGTACACTGTGGAGATTAAACACAGCGGTAATACATAGAGATGTGTGCATGTTGCCGGCCACGTGAGTCCACACTCCACATATTGTGATCAATCGTAAACTACTGCACGCGAACACATGTCTCTAGGCATAAGTAGACCGCCTACTGCAGTTAACGTTAGCTGTGCCATTATTTAAGATGAGTTGGACAAGATTAAAAAAATGAAGACTTGGATGGACATGCACAGATCTATCAATCTTTACTTTGTAGTTCGATTGGATTGGATTTGTTTCCATCTTGTTCCATTTCAATTCGTTGCATTTTCTTGTTCTCCGGCCTGTTCCTTTGTAATCAGCCATGGATTTCGCCACAGGGCACAGGGCCGCTGGCCACCCTGCTTTCTAAACTCGGCCGGCTGCTCCAAGCCTCCAAGGATGAGTACAACCATCAAAAGGGAGTGAAGAAAGATATCCAGTGCCTTATTTTTTGCGTGCAGGACTGGAATCGATAGCTTTACCCGCGTGCAAGCATGATCCTCCAAATAACTAGCTACTCCCTCCGTCCCAAAAATGAGTGTCGTTTTAGGATTTATTGGCTTGTTGTTTGACCATCTGTCTTATATATCCAAATTATTTGTATTTTAATATTATTATTTTGTTATGACTTTTTTATTACTAGAGATACTTTAACAATGATTTATTTATTTTATAATTTACATAAATTTTTTGAATAAGACGAGCGGTCAAAACACGATGTATGAAAAACCTAAAACGACACACTTTTATGAGACGGAGGGAGTAGCTCATTTGAATGACGACTACCTAGGCAGGGAAAATGAATCTATAAGATGGACATGGGGTCATCTAATCTTGCACACATTTATATGTGAGTCCACACTCCACATATTGTGATCAATCGTAAACTACTGTATGCGAACACATGTCTCTAGGCATAAGTAGAACCGCCTACTGCAGTTAACGTTAGCTGTGCCATTATTTAAGATGAGTTGGACAAGATTAAAAAAATGGAGTCTTGGATGGACAAGCATAGATCTATCAATCTTTACTTTGTAGTTCGATTGGATTGGATTTGTTTCCATCTTGTTCCATTTCAATTCGTTGCATTTTCTTGTTCTCCGGCCTGTTCCTTTGTAATCAGTGGATATCTAGATTTTTTGTGACTCTTCCCTGATATCTAGATCCTCATTCAGATGTGCTTAAGGCTTATGAATATCAGTAATTCAGCATCAGGGTGGTGGAACGATCTAAATGAAGCTCTAAATGATCTGTAATAGGGTAGTCTTCAGAGAGCACAATGGTTTTCTAGTGGTCCTGTCACAATCGGTGTTTTTTGTTATGTTGTGAGTCTACCCCACCAGGTGGTGAGGAGCTCTGGGATTATGATGCTATGCATCCAGTGCTGTAACTACTGAATCATATGGCCTTTTGGTTTTAATTGAAAGGCCGGTGCCTGATGCCCTGAAACTCTAAAAAAAAAAAAAAATGAATATCAGTAATCAATTGTGACCTAGGGAGCCATGGATTTTCGCCACAGGGCCGCACCCTGCTTTCTAAACTCGGCCGGCTGCTCCAAGGATGAGTAAAACCTTGAGAAGGGAGTGAAGAAAGATATCCAGTGCCTTATTTTTGTGTGCAGGACAGGAATCGATAGCTTTACCCGCGTGCAAGCATGTTCCTCCAAATAACTAGCTAGCTCATTTGAATGACGACTACCTAGGCAGGGAAAATGAATCTATAAGACGAACACGGGGTCATCTATTGTTGCGCACATTTATTTTTGTTGTAATCCTTTTGTTTCAGAGTAGTTTAACTTTACATATGGAACGGTCGATGAGAAAAAACACGGAGATGTGTGCATGTTGCCGCCCACGTGAGTGCACTCTGTCCACACTAGTCTCGTGAAGCCTAAACTACAATACTCGAGCACATGGCTTGGCATATATACCTACCACGGCTAGTCCTGCTACTAGCTAGCTATCACTGCCTTCATGCTTCAGAATTTTTTATTATTTCATTTTTCTCACTTCTGTTTGAGCCAGCGGTTTGTAAAGTCTATTGGAGATACCACCATTAGAGCTGCTGGTTATATGTAAACTTAATGTCGATATTTTTTTTTGAAAGGAAACGGTAGGAGCTCTGCCCATTCATTGAGGAGAAAAAAACTTTATGTACAGAGTGGCTCTAAGGCCCAACCAAAAACACCCAAGATGCCTAAGTGTTACAGTTTGTAGAGTGAGGTGTACCCCTAGTGCCAAACGTGATCCATTAGGGCTTGTTTGGATGCAGGGGTGGAAAAGCAAGTGTATGTAGACCCCAAAGGTAATTTCTTCCATGCACATGCAACCTTCTCCCGCCAGTTGGCCCATCGGGGAGGAATTCCCTGATACCGTTTGGAATAGGTAGGGATAGAAATCCCAGTCAACGAAAATACATTCATACAATCAGATAAAAATCACAGATCTCAGAAATACTAAAATCATAGATCTCAGAAATACTATTGTAGTATCGAAATCGAAATTTTGCATGATTACATAGACTAGTTCAATTTTCTTGGCACAAAACTAGTGCATTTATCCAACTGCATCACTAAAGATATACATAACCAGCAAAGATACAAGCACAATCTATCCACACATAAATCCTTGCAATCAACTCTTACAACAATCATCAGTGGCATGACTCAACAATAGCCAAAACTTGCATGATTTGGCCTGCAAATACATGAGGAGAGAAGTCAAAATTAGCAGCGCCATAACTAAACAGTAGCAAAAATAAATATTATAATCAAACCTGAGCATCTTTGGGTCCGCACCGACGAGGCAAAGGACACGCTACGGGCGCACTTGAAGCACCCACAGCACGAACATGATCACCATGGCAGGCCTGAGCCGGGCGCGTCGACCAAGAAGCTTTGGCCACCACGCACCCAGCGACCCTGCCCGGATAACCAGGTTCAGCAGGTGCCGCCCCCACAGCTCGTTGTCCTGCTTGGAGAAGGCGGTGACGGAGTCCTGCCCGCCCAGGTGGACAAGCACCGAATGGCGCCCCGAAGGCCATGAGCTCGTGGCCAGGCTCTCTAGCTGGACCGTGAGGTGGCCCAGCAAAAAGATGGCCACCGAGTCGGCCGATAGGTAGGCAAGCCAAAGGATGGTGCGAAGGAACCAGTTGGACCAGCGCATCCGCATCCCCGCGAAGAGGAAGAGGAAGACTTGCAGGGAAAGGCTGAGGAGGATCGAAAGTGGGTCTCCCACGCGCCCCATAGCTCTAGCACCATAGGCACCAAGCTGACACCGCATAATAATTAATACAGTAAGTTGCAAGTAATTAGTTAAGCGATCAACTAATTGAAGCACACAATACTTGGACATATGTGGTCGCTGAATTTGCATCTAAATTACCTATATGAGTATTGTCAATATATAAGAGTATTGTTTTCAATGCAAATCCATGTTAGAGAGTTTCAATTGAACATATGTGAAGAAACACACACGAAAAGTGCAATGTAAAAAGGATGAAAAGACAACAAATGGAGATGGAAAAGTTTATAAGGTAAATGTAGCCAAAGCTTATCGCAATTGGATAACAATAAGAAAGTATCTATGAGTATTATGTTAAAATATGAACATACAAGAGATAGTTTGAACTACACATGCCAAACATATGTTTAGGCAATGTTATCGAGATGCTAAATGTATTTGGCCATTCTCTCTTTAGCACTATAGTACTAAATGTACATGCAAAACACTACAATTCTATGATTTATTTTTTCAAGTGCTATTTTAGGAGAGAGAGAGAGAGAGAGAGAGAGAGAGAGAGGGAGGGAGGGAGGGAGAGGGAGATGGGGAGCGAGAGAGAGAGAGACCCATCCAATCTAATTTTTGTAGGAATTAATCTACTCAAGAATCTGGATAAGAAGAAAAAAAAAAAAGAAGGCGACACGATATTTGTTCGGCAGTCAGTGTTCATTAGTTGATCTAAATTTGTTTGATAGTGTGTTGTCTATGTATTATGCGGACTAAAGAAGGCGACTCCTCGTGCCTGGTGAGTTAGTGATATGCTTTGTCATGCCTTGTAAATTCTGCAAAATTCTGTCCTGCAAGGAAGATGTCCTGCAAAACCTTTAAATTCTTTTTGAATTGTCATCAACGCTTCATTCTGTTAGCTTCCTATTCAAATTACCTTTTGTCTTATTAGCTTCCTGTAAAATCTTCAAACTACTATACTTCTTGTTCTGCAACTTATTATAGGTGAATTTAGCGTACTTTTCCAATCTTTACTTCCTAAAATTAGTTTTGTCTTCAATTCTTAGGAAGCTGGAAATGCTATGATGCAAAGTCCAAAAAAATAAAGAGAGAGAAAGAAGAGCACACATGTCTATTCAGTTAGAAGTCAGCATAACCAACAGACAGACCTTTGGATCAAACAAGTTGCTTTGTAAAGATAGGATTACTAACTTTGGCTTCGCTTAAAATATGACTTCAAATGTTGACACTTCGAATACATATGATTTTGAGTATTTTAATTCATTTGGCATCTAATTACATGTATTTCTTCCAAAGTACGTGACCCTTTCACCCATCTTTCTTTTACCATGACTTTTCCTTGGTTACGAGAAAAAAAAAAAAAGCCTGGCCAGCTGTTCGTGGGCGTGCCTCCTTGGCTGCCCGTAGCCTTGGCTTGGCCATGCCTGTGCTGGAACGAGAGAAAGTCACGTGAATCTCTCGTAGGTGCTGGCAAGGAGGAGCGATAGATGGTATTTTACAGAATGGTAAAACAGTAAATACAGAAATATATATGTATTCTTAATTTCTGAATGAATTATACTCGAAATCACATGTATTCTGAAGTGTCAACGTTTGCAGTCATATTTTAGCGAAGTCAACATTAGGAATCCTATTTTTATGAAGTCACTTGTTTGGAGTCATATAATATAATCCACCAAACAGATTTGTATTTAGCTCGATTCATAAAGTTTTTTAATTTATCTTCTATCTATATCTAAATTTACATCTATATCTATATATATAATGTATATAAGGCACAAGTTGTAAACTAAATTTACCTCAACAATCAGGGAAGGTCACCAAGCCGCCGAACACCAGGGCATATGCCCCTTCCCTGACTGTGGGCACCTAGGCTGGGAATGTATGGTAGGGAGTATGTCATGGACAGGATGTACATGCTAGTTTTCAAAAAACGACTACGACGAGACAGGTCAATGCAGCAATAAACCCCCTGCGAGGTGGAAAGAGGATTTCAAGTCGAACTTTGTCTTTGGTGTAGAGTCGCCGGTAGCAATATTCTAGAAGTGCTCCCACATACTCGTAGGCACTATGGCGGCTGTCTCTACACGTAAAACTCATTGAGCATGCCTGGTAGTAGATCACCATGTGCGGCTACTGATCATGCTCGCGCCTTGTTGAAGGGAGCATCCTCCGAGATGATGTCATCTAAGATTGTAGCACAGATGTCCCGAACAGTACACTTGGAGGCCGTGATGAAGAACCTTTTGACATCATATCAATTCTGTCTCTCATATCTTTTTAGCTTCCTCCATCGTTCTCTCCCTGCTTGTGCCTCGCCAACACACGAGCATCCACGAAATAATCCTTAAGCCCCTTTGTGTCTGGGTGACAAGACAATAAACACGCCGGGCGCATTTTGATGCACCCACGCAGACGAACATGATCACCATGGCAGCTTTGAGCGGTTGTCCGCCAAGAAGCTTTAGCCACCACGCACCTGGGGCCGATCGCCACGGAAGACCAAGTTCAGCAGGTGCCTCAACCATAGCTCATTGTCCCCGCTTTGGAGAAGGCAGTGATGGTATCCTGCCCGCCCAGGTGGACAAGCACGAACGGCGCCCGAAGGCCATGAGCTCGTGGCCAGGCTCAGAAGCGCGGACCGCCAGGTGTCCCAAAGACGAAGATGGCCACGGAGTCGGGCCGACAGTGTATGCAAGCCAAAGGACGGTGCACAGGAACCAATTGAGCTGCGCCTCCGCATACGCGCGAAGAGGAAGAGGAAGACTTGCAGGAAAAGGCTGAGGAGGATCATGAAGTGGATCTCCCACGTGTTCCACAGCTCTTGGACGACAGGCACCAAGCTGAGACTGAGAGAGAGCATCCATGGATTAGTAATGAGTTCATCACAGCCTACGTTATTTATGTTGCTGTCAATTTTTTATAGATAATTCTCCTTCTTGGACAGGGTTGCTTTGGGCTATGCAAGCAGCCCATATGGGCATTAGAGGATCATTTGGATTGGTACTAGCTTAGCCATTGTCTATTGGCCTAGAACATGAAGTCATATATGATGTTTGGGATGGTGAGACCATAATGTTAACCTTCAGAAGGAATTTCTCTAGTAGTACTATGGGTTTATGGCAGGAGCGAAGTAGTCTAGCTGATCGTTGACATTTGCCTCTCTGAAGAGGAAAATCATATTCTATGGAATTTTACTTCTACAGGTATGCCTTGTATGCTGTGATTAATCATAGAAGGCCTATCCCAAGCTTTGTAAATTCAATTTGGCAGATTGGTATTCCACCGAGAGTGCAGTTTCTCCTGTGGCTTTTGTCAAATAATCGTTTGACTGCTAGAGATAATTTAGGTCAAATAAAGGAAGTTGATGACCCTTCTTGTATCTTCTGCAATGAGAAGGAGTCGATCACACATTTGTTCTTCGATTGCTGCTTGACTAGATATTTTGGTTGGTGATTTCAGATTTACTGAGTCAAGAGTTTGGTAGATATTTTGAATCGACAGCTAGGTTCTGGGTAGCGAATAAGTGACATAAACTCACTAATATTGTTTCCTCGTCTGTGCTTTGGTCTATTTGGAAATTGAGAAATGAGATCTTTTTTTTGAGGGGAGTGGGATGAAGAAGATATACTGATATGGTTTGTCGGGATGTTGAGGAGATGGATAATGTGTGTTGTTCAAGCAGGACCTGGGGCTGCAATTGGGAGAGTGCACAAGAAGACCGGAAATCAAGGCATGCCTACCACCTCAACTCCAGTGGAGGACAGAGGAAGTGGAGAATACATCATCAAGGTGGAGCAATGAGATGTTCGTCTCTCGGTTTTCACAAATACGTGCAGCTTTGGCTCAACCTGATGTGCTTCTGGATGTTACTAGACTTTCTATGATTTCTGATGGCATATGCCAGACTCAGGATTAAAACCATGTTAAACGTTTTGCTTTTTGTAAATACAAAAGCAGGGGTAGCCTTCTATTTTGTTAGAGAATGGAACAAAGTTCCAGCCTCCGTCAATGATAACACTCATCGTGATCCGCATGGCCTAGAGAACATGAAGTCATATATAAGTTATTATTTTTTTTGTGGAGAAATTTGTACATACCATTATTCAAATTGGATTATTTATAGTATCAAACTTTTCATTCCTAATACAGTGCCTATTCTAATAATTAGATATATACTCCATAATATCTATTCTGAACAAGACGGATCGGAAAATAGAACTCGTGTCAATTTTAAAGTCCCCACAATGATTTTTAACAGTTGATTCCACCATGACCAAGAAGGGTTGGAGTGTTGTGTCGTGAGGAGGGATGTATATATATATAAATAATACGTGGCATGCAGCAGATCAAATGATTTCAAATGCATGGCTAAAGTCAAAATAGTCACACATATAGTAGAGTTGAAAGAAAGGTGCTCCTCACATTCAGTATTTGTTATAAGGAAGAAGAAGATGTCATATTATAATTAATTGACGGCTGTTTGAAATTTCCACTCCAAAGAAACTACTTGCACCAATTTGCAAATAAAAAATGAAGGAACATGTAGTTGCATGCTGCAATACCTTTGTTTATCCATCAGATGGCCGCCGCCCGCTCCTGTGCCGTTTACCATTGGCCTCATTTCAATGTCAGGTACAGGAAAAACACTACAGAAGGTGTTGCACTGTTGGCTTGCAGTGGTAAGTAATACCCTGAAATGATAAGTGATTCACAAGCAGTTTGCTAAGATGCTTTGCCGGTGGTTGTTAAGATGCTTGCTTGGATAGAGAGAAAATGCCGGTACATTAAAGATTCACGTAGAATTGATATCTTTAATTTGTGGACCCGCTATGTTAATCCCCACTTAATAATCTCAATGATTTACATACCAATGACGTACAGTAGAGCAATATAGTGACATTAACTTGAATTGCGCTGTGGGTCCTTAAACTTTTACCTACATCCATATATAATATGGCATGCTTTAGTTTAAGGTTTTACCGAGTTTATTTTTCATACACACTTTATCAACTCCATCAATACCTCGGATACCAGAGACTAATATAATTTATAGTATGATTGAGAACGCGTGGATGTGAATCAATATATGCTTTCCATGCATGTGCCGAGCAGACATAAAATTCTTTGCTTGCGGTCAGAGCAGGGCAAAGCAGGCCTAGATCAATGCTGCTTGCCTGCTGGCGTATATTATTATTCAGGCTGATCCTCAGAAGTAGAGCATAAATGCTTCCGCTTAATATGGATTGGCAAACTTCGGTATATATTGAGATAACATGCATTAAGCCTGCTCGTCCAACAGGACAAATCACCTATACTTCTGGACTAATTTGCATTACATTTGGCAAGCTTAGGTCTAATTTACATGGATGTATTATAAATGCAATTACCATTTTATCCTTCTTGATACCAAACTAAAGTATCGCAAACCTTAATATATTAGAATTCTTCTGTCAGATAAGCTACAATCTTACCATCGATGTATTAACTGTTCAAAGACCTTGCAGTCGATGGCTCCATTTCGCCGAGCGGGTTTTCAGCAGCCGGATGGCAGGCGGCAGCTAGACCTTGGCATCCTTGTCTTAGGAACCGCGGATGGGATGGCGGAACCGGTAGGTTTGGCAGCGACTGTAGGTCAGGTTTAATTAATTGCTGCTACGACTTAAAGATTTACTCAGGTGCTGACCTATTTTTAATTAATTAACTTTCCACCAAAAATTAATGGTGAATCCTTTGCAGTTGCAGGCCAGTCTGAGCTTAATTGTGCAGATCCACCCGCGTGGCCAATAAAGCTTATTGCATAGTACAGCACATTTGATCGAGTCAGAGTTGAAGCTTCAAGGTGAGAACAGAATACAGAAGAATACCTCATCTACTTGTTCAATCGCAATTTACAAATATATATTCAGTGAATGCCAATGTTAGTTCCTAAAAAGTAACAATATATGGCATTGCAATTTGCAATATAGGATGCCTTCTTCCAAGTTCCAACTGCTAGTGATGTTTAATCTCCCTTCCCTTCCTTGGTCCGTTTCTGCCAGTTTCTCAAACCGGCAAAGCCAGTGTCTTTGAAAAGCTTAGCCGAGTACATTTGGCTTGCCCGAAACTATGCAAACCGGCCTACTGAATCTGGATAAGCTGATTACCTGTCTACAGCCAAAAATTGCTGTCAACAGCACGATCGTCCAGACGGCCACACACAGAACTACCCATGCAAGCATGAACCAGACCCTTTTTTTTTTTTTTTTGTATCCAAGCAGTTCCATTTTCATTCACATATATAATAGCACAATAAGAGTAATTGTTTACAACAATGTTGAAATAATTAAACATACAAGAAGAAAACGCACACTATAACAGTATTTTTTTTACAACAATAACGTTGAAATAATAAAACATACAAGAAGACAACGCACACTATAACAGTATTTGACAAGCAGACAACTATTCAGTACTAGTTGGTATCTATTCCATCCGAACAATCAGAGGAGATGGAACTTGGTGCCGGAGAGTCCAGGTAGCTACATATATGTGTCTGGTAGTTATTGGTGCTGATGGATGACGGAAACAATAAAGAATTCATAATCATAATAGAGACCAAATCTCTTGGTACGTCTGCTGGACAGTGGCACGGCCAGCTCAATTTAAGGAGCTCGATCAACCATCAGGAGCTAGGGTGGCGGCATGAAAGGACCAAGGTAATACATGAGTACGAGAACATGTGTGACGAACTCACCACCGGTGCTTAGATGCTCATAGTGGAAACTGTTGGGGAGCAGGTCCCGGCGGTGCAGGCGGAGGTGTTCGCGGCAGGGTGAGCGCGCGGGATTCGGAGCTAACAAACTGATTTCGTAACTGTTTTTCAGGAAAAGGAAGAAAAGCCCTCGCCTCCGCCGGCAGAGCAGGCGGAGGCGTCCGCGCCCGTTGAACGGCTCATATGCGTGAACCGGTCTCCCTGACCCCGCAACGATCGCGGAGGTCGGCACCTCCGCATACCTTCCTCGGCGCGCAGAGCGGAGGCGGCCTGAAACCGAAACCTCGTTGGAGCCGCCGGCCGCTGCGAAGGTGATCGTCACCTCCGCATACCTTCCTCGGCGCGCAGAGCGGAGGCGGTGGAGATCCAGAACCCTGCTGGAGCCGCCGGAGCCGCGAAGGTGAGGCCGTGAGGGTTGCCTGACCCGTGGACCCGATGAAGGAGAGACATTGCTTGAACATGAGAATACGCAAAGGGCCCAAGCGGCGTGTAAATATAGGGGAATATGCCGGGAATATTAGAGGGCAAATTTGTAATCTCGCATCTCGGCAAATGTAAGGCTATAAATAAGGAGGAGTCCTCCCCTAATAGGGAGGTTGGTGAATTCCATTTATGGAGTATTATTACAACTTACCCAACTACTAGTGCTTGTATCATTTCCATTCTCCCTCGTGGCTCCGCCCGAGCAGAGGTGTCTCACCGTGTCGGGAACCCCAAACCCAACATTTGCGCCCACCGTGGGGCCCCGGACAGAAAAAGACCATGGCTCCACAAAAGAGAAAAGGAACTACCACGAGAGCAAAGGCCCCCCACCAAAGAATGCCCGACCCAGCGAAGCACGAGGAGTACCTACGCCACGGCGGAAGAAGACCCTCCGCTCGACGAGGAACAACGGAGGGAGGAGGAACAAGGCGGAGATGCAGAAATAGCGGGAACGGGAGACGGGACCCCTACCCAATCGCAGGAGTTACGCTAGCCCCCCGGCCTCGCTCCAGATTGCAGCAGAAAGGGATAGAGCAGCAGCCGCCACACGGAGGTCCTCAAGGCACAAGCAGGCCTCCGCAAGAAGCGGAATAACAGAGCGGCATAGCTGGCGCTATTGCAAAGCGGAGATTCAAAGCATGCATTCGCCAATCAACCTCCGCCAGCTCGGCCAGCAGTAATCACTCCCCCTATTCCCGTCCCCAGTCACACGGCAATGAGCCTCGATCCAGAGGTCTCGCCCAAGCCCCTGACTGTCCGTGATGTAACACGAGACCGAGGAGCTTTCGATCCCAAGTCTCCGCTATCGGAGGGCATACAGCGAACACCATGGCCAACCAGATACAAGCCCACCCAACTCCTGAAATTCAATGGGAAAACAGATCCACATCAGTTCATAATGAGCTATGAGGCAAAGAAGTGGCCTCGGCCGGAGGCAATGATATCAGATCGGGCGAAGGCCTTCATAATTGCCGCAGAGGGAGATGCCCCGGCTCGGTACTCCATGCTGAAACCCAAAGACGATATACTAATGGGAGAACCTCCGCGACGAAATACTAGAGAACTTCAAAGGGGCTGAGCGCGCAGTCCGCCACCTCCATGGACCTATTTCAGTGCAAGCAAGGCTACAACGAACCGCTGAAGGACTACTTTCAGAGATTCCTACAGCTCAAAGCGAAGGCCCCCGATGTGCCCGATCAGGTGGCTATAGATGCGACCATCGAGGGCTCCGCCTCGGGGCCATTCGCCGGAACCGCACGAAAAGAAGCCAAAAACAATGCATGAGCTATGCGAACAGTTCGAGATCCGGATCCGATCGACGAAGATTATCTGAGGAGACTAGAAGAATAGAACTTAGAAAGGCAAAGCAAACAAAGGGCAACAAAAGAACCAAGAAGCGGAGCCTCAGCAAAGAAGAACCCAAGCAAAGATCGGGGACAGCAAGTCCCGACGATGGCTCAAGCGGCGGAGCCAGGACAACAAATAAGAACGCCCGGGGAGCAAGGCCTCCCGACAACCAAAAACCGTATCAAGGAAAAGGACCCCTAAGAACTGGAACAGAGGCCCAAGAAAACAATTCTGTGCGATACATGGCGAAGAGAAAGGTCACTATACAAGAGATTGCCCGATCATCCAACAGGAAAGGGACAAGGCACTCAAGAACCTAGCAAGCCCACCCGCCATAAACCAAACCCCACGGCCCGGCAAGGGAAATCAACAATTCCTACACTTACACACGCATGGAGCCTTCAAGAAGCCCGGAACCAAAGCATCGCCAGTATTGCCCAATCTATCCTTCCCTAACCTCAAACCAAGTGCACCCATCGACCCTGGCAAACGCCTATTACCCCAGCTTCCTCCCGGCATGGAGGCCTTCGCCCCCACCGCCAGTTCATAATTACTCCTCGGGGTCAAGCATGTCGTACTCAAACCCAAGGCAACACCTAACCTATGTCGAAACTGGATTACCCCAACACACTAACAGACAGACAGTCAACCAGGTCTCGAACCAGAGTCTGCCACCACCTCCGCCCGGACCCCCGCCCAGCGCTCCCATGAAAAACGAGCCTAACCCCAAAACCAATACAACCCCCATGCCCCCTTGCCTTCCATCGGAACCATAATGCCTATCACGGAGGTTCATCGATAGAATATGAAACCAAGAAACAGAAAAAAGGATCACCTCCGCTTTGGTCAATAACGTGGCAGTGCAGCCCTCGGTCAGGTTTGGGGAATGGTCGAAAGCACCCCCATAACCTTCTCGAAAGCAGATCTAAAATCGGAGAGCTACCCGCACGTTGATGCTATGGTGATAGAAACAAATGTAGCAACATGGGAAATGAAAAGAGTACTTGTGGACACAGGAAGCTCCGCAGACATAATCTTCGCCAACGCCTTCGACAAGATGAATTTCAACAGAACCGATTCAGCCATCCGACTCACCTCTCATAGGGTTTGGTGGAAGACAAGTGCGGCGTTGGGAAAAATAATCTTGGTGTGTCCTTCGCGGGCCGAAAAAAGCGCCCGTAAGTAGTACATAACCTTCGACATCGTGGATGTCTACTCCCCGTACAACGCAATCTTCGGGAGGGGATTCACAAACAAGTTCAATGCGGCAATACACATGGGATACTTGTGTATGAAGATGCCAGCGCTACACGGAATCATAACAGTATACGGAAGCCAGAAAGAAGCCAGAAACATAGAAAAGGCAATATACCGCGCACACAGAAATGTCAATTCGGTACAAAAAGGAAGCGAAGGCCCAGAACCGCCCGATATGAAAAAAGAGCAAACAAGCGCCAAGGGCCAAGAAAGAACAAAGAAAATAAGAGTAGATGATGATCCAGATCACACAAGTCAATCGGCCGAGGACCTATCGCCAGAGGAGGAGGAAGAACTGACAAAGCTCCTCATCAAAAACAAAGAAATTTTCGCATGGTCAGCAGCAGACCTCCGAGGAGTCGATAGAGACACAATCGAGCACGCCCTAGACATCAATCCCAACATGAGACCAAAAAAAGCGGCGATGAGGAAAATGTCCAAAGACAGAGTATTAGCGGCACAAGCGGAGGTCCGAGGCTACTTGACGCCAAGGTCATCCGCAAGGTCAAATACCGCATTGGCTCGCAAATGTAGTTCCGTGCCAAAAAGACCTCCCAAGCAAAATGAGGATGTGTATAGACTTCACAGATCTCAACAAAGCGACTAAAAAAGACAACTACCCACTCCCAAGAATAGACACCTCCGTCGACAAAGCAACAGGGTGTCGGAGATTCTCGTTCTTTGGATTGCTATTCGAGGATATCACCAAATATGGCTGAGAAAAGAGGGCGAAGAAAAAACCAGCTTCACAACACCATTCGGAACATATTGCTTCGTCGAGAATGCCGAGGGCTCGAAAAACGCGGGGGCGACCTTCGCCAGAATGATAGGCAAAGCCTTGACAGGTCAACTACGCAAAAATATGATAGCATATGTCGACGATCTCATAGTAATGAGCAAGAAAGAGCAGGATCACACCCTCGACTTATTGTTGACGTTTCTTAACGCACACGCAGATAAATCCGCAAAGCGCCACGAAATTGTCATTGTAGCTTTCACTCGAAAATATTCAGTGGTATCGTATTTTCCACGAGGAACGGAGGTACTCTCTCCTAACTAGTTCGCCCAAGGACACACACGACCAAAGATGGGGAGGATTAGCGAGAAGGATTCATACACCTTTAAGGTCTATGGTTAGCCGATCTCCAAAGCTACTTGTTCGCCGAGCACCGCCCACGCCCAAAGAACGATTGTCCAGGCAATTAGCACTGCGCCACACCGAATGTGGGGGATTTCAAGGGACGGACAAGGCTTGTCACGACCAACCCGCCTACCCCTCAACCGTGGGATGCGCCACAAAAAAGATAGAAAACCGCTAGCCCAAACACCACGTCTCACGCTAGTGATTATCACTCCGGTGTTTGCCGGGTTCCCCGGTCAAAGGGTTCCACCACTAGAGTTCCGCCCGAAGGAACGACTATCAATCCCGCAAACAAGTAGATAAATCGTGGATAAACAAAAGACAGTAAAGATTATCAGAACCGTGGAAGCTTACTTAGCCAAGATCCCGTTAAGGAGCCAAGTCCGAATCCACCGAGGTACAAGGTTGGGGAGACACCGACAAGTCCGGCGCTTCCCCGCTCTCAGCCCTTCACATCTCTCCTCCGCCCGATCTCTCTACTACTAATGAGGGGCCTAAGCCCATTGGAGTGAAGGGGTAGAGTAGGGGAGAGCTCTCTTAGAGGAGAGGGAGAGACTCTTCCTTGGAATGGTGTGTGTGTTGAATGAGGGGGAGAGAGCCTCCTTTTATAGGTAGAGGAGAGGGGGCTCTTTGGAAGATGGCCATCCCCACATGGAAGGAGCAAAACCGACCTTGGAACACCTTCTTAATCAGCCCAAACCGACCAACCAACGTTGGCAACACACTTTTTGGAAAGTAATGAACCGCCTCGAGAAGGATGGGCCCGACCGCCTCAGGGGCGGTGCTTGCGCGCACCCAAAGGTGCGGGCGCACCAGGATCAGGCCCGTTTTGGCTGAAACTTTGCAGGAGTGCGTGGGCCTCGGAGTAAGCTTCGTTTTGATTTGTTAGATCACTGAAACCGATTTCGTATGAGAAAGTTATGCCCAAAATACTAAACCCATGTCCTGCGGCCCAAGATGATTTCATGTTGGATTTGGGCCTCGACTTCTTGGGCTTGTTTTATGGATTTCTTCACCGGCCACACATTGAACTGTACTCCTATGCACTTAATGTACCACCTCGCCAAAGTTGGGCTGATTCGGCACCAAAGTGGGTGCGGGCGCACCTTAGGGTGCAAGCGCAAGACCCGTCCCGGCTCTACTGAGCTCGGGGCTTTGGTAGGTGGGCTGTGTTGAGTCTCAAAAGTCATGCCACGCCATTTGCTTGGTTTGGTTTGCATCATGTTGGACTCATTTCCATTGGGGTGAAGGATGTTCTAAAGTATGCTTTCCCAAAAGGCACATTTTGTGCCTTTTTCACTTGTTTCTTATATAAATCTGCACAATAATAAATTGGACACTACAAGTGGAAATATGTGAGTTATAAATGTATATGAGTATGATAATGTATAGTTTCACCCCCTTTATGGTAGTAAGTTGACGGGAAAATATGTCGTTGGTGACCGTCAACAAACTCCCCCAAGCTTACCCTTTGCTTGGCGTCCTCGAGCAAAAGATAAGTACTTGGTTGTTGATCGGGAGTTGCTACTATGCGATTATGTTTTTCAAGTGCCGGGGTTATAATAAGATTTTCTACTAGAGTTTGAATAAAATGGCACATCTCTTTTTTTTTTTTCCACCCTTTATTACCTTTCATCGTAGCGGGGCTTTCTAGCTTTTCTCAAAGTCTTGGCGGTTGCGAGATAGAATGGTTATAACGAGAAATACTTATCATTCACCCTTTTGATCAACTTTCTATCCGGGATTTATTTATTTAGATATTTTTTTTCGAGAAAGTATGGGTTTTATTGCTATATATATATATATATATATATATATATATATATATATATATATATATATATATATATTTTGGAGAGATGGGCTCTACTCGCCCTAGACTTTCGTCTTTTTATTTCCTCTCTTTTTTTTTAGAGATGTGGGCTCTACTCGCCCTCGGACACTTGTCCATTTTTCATCTCATTTTCCTTTTCTTTTTTTTTAGCATAGCCCATATCTTTTCTCTTTTTTTTTTTTCAAAGTAGATTCCCGGATGTCAAGTCTCTCTTTTGGACGAAATCATAGCAAATCCATTTGTACAATATCATACTTGGCAACAACATAGACCTGGATAGAGCCTATGCAACCCACATGAATCAGGTTTTTGAGGATGAGTTTTTAGAATTAGCCACTAAACCCAAACTTTAGAGAAATTCGAATTATAAACTAGGCACAGGTAAAGCATAAGACAGAGTAACTATTCATCATTTCAACAAGGGAATAAATCTAAACATTTTCATATCTCATATGTATAGGACTGAATTTTTTTTTAGCATAACTCATCATTTTGTAAGATAGAGATTATAATCAAAATGTGAGATACACATTACCTTTCTTGAGTCCTCCCCAAGCTAGCTCTTTACTTACCTTTCATGGTGGGTGCTAGCTTGTGCGGCGTAATGATTTGAGTTTTAGAGGCTCCCCAAGCTTGTCTTTTGATATCATCACAAAAAACAGGACAAAGAACTTGGGGTTGAAAGGTTTATCTCCTCTTCGCTCCCCTTTCTTTTATTATTGTTATGAAATGTGAGAGCGAGAGTTTTGCACAAACCACCGGTTGAAGAGGAAGGAGTTAATGGTATTTGTTTGCCTCTTCCTTTCGGTCATGAATTGCTTTCGGTGTTTGTGCATTGTGTTGGGGAGATCTCGAAGTTTGTTCATTGTGTTTGAGAGATCTCCCCACACTTGATCTTGTACCTGGCTTTATTTAAAAAGAAGAAAACAAAGGAAAAGAAGAAAAACACATGGCTCTATCGGCATGAATACCTTGGAGCCTTTATTGTGAGAATTTTATTTTATTTTATTTTTATTTTTATTTTTATTTGTTCACCTCATCATGACTCAAGCAAGGCTCACAAAAGAAGCAGTGTAAGCATAGCCTTGATTCATCTCCAACATAAAATACTCCCATAGATTATGACAACAAAGCTCTAAGTTCATTAACCAAGATCCAACGCCATGTCGAATTTTGATTAAAGGAGGTCTTTTTAACCTAAGCACCATGCTCAATTTAAAAAGACCTATGGATGTCTTGTATACGAGCACATCCAAACTAGAGCATAAATCAAAAACACGGGAAGCATAAAGTTTTGGTTCTATGGAGACAAAAATGAGTGAATGATTTGGTGAACATTACCTTTGCATACGGATATTTTTACCGTCGGCATTTTACGGGTGAAGCATCGAAGTTGTTCTTTGCGGGTTGCGTGATGGCTTTGTCGGGTGTACCACAAGACTAGGCCACACACACACAAATTTTGTGTATGCGGGCCATGGGTCTTGATAGTAGTAGCAAGGGATGAGAGATAAACCCTTCTTGCTCGTGGAAGCAATGATGGGTGGAGTCAGGCAACACTTTGGTATGTGTCTTGACCATGCGGGGGCCAACCTGCTCCTCTCTTCTCTTATTGATATTTTTTTCTATTCTAATAATTTTTTTTTCAACAACACTCTCTTTTTTTTTTTTTTTCAATAACATTTTTTTCCTTCTCTCTTTTTCTTCAATCCTTTTCTCTTTTTCTCTTTTTTTTTCTATATTCTCTCTTTCTTTTTTTATAATTCTTTTGTTTCCTTTTTTTTTTTCAGCAAAGGCAGGGGTGACATCATTTTTTTTTGTATGACGCCTTGGTGTTTGGAACTTGAGGTTTCACCATCTTTCCCCACACTTGGACTTTTGTGCAAAAGTCAAGTGTGCAAAGTCCGGTCTCCTTTTGAGCGTGTTCCATCATCCATGAGTATCAAAGTTTTTTTTTCTTTTTTTGTGTTGATGTCGGCCCCGTGTTTTCAAGCATCGCATGCCTCTCCACCTGAAATGGTTAGCAACAAGAATACCCAAAGGTGCATACTAACTTGATAACATGCTCTTGCTTTATTAATAAGAACAAAGGGAAACCCCTTATTTTTAGAACAAGAGAGATTTATTCATTCATCTTTTTTTTCTATGATCCGGGTTATCTCCGGGAGTGCTTTGTTTATGGTCATAAGCTTGACCATGGGAATTCATCTTGCGGCTACGAATGGTGGTGAAGTTCCCTACTTCACCACTAAGAAGTTAGCGTTACGCTTAAGCTGCAAGGTTAAAGCCATCGTGCCACTACGATATCGACAAAACTTGTGATACACGAAGACATCCACAACCATCCTCTTGAAAAGTTTGTGAGCGAGGATTAAGAGAAGGTTGGGGTCCTCATAGGGGCACGTGGTGAGCAAGACAACCCTAGAGATCCAAAGAGGTGAGCATGTATCATGAGAAGTTTGAATGAAAACTCGACATGCTCAATAGCGAGGTTCATGCTTGGTCTCAAGAGTTGTTGCCGTGCATGTCCATGGCACTTGAGTTCTTATCCTTTAAAGATATGTCATGAAGAACGAGCGTTGAATCTTGACCATTGTCAAGAGTAACGTTTTGTTGGCCAGAGGGACATGACTTGTGTTTGAGTGAGGACGGCGGGGTGTTTTGTTTCACTAAGATGCGAGGGCAACTTAGGTGAATCGAATGGAATTGTGGATTTCGCCTCCTCGAACAGGTTTTGGTTGGGAAGATGCTTCGCCTTTGGGATTTCTAGGTGAGAGGCACAAGCATTCTTTTCCCAACTTCTCATCATGGCTCTCCTCTATAGGTTTTTCATGAAAAATCTTTTTCAAGAGGGTAGCCTATGAGAAGATCAAAGTCGAGGATGGGATAGATATGGAAGTCTAGGTGAACCTCGATTCCATGAATTTTCATTGGCACGGCCCTAGCAATACCACAACATGCAAAGATGAGTGCGAATTGACCCTTGAAGAGTCTATCGGTCGAGGCTAGCGGCATATTACCCAAAAAGGTTTTCCGCAAGATATTGTGACATGATATTCGCCTCTGTTTTGGGGTTGTGTAGGGCATCTAAGGAATTTCCTCGTAATGAACAAGGTATGGTCGTGGAAGGTGAAAGAATCCGAATTGCTTCAGAAGAACGTTTCACCTCCATTAACCATTCTTTTGAAGGTTTCATGTTAAAGGAAGATTCCTTAGCTGGAGCTATGCTCCATTTGCTCCATTCGTGCCATAGAAGGTTCAAGGTTCTCCCATGATCCTCGAATTTGATCGGGAACTCCGAAGGATAAAGCATCCCTTCCTTCGGTGTTCGTGGTTCGGGTGAGGGCTCAACAGTTGGTTCTATTGGTGATACGTGGTATGGTTCGACTGATGATGGCTCCTCAAAACTTGACATGCCCTTGTTATGGAGGGGAGTAGGTTCTACAACGGGAGAAGCATGCTTCTCTAGGATGTGATCTAGGATTTTCCTCCTGTTCCGTTGTAGTTTTGCGTGAAAACGACCCTCCGGCGGTCATGTCAAGGCATAGGGCAGCATCTATGTCAAGACCCGAACAAAAGATATGCAAAAGCACACTATCGGGTAGTGACAAGTCCGGGCTAGCATGTATTAACATTGTAAACCTGGCCCGGGCTGCACCTATGGACTCCATCTCGTCTGCTTTCGAAACCGAGGATTGTCCTTGGTAGGGTGTTGATGGGGAAAAATGCTAGACGTAAATTGTCTTTGAGTTCTTTCCAATCCCCATTCAAACTTCCCACGACATTCGTGTACCATTGTTACGCTCTCCCTAAGAGGAAAAACGGAAACAACGTCCACATGATATTTTTCTTGTGTCATGCCAGGAATGCTTAGGCATGCACATATCTCCTCGAAATCTTGGAGGTGGCTACATGGGTTTTGGTGTGGTAGCCAGGAGAAGGGGTTTGCCCGAACAATGGATTTTAAATACGGATGGAGTTCATAGCCGGATGAAAGTATTGGTTTTAAAAAAGATTGTGGCTCTATGAACTCCTCCGTTGAAGCCGGAAGGATTTTCAAAATGATTGGGCTTCATTTTCGAAAAAGAAAAAGAAATAACTATTTTGATTTTTTTTAAAGGATAGATACGAGGACTCACTAAGTTCGAAGATAATAGCAACCGTTCCCAACAACGGCGCCTTAAAGCTTGTTGACGTTTCTTAACGCACACAGATAAATCCCAAGCGCGCAAGGTAATTGTCGTTGTAGCTTTCACCCGAAAATATTGAGGTATCGTATTTTCCACAGGAACGGAGGTACTCTCTCCTAACTAGTTCGCCCAAGGACACACACGACCAAAGATGGGGAGGATTAGCGAGAAGGATTCATACACCTTTAAGGTCTATGGTTAGCCGGTCTCGAGCTACTTGTTGTTCGGGCACGGGCCCACGCCCAAAGAACAGATTTGTCAGGCAATTAGCACTGCGCGCCACACCCGAGCGTGGGGGATTTCAAGGGACGGACAAGGCTTGTCACGACCAACCCGCCTACCCCCTCAACCGTGGGATGTGCCACAAAAGATAGAAAACCGCTAGCCCAAACACCACGTCTACGCTAGTGATTATCACCGGTGTTTGCGGGTTCCCGGTCAAAGGGTTCCACCACTAGAGTTCCGCCTCGAAGGAACGATTATCAATCCCGCAAACAAGTAGATAAATCATGGATAAACAAAAGACAAGTAAAGATTATCGAGAACCGTGGAAGCTTTACTTAGCCAAGATCCCGTTAAGGAGCCAAGTCCGAATCCACCGAGGTACAAGGTTGGGGAGACACCGACAAGTCCGGCGCTTCCCCGCTCTCGACCCTTCACATCTCTCCTCCGCCGAGCTCTCTACTACTAATGAGGGCCTAAGCCCATTGGAGTGAAGGGGTAGAGTAGAGGGGAGAGCTCTCTTAGAGGAGAGGGAGAGACTCTTCCTTGGAATGGTGTGTGTGTTGAATGAGGGGAGAGAGCCTCCTTTATAGGTAGAGGAGAGGGGCTCTTTGGAAGATGGCCATCCCCACATGGAAGGAGCAAAACCGACCTTGGAACACCTTCCTAATCAGCCCAAACCGACCAACCAACGTCGGCAACACACTTTTTGGAAAGTAATGAACCGCCTCGAGAAGGATGGGCCCGGACCGCCTCCAGACGGGTGCGCGCGCACCCAAAGGTGCGGGCGCACCAGGATCAGGCCCGTTTTGGCTGAAACTTTACAGGAGTGCGTGGGCCTCGGAGTAAGCTTCGTTTTGACTATTAGATCACCGAAATCCGATTTCGTATGAGAAAGTTATGCCCAAAATACTAAACCCATGTCCTGCGGCCCAGTATGATTTCATGTTGGATTTGGGCCTCGACTTCTTGGGCTTGTTTTATGGATTTCTTCACCGGCCACACATTGAACTGTACTCCTATGCACTTAATGTACCACCTCGCCAAGGTTGGGCTGATTCGGCACCAAAGTGGGTGCGGGCGCACCTTAGGGTGCTTGGCAGCGGCCCCGCTCTACTCAGTGAGCTCGGGCTTTGGTAGGTGGGCTGTGTTGAGTCTCAAAAGTCATGCCACGCCATTTGCTTGGTTTGGTTTGCATCGTGTTGGACTCATTTCCATTGGGGTGAAGGATGTTCTGAAGTATGCTTTCCCAAAAGGCACATTTTGTGCCTTTTTCACCTGTTTCTTATATAAATCTGCACAATAATAAATTGGACACTACAAGTGGAAATATGTGAGTTATAAATGTATATGAGTATGATAATGTATAGTTTCACCCCCTTTATGGTAGTAAGTTGCCGGGAAAAAATATGTCGTTGGTGATCGTCAACACTTACAAGAAACCTTCGTCAACCTCAAGAAGTCGGGCCTTAGGTTAAACCCCGAAAAGTGTGTCTTTGGAGTCACCAAGGCGAAGGTCCTCGGATACATAGTCAGCTCCGAAGGAGTTAAAGCAAACCCAGAAAAAGCAAAGGAAACGCTGGAACAAACAAGGCTAGAGGCTGTGGAGAACATACAAAAGTACCAAGCGGAGACCAAGAAATGGAGGGATAGCAAGGTCCGCAAAAAGGACATCGGGGACGGAGATCTCGTGCTCAAGCGAAAGCCGAGCGCTTCAACGGTAGGGAAATTGCAAGCAAAATGGGATGGTCCATTTATCGCAAAGGCGGCAAGGCGGGGAGCCTTCCGTCTAATGGGACGAGCAAGGCAACATCTCCGACCACACATGGAAGGTGGACAACTTGCGCCAAATATCATATGTAAGACCACCTCCCGCAGAATATAAGTGGAGGCCGGTCACTATTTCACTTTCCTGCAAAGTAGCATTAGATTTTTACAAGCATTTCAACGAAGGCCTTGCACTCTTTTCCTCACAGGGGAACTCCTAGCGGAGGTGAGGTTTTTAATGAGGCAAGACCAATGTAAAACCCTCTGAAATATAAAGAGGATGTTTCCCGAAAAAGAAAAGAGAACAAGTCGAAAGTGACTAGCAACGAAGTCACGTAATTCGACAACCACGACAAAATTACCAAGAGGACATTCTTAGAGGCAGGCGCGGAGACTACGACCTAAAAATGACCTCCTAAGACCAACGAGAGGGTCTCCAAAATCCCCGGAAAAAGTCCTACCGAAGCGTAGGCACCGAGGTGGCACAACGGCATGTGTCCAAAATCGAAAGGCTGAAAAGAGACCTGTCCATTTCAGGCATCAGCAAACACCTCCGCCAAAGCAAAGGCAACAGGGGATGACAAGTATAAAAATACATTACACTTAATATATTATTCCTTTTCTTTGTTACAGAATCGACAAACTACACAGTCCTGGACATTGTGCTTTGTTCAAAACATAAACATCTCCGCAGAAGATGGTACAGTGGTAGCGGAAAAGCAAAAAATAGATCAAGACATCAAACAACCCTGCACTAGGCAAATGGACACATGCCGTGAGGAGGCGAAATCTCCACTTTGTTCACACGCATACATTTGGCGCCCAAAGATCGCACCATCTAGCGAAGATGGTACAGTGAGTCGCCTTGATACACGGCAAGGCGAAGGACGTGATCAACACCACCGTAGGGCAACGCGACTTCACGCCGCGACCATAACAAAGCCTCCGCCCGTCGGCCGAGCGTCCTCGCGCAGATCGCAGAACCGCCATAGAAGTCTTCCGCCAAACCAAACCTCCGCTAGTTAGAAGCAAAGCAGGCCCGAAGATGCTCTAGTGGAGGTTTGGCGGGAAGGGCAGACCACAAAAATGGCCAAAACTCATCGGCAAGAATTAATAGCCCGTGCCTTTTTTAGTCGAGCTTCCGACCAACGAATAGGAGGACAGATGATTAGACATCCTACACCACCGCTTACGAACCCTCACACGGTTTCAAAACTTAGCTATCTAAGCCTCCACTAGATTGGCCCATAGTATCATGAGTTGCTAGGAGGGGGGAGGAAAACGGTTGGGTTATATACTAACCCGGCAAACCTAACCTACCTACCAAAGGACAATATCAATAAGTTCTCATAATGACGTCGACCCTATAAAAAACAAACGCCACCCCCCACCCCCCCAATCAATCGGCGCCTCACAAACCCCAAACACCAAGCGGCTAGGAGGGACGAAAAAGAAGCAACATGAGCGCGGACGTTAACCTCGGCTTACCTAATGGAGCATACGTAGAAACCGTGTAAGAAATCGTAATGATCTCAGCATTTGGAGAACCTCGGCGGGGGAGACCGCGTAAGAATTCGTAACATCCCCCTCGAGATCGGGACGGATGCAAAGCATCCAAATGCGAGATCCTCGCCGAAGACCCGCGAAGTGAAGCGACTAATTGCGCTTCCCACATGTGTAGCGGAGGCCCGAGCACTTCCAAACACTCCTCCACGCGAGTACTTCGCAGCGGAAGGGGACAAATTGGCGCCTCAAACAAATGACTACCTCATTTGTCAAATCCACAAGCGAAGGCCTATACCAAATATTAACACGGTATTGTAAAAGGACCGAATAATGTAAACGAACAACGAGTCAAGTGTAACACAACAAGTCTCGTTTTATTAATAAAGACCTTCGCATTACACAAACATAGAAGGAAACTGAAATAAAAACTAGTCAAACCCAAGCGGAGGCCCTTCCGTGCCATCGAGTTTGTAAACGTCATCCGTGCGTGTCATACCCGGTTTTAAGAACAAAACAGATACACACCATATGTGAGCCTGGGAAGTCAAATCTCACATATAGTTACAATTAAAGGAAATATCAAAACATAATGCTTAATATATAACGAACTTAATACAAGAAAATAACCTCAAAGCGCGAACAACGGAAAGACTCTCCGATCTTGGGATGAAGCCTCCACGCCACAGGGACAAACTAACTGGTTGATCACAAGCCTGACTCCTTCAAAACTCTAGTAATCTTGCAATCTACCTGGTTTGAGTGGGAAATTGCAAGGGTGAGTCCATGTCGAACTCAAAGCAAATATAACATGGGGTTATGAAGCTCAAAAGGCTAGACACTTTGGTTTAAGCTGCGGTTAGCATTTTAGTAGGTCAAATTTTATCATTAATTAAACAAGAAGTTATGCTTAAGCCCCAAATATTCCCACATCATAGTTAAGAGCAAGTCACAAGTCTCCATCATCATCTTCAACATCATCATCGTAGTCACCATCAACTTAAATCCATGTTTCAGCACCAACTCTATTCCCTCAGTTTTCCGGGCCGCTCGTGACCGTGAGCACGGCGATATATCGGTTTGATCAAACTCTGCAGCAGAGGTGTACACTTTCATCGTGAGTCATGATTCTCAAATGCATGGGTTTGCAAGGCCCAATACACCAAGAATCATATAAAGCCTTTCAATGGTTCTCCTAAAATGTCAACGCCGCTAGGATTCAATGGTTATTCTCAGGATCCTACCCGCAACGCGGGTTTCCCACGATCGACCTTCCCCATTTGCGCCACAACGAGGGTAACCACGACAAGATAGGAAAGGTCCATTGACCGACTAAAGTCGAGCCATATAACCCCCACGGCTATCTTGTAAGTCCCGGCTTTTGCCAAAGGATAAGTCCTTATGGAGGGCCAAGAGTACCATGAAGAAGCATGAACTCTCACCCTATGGTCTAGGTTGGTAAACACCATCTCATATAACCCATTGTGTATATATGTCATAGTCATCATTAGATCATGTTTATATAAAGTTGAGCACTAGCAATATACTACCCATATGCAAGCATTCCCATAGGCGACAAGGTACAAGATAACAATAACTATGTTATAATCTCTAAGTTTGTCAAGGTGGACACATGCATATGAATCATGGTTATAAAGTGTATAGGTAACAAGGATAGTCCCATGCTATACTTGCCTTTTAAGTAAAGATCCTTCTTCACGACCAAAGCTTCAAAGAATTCCTTGACCACTGCTTCTTGATCACCACGTAAAGCTCACCGACTATATCGATCGTCACGCAGCAACATACAATCATCCATGCAATCATACACGATGCAAACAAAAGAGATACTATGAGAACAGTACACCAACAGCAAGTAAATAAATTTAAAAGGTTGTAAAGCAAAAGTACGGCGTCACTACGATCACATAGACGCGAATTTCACTGAAATCGGAGCTAAAACGATGAAGTTATGCACTAAACTAGATTAGCACTAATAAAATAATAAAATAAATACAAACTCGAAATTTAAAAGTTTGAAAAGTTGATTAACAGTTTCATAAACATGTAGATTATGGAATTACGAATCCAACGCAATTTGAACGGGTCAATTTGGATTTAAAATGAAGAAGATATGGACATTTGAATATAATGGCAAACTTGTAAATAGACTGAAGTTGATTTCTGAATTAAAACAAATCAAATTCCTTTATAAATCGGATCTGAGGACCTATACGTAAATAACTATAGATCTCAGGGACTCTTAATCAAAACCGACCCCGAAGGGGTATCTTTTGATCTGGGCCGTTGGATCGAGTTTCGACGGCCAGAAACAGATCGGGCAAGGGCGGGCGGCGCTCTCGCCGGATAAGTCAGACGCACGGCCGGGCGATCCCGTCCACCAAAATGGACGCGGCCGGTACCGTTCGAAAGAGGAGAAGACGGGCATCTCACCAATGACGACGGAGAGCTCCGGTGCGGACCGAGGACGGAACGCGACGCGAAAGAGGCGGACGGCTCCCGAACTGCAAAGACGGCGACGTTCTGTGAGCGATAAAGTGCGAGAAAAATGGGGGCAACTGCACCGGAGAGTTCGTGCGGACAACACGAAGACCGGCAGAGGGCTTACGGGGGCGTTGACGCGACGAACTCGACGAAATCGACGAGCAGCGGCGCTGCCTAGGGTTACGGCGGCTGTGCTCGGCGAGATGAGATGTCGAGTGCGGGTTCGAGGTCGCGAGCGAGGGGAAAAGAACGTCGCGACGCCGGCTGCTCGGCTTAAGAAGGCTGACGCGCTGCAGAAAGAAGGAAGGAGCAGCGAGATTTGGAAGGCGCGCGGCATCAAAGGAAACCGGCCTCCAAGCGCCTGTTCGTGTGCGTGGACGAGACGATACGACGACGGGCGAGACGCGTGCGCTGGTCGTGTGCTCGCGGGTTCAAGCTGGGCTGGTCGTGGCTGCTAGCTGGAGCCCAACGCGAGGAGGAGGAGGTGCAGCGTTGCAGCTGCTGCACTCTAGTTGGACCGGCCTGAGAACTGAAACAAAGTCTCGAGGCCTAGAAAATAGAATGGCCATTCGATCCAACCAGCAAGGACAGAGGTGTTCGACTTGGGCTGCCAAGCCGAGAAAATAAATAGGCCAACGGCCAGGCAATGGAATTGCCACTTCGGGCCAAGGTTCCAGGAAAACAGGCCACGGGCAAGAGAGAAGAAAGAGATTAGAGAGAAAAAGAAAATACCTTTTTCTTTTATTTAAATCATTTTCAAATGAACTTTTCAAGGGAAATAAATACCAATTTGATTCAAGCTAAAAACAGTCATCACAATGTAAAATATGCTCCAGCATGTATGCAACAACATGTCTCTAGACCTCATATTGGATTTTATTTCATAAAAAAAAAATATTATCCTACATTCCAATGCCCATAAAAATTGCTTAAATAAATCAAATTGCCTATTTCAAAAAACATGCAAAATTTAGGGTGTTACAGTGCGTCTCCTAAATCAAACAAAACGTCATCATACATTTCATTTACACTAGGGTTGGCGAAGGTGTCCTTCCAAAACAGCCATAAATCTCCGTCAACATAAACACCGTCGCGGTAAAAGCACAGTTGGGTTGACATCCCTGCGCAGGCACCCCATCAGGAATGTGCGCAGGAATTCATCGGTTTAAACAAAATATTAGACTTTCACTTAAAAACACTCCATCAGTTTTTACAAGCGGAGACTCTTATCCGCGCAAAAGGGCTCGAGGGACACATAAAAAGAAAAATCTATAACTCTCTACACCTCCGCGCCATCATCTGCATGTGAGTCCCCCTCCGTGCCCGGAGCCTGCGGCGGAGTAGTGTCCCGCCGAGCATCCTCCACAGCTTCAACTCGCGGAGCAGGAGCCTCCGCCGGCGCACCACTCTGACAAACAAACGTCATCACACACTGGCAAACAAAACAAAAAATATCAAGCAAAAAACTTGCTTTTGAACAACAAACTCACCTGAAAAAGAGAGCGAGCAAGGGACGCCGCCTCCTCGCCCATGGACCGCCCAGAATTTCTTCATAAACGAGCCCACGAACCTTAGCGCATCGCCGCCAAGTTCCGCCGGGCTCGACGGGTGATGGGTCTCCCTCACGCGACGGACGCCGCCTACGCCGCCACACCCCTCTTTGCAAAGGATGCGGACAACACTCGGACGCCGCGGCCCGGGCACCAAAGTCGAAACGCCTTGGAGTACGCCGGGAGCTTCGCGATGTTCCTCGCCATCCAAGACAAAACTCCGCGCTCCCGCCATCCGTAGGAAAAGGCGTGGTCACCGCCCCACAGAGGTAATGGCCTCAGCGTAGGCATGGGCAACAAGTACAGGGACGCATAAATGCTGTCCAATTGCCTCTGTCGCTCGAAGGCGAGCACAGGAAGAGACAAGGCTAGCGTTGGCCTCCTCAAGCTTCGCCTCAACATCGCGCGAGCCTTCTCGGCCACCTCGGCGCGGCGACTAGCGTAGCGTCTTGGGCCGCCTTCGCCCCTCAACCTCACTCTTGCGCAGACTCCCGCTCTTTAGCCAACGCCGCCTCCAACGGCGACTTCTCCTCAGCCCAAGCCAAGACCTTCGTCTTCAAGTCCACACGAGAATCTTGTCGCGGCGCAACAAGCTCTGGTGAACTTTAGAGCGCACGCACTCGGGCTAGTGGTCATCCGCACAAGAAAACATTAGACCTCCGCTACCTAGTCAAAAAGGAAACAAAACTTGGTTAAACCATCCACGTACCGAAAGACTCGGTCTATCGCCTTGTTGAAGACCTCGTACACATCCCCTTCTGAAAAATATTTGCAAATAGAATCTAATCAGAAGTCTAAGTACGCTCATAAGCGACACAGAAATGAAGCATAGCGGAGTAACCAAACAAAAATACTTACTCAAGTCACCCTCAGCAACGACCGAGGAGAGGCCGTCCCAAGCACAATGAGGACCTCCGCCACCTTCCGAAAAAGAGAAAATGAACAATATAAGTGATAAACTCATAAGCCAAGTCCAAAACCAACAGGAAAAGGAAGTAGGAAACAAACCTCCGTCAATAGCAATCCCGGTGCGCAAGCACCTCCAACATCTCCGCGGCCTTCACAGCCCTCGCGGCGGAGCTGCTCGGCCTCAGCGCCCTTGCCCTTTGGACGCATTGTGAGCGGCGCGAAGCTCTTGCAACCGGGCAAAAGTGAGACTCAACCGCGGCAGCGGAACAAAGAATCCTCGAGAGGTAGAGTCGACCTCTACCTCCCGTCCGCCTCCCGGGCCTCCGCTCGGACGGACTCCCGAGGCGCTCCCGACCGGGCGACTCACCTGAGCTATCGCCGGAGGTAGGGAAATCCGCCAAGGGGGTCGGCCATAGCATTGGACACACCTCCGACGTCGTCTTGCCCAGAATGCCCGTCGGCACTCGTCGGCAGTGGGGGACGCTAGAACATTCTTCGCTGTCGACGCGATCCCCCACCGCCAATCGAGGGCGGGCGGGGCGGAAGACCCGGCGGCCTCCTCAACGCGGCATTATCTCCCACGTTGGTAGCCGAGCGGGCCGCTCCGCGCAGCCTCGGTTTTTCGCTTCCCGGCAAGCTTTTTCTTTTTGGCCTCCTCCTTGGCCGTGGCGCGGCAAAGACGAGACGCAGGAGGGCGAGCGGAGGTGCTACCTCAACCTTGCTCTTCTTCGTCTTCCCTCGGGTCAAGGGAGGAGCCTCCCTCTTCTCACCGCGGCGGCGCCATGCGGAGGCTCTCTCTTTGGCTGCTTTTTCAAGCTTAGCGGCCTCGTCGGCCAGGCGCCGCTCAATCTCGGCGAGAACCTTTCCGGGAACCTTATGATTCCCCGTGCTCGACTCCCATCTCCTCGAAGACACGGTTCGAGACGGGGCATGGTCCCCGCCTTGGGACCTCCGCGCCTAGAACTCCTTCGTCCGAGATAGGGCCCGAGGAACCTCCCGAGCCTCCATCTCCACCCGCGATAACGAAGGCATCGGACTAACACCCTCCGGAGCCGGGCGCCAAGTCGCGGATGCGGAACCAACACCTCCGCATCGAAAACGGGCAAATTTAACCTCTCAATCGTGATCGGATCTACAGAGCGCTTCGGCGGCGAGTACTTAGCCGCGCAGATCTCCTCCACCAAATAGCGCGGCCTCCCGAGTAACGGCAGGTAAGAAGAAAGGCTTCGCGGCACTTCTCCGGCGATCCGATGGATCATTGTTTGGATCGGGACGGAGACGATGTCCACAGGAAGCAACTTGGAAGCGAAGGGGTAACGGAAATCTCCTCCCCATCAACTGTCTTGGTCGTCCGCACAGACTTGGCGTAGAACAGTGAGTCCATCCAACCAGGCTCCCACTTGTTCTTCTAGGCATAAGAGATGTCCGCCTTTCTCCCGCATACGATAGCGGCACGAGCTGAACGCAGCACCCAAACTGAAGCCTCCTCTCGCTACCGTCCGGCATCTTGCGGGGCTTTGGTTGCTTGTGCAGCTCGTAGAAGCGGACGAAGGTATTCGTGTCCGCCTCCCCCGCCATAGGACTCGACCGCCCACACAAACTTGGACAGCGCAAAGGAAAGCGTGGGGGAGTGAGTTGGTGAACTTGAACTTCAAACGACTCCACCACAAAGGCGCAGAACGAGGAGCAAAGTAGGGCAGGCGGAGGCCGCAAGTGAAAAAAATCCTTGAAAACAACACCCCACCGGTGCTCGCGGCTCCGGAAGCTCGGCACCGTCTCCCCCTTGGGGAAGCTTCACTTTGCAGTTGGCTCCAATGTACCCCTTCTCGCGGAGGTCGTCAAGCATCGCCTGGGTCATCTTCGAGGACCCGAGCTCGTAAGTAGCATCAGAGTCTTCGCGCGCCATAAGGTCACCAACGGAGGCCTCAACGTCGGAGAGAGTCTCTTCCAGGTCTTGAGCGCGAGCAGCGCCCAAAGATACACTCCTCGAAGAGACGCAGATATTGACTAGAGCGGTACGGCAAGAGCTCCGCGTATGGACCGTATAGCTCTCGTCGGGGGAAGCGGCCCCTTACGCTAAACGACCAAGGACTAGCACGCATATAACTAGGCAAGCCGCAAGAACAGGCGGAGACAAGCGAAAGCGCAGTGGAGCAAGAGAGCGAGGGCGCGCAGGAAGGCAAAAGACAGGCGTGTTCTATGATAGCTAAACTAATCAAGAGGTCAAAGAGAGATCAAAGTTCCTATGCACTTCTCTATTACTAAGGTTCTATGATAGCAATTACACTATTACACTTCGGGACATCAGAACACTAGCCACAGAAAGAGATGAGAAGGGGGCTAGGAAGCTCCGACTATGGTCCTACAAACACCAACCCGAACGTGATGGAATACATCGGCCGTCAGGGCTGTCACCACCTGGGGCTACCACAAACTATCCGTGGGGTTGGGTGCAATCTCAGGTAACCAAAAGTCTAGACACCAAGTCTACACTATTAATTACTACTCTAGCTACCTTGCATAACTAGAGCCCTCAATACGAGCGGAGATCCCATGCAATAGCATAACAACTATACTTAACCAAATATATGAAAGATATAGAAGTAAATAGAGAAGATAAATATATAAATCATAAGTCTTCCAAAGTAAAGATATAAGACATACCAAACTCAGAGACATCTCCGTAACCAAATAGTTCATCTCTCCTTTACTCGATCTAATCTACTTCTAATTACATGGCTAATCTATGACTAATCTACTTCTAATCTACTTCTAATTCACTAATCCCAGAGAGAGGTTATCCTTACATTGGGATACCTCTACAACCGAGAGTTAATGAATAGAATTAATTAAAAATAATAATAATAATTCCATAGGTCTAGGGGTCTATATATAGGGGTCTTCTTATGTCCCTTCAGCTTCAGCAAGCAATGTGGTACTAATCCTTTCGCCATATCTCATTATAATATAAATATGTCTTCATGGGCCAAATTCTGATTTAGGCTCAATTAATCCCGCAGGCCATATTCTAGAATCTTTCATTACTTGTAATATTAATATCTCCTTATTCAGAGCACCAAATATAGCAAATAATATATCCGTTTCGATCGTCTCGACGAGCTCTTTACAATGGTGCTATCTTGGAATATGTTTGTAACATGTTTTATGCTTCATATATCTTGCAAACTCTAGGCTTCCTGTTTAGTCCCTGAAAATATACAAATCACCAAAACTAGTGGAACTATGTTAGTCAAGCCCCTAGTCTATGTGATTATTCATTTTAAGCCCTTATTCCATGTTTAGTTGACTATTAATATTATGCTATAACAGGTGTCAACAAGTTCCCCAAGCTTACCCTTTGCTAGTCCCTAGCAAAGCCAAACTTAGCAATGGATCGGGGAGTTGCTACAACGCTTTCACACCTCAAAAGTACACATGCTTTCAAAACAAAAATTTCTCTCCAAATAAAGATAAACTTTTCGTAACTTCAACTTACTCAATTACCTTTTACCTTTTGGGGCTTATAAATTTTTCTTAGGATCTTGAGCAATTGAAAGATAGAACAGTCAAGTTGAGCACTAAATCTCAAACTCTTTGTTCAACTATCCTTCTCGAGTTTTTTGCAAGTTTTCAAATAAAACTCAAAGTTCCTAGTATGACTCTCTCAAGTCTCTCATTTGTAGTATTTGTGGATCCTCACTTAGGCATTAATGTTGTGTTGTCTTTTCTCTCATAATATGTAGTATTTTCGGCTAAGGCAAGTTAGACACTATGCTTACTTCTCTCTCACCCTATATCTAAGGCTTATATCTGGAGCTCATAGGTGGAAGAAAACTATATCTACTTACTAAGCATATATTGTAAGCTCAAGCAATGGATCCAAAGTTACAAATCACACTGATCAAGTGGTGCGTGTGTATGGTGGATAGAATATATATATGATAAAGAATATAATAGAGTGGATAGAATAGATGAGGAATATCTTACTTATGCTCCTTGAAGAATTATCTCTCTTTTGACTTTTTGTAGAGAATCTGGGTTGTATTATTTTTTTCTTTTCTTTTTTTTTCTCTCTTTTTTTTTAGAGAGGTGGGCTCTGCTGGCCCTAGACTTTTTGTCTTTTATTTCCTCTCTTTAAAGATGTGGGTTCTACTCACCCTTGGACACTTGTCCATTTTTCATCTTTATTTATTTATTTGAGATGTGGGCTCTACTCGCCCTCGAACACTTGTTCATTTTTCATCTCTTCTCTTTTTAGGGAGGTAGGCTCTACTGCCCGTAGGACACTTGTCCATTTTTCATCTCCCTTTTTTTTTTTTTTTTTATTTTGGATACAACCCAAATCTCTTTTGTAATAACTTTTTGAGAGATATATAAATAATGGAGCTTCTGTAAGATATTGGCTAGCAATGTGTGAGTGAATGGGTGTAGAGAATATTTTTGGTTGTTCTCTCCCGAGGTAGGAATAGAATATTTTTTTTTGTGGATATTTGGTGGATGCTTTTGTGGATAGAGTGGAGTGGAATAGAGTGTGCATGATCAGCATGACAAGTTTCTAAGGGTCAACAAAGATTGAACAAACTCAATGCAAAAGCAAGCAGCCTATATATGTCAAAAGGTTTTCCTAATCTAGAGAGCATGTATATATGGCTGTGGTAGGAGGTTCAACACTCTTGTCACCACGTAAAACTTATCATGTGCACTTTAATTTTCAAAAGATAAATCTCCGAAATCTAGTATCACTAGGAGTAAGATAAATAGCAGCTCGGACTCTCATATATCATATCCGTCAATCACCTAGACTTTAGAGCAAGCATTTGCTACCCACAGGTTTCAGGATCAGAGCAAATCTCAAGTTAAATCAATTGCATTAAAAACTCGAGAGAAAATAAGCTTGAAAGGTAGGTACTTGAAAGGAATTACGACGGAGCAACTATTCATCATCTCCAAGGCTAGAGATTATCTTTAGAGTTTATTTTATTATTATCACACTCTAACATAGACTCTTTAATAAACACTAGATAGACTCTTTTTATTTAGTTTCCATAATTATGCATCTTTTTATTTCTTTCTAATAAAGCAAACAAATCTAACTAATATTAAATAAGGTAAAGGAATACTTATTCGGATACATGGGGTTGCACTCCCCCAAGCCTGGATGTTGACATAGTCTTCAATGTTTTTGATGGTTGGAAGTAGAGATAGATAATGACAATTGGTCGATAGATCTTCTTTAACGCTGGACACCATGTGTGTCTTGTCTCTCTTCCTTGAGATTCTGCTGAACTTAAATAGACAACAAAGCTAGTGGAACTTGATTAAGCATTAAGGGTTAGCCACGTTGCTTCTTGTTGCCAAGGATTATGATTATTTCATTAAGAAAATAATTCAGCAACAAAAATATTTTTGGATTTTCTATGCAAAATAAAGAATGATGACGCATGCATATTTATTTTATTTTTATGCCACCACAGTAAATATCTTTATGGGTTGTTACACCACAAAATTACTCACATGGGGCTTAGAGTTTTTCAAAGTATATGCAACCAACAAATATTTATTTTCTTTTCTAATGCAAGGCTAGTGCTATAATGTAAATATGCTAAAGGAAAACAATTATGCAATGCAAGGAGATAAATATGGATAACTATCGATCTTACCTTTTTTCGACAAGGGTTCAGTATTTTAAGTCCTCGAATAAGACTTCTTACCTTGTCGTTTCCTTGAGTGTATTATCGATCTTGACAAATGTGCTCCCATGAGATGGTGAAAGACGACGTCACCCATGTTCTTCGCTGGTCTTATGAGTTGAAATGCAGTATAGGCAGCGTCTTGTTTAGTGTGCATGCTTGTAAGACATTCACTTGTTGAATGTTTGGAGAGACTGATAAGCTTCTCCACCTTTTTGCTCAAAGTGTGTTCTGCTTGCAAAGTCATGGTAGAGATCAAGTGCATGGGCTCATTTGGTGGGAAAACACCAACAGAACCAAAAACTTAATTCATTCTTTTCTAACCATAGGCACATCAAACAAGATAAAGTTGATTTATTATATACTTTTCTTAAACCTATCTTGGGTGACAAGATCAGAAGATTGAGCATGATTGTTTGTGATTAAAACATTTGACAGATCAAATCAAGCTCATTGATTCTTGGAAGGGTTTTCTTATCTAAACATCAAAGCATGATTATGATTTTTCCAAAGCAAGGTAAGCAAAATTCTGGCTTATAAGATGAGGACTAAGAGATCAAGAAAGTGGTGATAGGAACAACTAAAGAATCAAAACATGTTAAGCTAATAAAGCTAAATCAAGCAAGGTTGTTATTCCAACATGTTTAGTTCTTTATTTATGAACAAGCCATAATTAAGATAAAGCTTAATTAATGACAACTTACCTCAAGATGTTACCTTATTATTGGAGTGTGACAAAGATAATACCTTGTGGTGGTCCTTTTCTTCTACCTTTCGAAGCTTTTCCTTCTATGGCCTCTTGTGTATCTTGCTCCTCACTTGTCACCTTTATTGTATCGTCCTTTCTTTCTTTCCTTTAAATTGTGCTTGAACCTTTTGCTCCTCTCATGATTTTATTCCTGTAATATTAGTTGACAACAAATACCGAAGGAATACAAGTAATTGTAAACAAGGGTAAAACTATCATGGAGCTCAAAGTTGCTTTTATTTAAGAAGTTTTGATTGGATATTTTATATGCTCACTATAACTTTTCTCTCTAGTTGGAAATTTTATGAAATCTTAAGTTTGATTTTTATGCATGACATCTATTAACCATTCAAACTTTAGAGAGATAAAGTAATTGTGAGTAAAGGGATTGCAAAACCAGCATGTCGAGTGATGGAAGCTTGAGTAGAGAAAGAGTAATATCGGATGATCTTTAGAGGAGTCGACCTTCTTCCCCATGCTTGAGCCTTCCCGTCACTTAGCACTTCAAGTGTGAATCTTTGGACCGTCCCCTAATCGTGTGTTGCAATCACCATGTCCTCGAGACATTGTTCATCCTTTGTTCCTATCTTTGATGTTCTTATGGCCCCGTTGCTTTGTCCATCCACTTCCTTCGAGTGAGAGCTTCATCTAGATCGTGTTGTATGACACTCTTCTTTATTGAATAGACATAGCAACGCAGATCCTTTTTTCGCAAAATGTTAGTGGACACATACCGAGGGAAAATACAACATGGTTGAAGCGGGGGGTTGTTGTCCAAGTTCATATGATCCAATCTATGCTAATGAAAAGGTAGTTCTTTGTTTACTCTTAGCACGATTTTATTTATCATGTCTTATAACCAATTTTGTTTAGGGCTGCACTCTAGCATGTGGATCAAGGCAAAGATGACTTGTAGCAAAAGACAGAGTGAATGATATTTGATACTTACAATTTTTTTTTTCATGAATGAGCCGTGTCTTTTGCACAAGGTTGGAGTTCTTCATATGCCTTGCTTCATCTCTCGATCTCTTGACTTTCCCGATTCGGATTTGAGAGTTTTCTCGAGGGGGTTAGTCCAACACAATATCCAATGTCTACATAAAGCAATTCTTAGTTCAATAACCAAACTAGACTCCATGTCTAATTCAATTAAGGAAGGCATTTTAACCTAAGCACCATGCTTAATTTAAAAGCCTTTGGAAACACTCTTAAGTAGTATTTCCAAACCAAAATATACTATAGCAAACAAAGGTAGCATCAAAGCACTAGAGATTTACTCAAATAGAGATGAAAAAAGCATGATCAAGGTGAGAATATATATTTTTTTTAATAGAGATGCAAACTATATGGATGTATGCAAGAACTAAACATGCAATGGATCTACTTTTAAGAAAAAACATAAACTAAGTGGAGTGAATGCATGAGTTGATCAAGTAAACATGCAATGCAATGCAAGAAATTAAATGATAACTACTCAATAAGTTTAGAGTCCATGAGCCGACTATCTCACCTTTATTGATCATACTTACCATGAGGTGCAGCTTCTATGTAACGTCACTTGAGATGTGTTCATTGAATTCTTGTGGCGGGCGACTTCTTCTTCAATCTATACATGGTTAGAATAATATATATTTAAATACATTACCTTGAGATTGCGAGGAGGTTCCAATGTGTGATGAATCTTGAATGATCGGGCACCCCCGGTTCTTCAATCTTTTTTTTTTTTCTTTTCTCGTGGAATCTTGTCGGAAGATCGCAATGACATCTTTTGTCCCTGTCTATTCCACAACTCAACGAGAACAAGGGTAATCCTACTAAAGCTAGTGATACACTAAATTAGCAGACATTATGATCATTATTAGAATCTATAGGCCAATTGCTTCCCAAGCAACGGCGCCAAAAAAAGCTTGTTGGCATTTGTTAAGTGCTAAAAGACTATTAAGGATTACGCAAGCGCCTGAACACCTACCATTGTAGCTTTTCCCTAGGATGAGTATTCTAGAGTATCGTATCCACAGGGAAGCTTTGGCTAGAGATTCTAATAAGTCACAATCATGCATCCACTAACTTAGCAAACCACTAGACTATAGTGAGGGGGTAAATGTTAAGGATAAGTAGCATAAAATAATAATAAACTACCTAAAATGTCAAGGAATAACTAAACTAATCAAGAGGTCAAAGAGAGATCAAAGTTCCTATGCACTTCTCTATTACTAAGGTTCTATGATAGCAATTACACTATTACACTTCGGGACACGGAACACTAGCCACGAGTAAAAGAGATGAGAAGGGGGCTAGGAAGCTCCGACTATGGTCCTACAAACACCAACCCGAACGTGATGGAATACATCGGCCGTCGTGGCTGTCACCACCACACAGGGCTACCACAAACTATCCGTGGGGTTGGGTGCAATCTCAGGGTAACCAAAAGTCTAGACACCAAGTCTACACTATTAATTACTACTCTAGCTACCTTGCATAACTAGAGCCCTCAATACGAGCGGAGATCCAATGCAATAGCATAACAACTATACTTAACCAAATATATGAAAGATATAGAAGTAAATAGAGAAGATAAATATATAAATCATAAGTCTTCCAAAGTAAAGATATAAGACATACCAAACTCTATAGACATCTCGAACCAAATAGTTCATCTCTCCTTTACTCGATCTAATCTACTTCTAATTACATGGCTAATCTATGACTAATCTACTTCTAATCTACTTCTAATTCACTAATCCCAAAGAGAGGTTATCCTTACATTGGGATACCTCTACAACTGAGAGTTAATGAATAGAATTAATTAAAAATAATAATAATAATTCCATAGGTCTAGGGGTCTATATATAGGGGTCTTCTTATGTCCCTTCAAACTTCAGACAAGCAATGTGGTACTAATCCTTTTCGCCATATCTCATTATAATATAAATATGTCTTCATGGGCCAAATTTGATTTAGGCCCAATTAATCCCTGCAAGCCATATTCTAGAATCTTTCATTACTTGTAATATTAATATCTCCTTATTTGAGCACCAAATATAGCAAATAATATATACTGCTTTCGATCGTCTCGACGAGCTCTTTACAATGGTGCTATCTTAGAATATGTTTGTAACATGTTTTATGCTTCATATATCTTGCAAACTCTAGGCTTCTGTTTAGTCCCCTCGAAAATATACAAATCACCAAAACTAGTGGAACTATGTTAGTCAAGCCCCTAGTCTATGTGATTATTCATTTTAAGCCCTTATTCCATGTTTAGTTGACTATTAATATTATGCTATAATAGGTGTCAACAAAGTGAGTAATGATGTACAATTTTTTCTCGGGAATAAAATACCAAAACTTCGTGTGTACCAAATATATATATTGAATATTTTTTATGAGCACAATAAATACTTATTCTCGACAATAAAAGTCCTGGGAATATAAATGTGCTTGGGAAAATATTTATAAAATATATACGTGAATGTTACACACCTAAATGATAATATTCGGGAAACGTGTGTGCATAGATATATATATATATATTTCTCCAAGTGCAAAGGAATAAATATTTCCATGAATTTAAAGTCATGGGAATACCCAAGTACTTGTGAGAATATTTACTACATATATTACACACATGAGATAAGAAAGGAAATAGGGGAAATAGAAAATGGAGAAAGGAAAAGAAAATAACAAAGAGCTCTCGGGCTCAATCTCTCCCCCTCTCCTCTTCTCGGCCCGGCCCACCGAGCCCCTTCCCTTCCCTCCTTCCGCCCACCGCAGAGACACAGCCCAGCTAGCCAACACCGCGAAGCCCAAAGCATCAAACCGCCCAGCGGCGCCCTCCTTCTGCCGACAAGTGGGACCCGCGCCGTCGTCTTCCTCCCGGACCCCGTCCCCGGAGGCGCGGACAGCGGCACGCAGTACCGACGAAGCAGCTGCTCCCCCGCCGCATGCGCCATGGCCGCCGCGTTGACAAAGGGCACGAGAAGCACCACCATCCACGTCGCCCCTACGCTGATAGCGACAGGGGAGCCGGCTCACCGCCACGCCAGCGTCAACCACCAGGGAGAGTCGGCGATCCCGGGGACGAAAGCGTACCGCGCCGGCGCGGGCAGCGAACCGGGGGCACGAGGGGCGCACTAACTCCCTCGCCGAAAGCAACGGCGGCCAGCACGAGGGCGCCGAGTCAACTTCTACGAACACGCCAGCGACCGCGCGTGCCGCCATGGCGGACAACCGCCCGGCGCTGTAGGAGATGTGACCCGACGACCGGCCAGCTCACGGGCGTGGAGTACGTGTGTCGGCACGGCCAGCCCCGGAGACAGCTGGAGGTCCCCGAGAGCACACGACCAAGCGTCGGAAAAGATCGCGTCGGGGGAAATCGTGCGGCGATGAGCACCCTTGGCGCTATAAATAGGCCCGTCGGTCTCAATCCCGCCACACCACTCACTCCTCGAGCTCCGCCTCGCCTGGAACCGAGGTGCTCGCCCTTCTCCTCCCTATCCCCCTCTCCTCCTCGCTTGTGCCCGATTTTCCCAAATGCCGGACACTATTTCTACCGCCCGGAGAAAAACGTAGCAGCCCGTCGTGGATTTGAGGTCGTCGTCGTTCAATTGTGGTGGTGCTTGATGCGCGTCCTATGCTCCCTCCTCTTTCGTTTCCCATACTTAGTCTGCTCCGTAGCCCTGAAACCCCTGCCGCGAACACCGCCGTCCGGAAGCCGCCGCGTCCGTCGCCCGTGGGGACACCCCTCCCTGCCACACACATCCCTCTCGCCGAGGCGAGGAGGAGCGGGAAGGCTACTTGGCGCCCTCGCGCGGTAACCTATGGGCGGGAGGCGACCAACTCGGCCGAATTCGGCAGCGCCGCCGCCCACGCAGTCCGGCGGGGGGGGAGCCTCGAGCGCGCCGTCAACCCGCCCGGCGCCGTCAAGGCACGGCCAATACAGGACGCCCGTCGCCCGCCTGTTTCCCTCGTCGGCGGCAAACGGGGCGACCCCGTCACACCGGTGGCGCCCCGCGTGGCAGCCACCGTGGCGTCCACCTGGACCCACGTGGCGCTGGACAGGACCCACGTCGGTGTGTGGCGCATAGAGGCGATTCGTGTACACTACTGAAATTGCTATGTACACGGGTATTTGTACACAAATGTTTATAAATAGGCCTTCCCATGTCGAGAAAAATTCTCGGAAAATTTGTAAATTCATTATTGGATTTATAGAATTTTATCATGTAATTAGTTCAATTTTATTACATGATAAAATTATATTATAATATTACCCTAATGATTTAATTAGGGATTAATATTATAAAATCCATATCTCATGCAAATGAACTCCGTTTCGCGTGAAACGACTTCCATAATTCATCAAAAATCTAACTCTATGCATCTAACCCATTGCCACCATAATGTTCCATGCTTGTTTTGTATGTCATAGTTCAAGCTAGGGTTTACCGCCAGTCGCAAGTAGTTTCGACGACCGATTAGAAGCTTTCCGTCCGAAGTAGAGCTTGGATCGTTCGACGTCGTGCCGATTCGTAAGAACCTCCCGGGCAAGTCCTTACCCCCCCTTAATAATCGACCTTAATAACATGAGATGATGATGATGATGATGCATCACCGTGGATAATCGATTAGTATATATAGGGGTATGAGCGATAAACGAAGCTATGGAGCTAAGGGGATGACGTAATCATCCATGTTATCTACGCTCATACGATGTAATCAAGTATAACGTGAAGATCGTTTAATGAACCCTAACCAACAAAAAGAGGTGGGTGATAGCAATTCATTGTGAGATGGGTTGCTACGGGGAATTGCCGTGAGGGGATTCTGCAAGGAGAGATACTCGCCTCCCTAAGGACCGGTTCATAGACCTTCTACCTAGTGCAATATTGCGTGCATGACCACACGATGGGGCGGCTTGATTCCACACCCCGTTGGGTTGAGGTATAATTGGAGCCAAGGTGGCGGGAGCGGGCAAAAGCGACCTATTGGGAGCTTGACGTGGGGAGAGTGGCCCCATGGTCCGGTTGGCGTGGATCTTTGAGTGATCTTCCACGGAAGTGTTTGGGTAGCGGGTGGCGCGGTGCTAGAGGCACATATTGATGATTTGAGATTGAGAGTGGTGTTGATGATTATAGGTTGGGTAATAAGGTATTACACGTAAAGCCGCGGGTGATTTGGTATCACCATATTGTCTAGGGTACGCGGCATCTTAGGGTGACGTGTTATCCTTCCAACCCCTGAGAAGTCGTGGTGAAGATTATACCAATATACCTAGGGTAGCACCCAAGCGGTACGGTCTCGTTGGGCTGTCGAACCATTAGCCGTGGTGTAGACAACGCCTATCGTGTGGGGAAATTTGTACAACCTCTGCAGAGTTTACTAAATCTATTCGAATAGCCACGTCCTTGGAATGGGCGAATGCTAGGAAAGAACATCTATGATTAGAAATAACTAACGCTTGTGATGATGTGAAGGTGATGCCCAGATGAGATAACCCCGGGAACTAGTGAGAGCAGTTTAGAGACTCTGCTAGGGCCCAAACCCATAATATACCAAACCACCCCCTGGTTTTGGACTTGCCGAGTACCTTTGTACTCACCCCCTGCTTTTTTATAGATATCGGCATATCCGAAGGTAAGGTCGCCGTCGAAGTAGGAGACCCACGACGTAGGAGTTTACAAGACGTTGTTTAGGAGAAAGACGTAGAAGTCCAGAATTTCCATTCGCGCTCAAGTTGCCTGTGGAACATGGAGTAGTGCCCAGACGGTCTAGCACCTTAGTAGACCCCTCATTGGACAAACCACCGCTTCACGCTTGGCTACTCGACGATTAATATAATCGAGAGGTGGTGTCTTCATCACCCACTGTAAGTCCTTCTATCCTATGTCAATATATGCTCGAATAGTTCATCTATAAGCGATTTCCATTCTTGTGACTCGAGAACGTTGGTAGCGTGATCCCGGCGCCAATACACGAGATTAAAAGTCCCATTAAAAAGTGGGGCGTGACACTTTTATACCCTCGCCGGCGACCCTTTCGCATCCCAAGGCGTGCGTCGCGACCACCCGGCGGCGGTCACCTCGGCCTGAAGCCGCGCTTTTACGTCGATTGCGATCCACGACGCCGGGTCGCCCCACACGGCGAAAAGGTCCCTCGCGGAATCGCCCGGGGGGGAAGAGACCCTCAACACCTCTGCTAACACCACGAACGTTGAGAAGCGGCGGCGCGCCTCCACTCATGACCTCGTCCTCAAGAATTTATTGGGGCTTGAGTCGGCGGTGGTCTGCGGAGAGGTGTTAGTGGCGAGGGTAATGGCGGGATTGAGCTAACAAACTGATTTACGTGCTTGTTTTTTGAGAAGGAAAGAAAAAGCCCTGCGCCTCGCCCGGGAAGCGGCCGGGCGTCAACCCGTTGAACTGCTCATATCGTGAACGGTCTCCCGACCCGCGAATCGTCGGAGGTCGGCACCTCCGCATACCTTCCTCGGCGCGCAGAGCGGAGGCGGCCTGAAATCGAAACCTCGTTGGACGCGAAAGCAGCGAAGGTGATCGTCACCTCTGCATACCTTCCTCGGCGCTTGAGCGGAGGTGGGTGGAGATCGTAAACCTCGCTTTGAGAGCGCGAGCCGCCGCAGGGTGAGGCCGTGAGGTTGCCCGACCCGTGGACCCGATGAAGGAGAGCGTTGCTTGAACATGAGAATACGCAAAGGGTCCAAGCGGCGTGTAAATATAGGGAATATGCCGGAATATTAGAGGGCAAATTTGTAATCTAAAGATCTCGGCAAATGTAAAGGCTATAAATAGGGAGGAGTCCTCCCCTAATAGGGAGGTTGGTGAATTCCATTTATGGAGTATTATTACAACTTACCCAACTACTAGTGCTTGTATCATTTCCATTCTCCCTCAGGGCTCCGCCTCGAGCGGAGGTGTCTCACCGATGTCGGGAACCCCCAAACCCAACAGAAACCACCACCACAACGCAGGCGCGATGTAGTAAAGCATCTCTGCCCACACCAAGGCGATGAACTTCCAACGCTCAGCTTGGTCCTTGATGCTGAAGAGCTCTTGGGCCACCGCAGCTGCCGGGGGGCAGCACTGGAGAGTTGAGAGTCTGAGAGTTCATCTGGAGTCTCTTGATATGATCAGCATTATCCTCAATTTTGGGCGTCGAGTCTTCTTGTTGTCGCCTTTTCATCGCTTCATCAAAAAGCTTCATGACAGCAGCATCCTTGTTTCTTCTTGGATCAAACTTTGGAGGCTGTGATAAAACTTCGTTAATTTCGACACGAACCCTGTCATGGACAATCTGGGAGTTGGTAGTAAGCATCACACCGCACTTGAAGACAAGGTACATCATGTAGTTTGATAGTTCTGTGGCCGTCTGCTTGTGTTTTTTCACTGCTTCGCCGTGATCAGAATTAGTGCCTCCATCTCCATAGTGGTAGCATATGTCTGTTGCGATGTGCAAGATGAGCACGCTTGTAGGGAAGTCAGTGCTGCTTCTGACGGTCTCCTCTAGTGATTTCAGTATCGCCGTCCTGACCTGAAGATCAGCTGATTGTTCATTAGCAACGCTCCAGTTGCGGAGCGCTAGTTGGCCACGGGTGCTGGCAATGCCCCATTCTTCTTCTTCCTTTGTACCGTAGTCTAACAAAGTGTCGAGGATATACAACATGTGAACCTCTGTGACAGGTTTGCTACATAGGTCACAATTTAACCATTGACCTATGAAAAACATGCGTGCAGTATTGATGATGTTGTATTGTTGGAGCTCTTGGGACCACTGTTTCGTGCAGCATGCAGACCACTGAGGTATACAGTTGGCTAGCCATGGAAGACTGAAGCTCAATTGGCGAAAGATGAAGGTGGTGGCAGTGGAGACATCTAGGGCTATGGCTCCTACAAGCAGTATGTAGGTCACCGTGATATCAGCTCTGCTGCTAGTGCAAGGTCTTTAGTGTAGAGTCGCAATATACATAGGACGAGGTGTCAGTATGATTCGAAGGAGACCATCTAGAGCAAGGTCTTTAGTGTAGAGTCGTCGGTACCATACGCAGCTACAGAGACATTTTCCTCCTTGTTGAGGGGAGCATCCAATGTGATGATGTCCTGTTCAATTGCAATGGATCTACCTTTCTCCGTCATATCATCAAGTGCTACCCTGATGTCTTTTATGACTTCATCCCTCGTTCTCTCCATTTCCCTTAAATTAGCTTTTCTTGACTTCGCATAAAAATAAAGGACCTGAGCGTCTTTTGCGTCCGCCGCAAGGAGGCACACGACACGCTATTTGCAAATAAAAAGTGAAGGAAACTTGTAGTTGCATGCTGCAATACCTTTGTTTATCCATCAGATGGCCGCCGCCAGCTCCTGTGCCGTTTACCATTGGCCTCATTTCAATGTCAGGTACAGGAAAGCACTACAGAGGGTGTTGCACTGTTGGCTTGCAGAGGTACTGTATAAGTAATACCCTGAAATGATGAGTGATTCACAAGCAGTTTGCTAAGATGCTTTGCCGGTGGTTGTTAAGATTCTTGCTTGGATAGAGAGAAAATGCCGGTACGTCAAAGCTTCACGTAGAATTGATATATATTTAATTTGTGGACCTGCTATGTTAATCCCCACTTAATAATCTCAATGATTTACATACCAATGACGTACAGTAGAGCAATATAATGACGTTCACTTGAATTGCGCCGTGGGTGCTTAAACTTTTCTCCACTTCTCACCTAGATCCATTTATAATATGGTATACTTTAGTTTAACGGTTTACCGAGTTTATTTTTCATGCACACTTTATCAACTCTATCAATACCTCGGATACCAGAGACTAATAATAAAATTCATAGTATGATTGAGAAGGCGTGGTGAATCAATGCTTTCTACGCATGTGCCGAGCATACATAAAATTCGTTGCTTGCGATCAGAGCAGGGCACAAAGCAGGCCTACAACGATGCTGCTTGCATTGTCTGGTGGCATACATTCAAGCTGATGCTCAGAAGTAGATCAGCATAAATGCTTCCGCTTAATATGGATGGATTGGAAAACTTTCGGTATATATTCAGATGACATGCATTAAGCTGCAGAAGTAGGCCTAGTCTCTTCTTCTTTCTTCAGTGCCAAGCACCAGGTGCTGGTCTCGAAAGACGAAATCATGCGCAACTTTAAGTTCTACATTGAGAAAAATACGCCATATGGTATTTGGTGCCGTATGAGGTCGGCCCGTGGGGCGACTTGGGCTGAGGCATTAGACCCGTGCTTTGGCATGAGACATACGAGGATACTGTTTTAAGCCCAGCTTGAAATTGGCACCATCTAGGATTTTAGTGGCCGTTAGTTTTAACATGCCCTGTCCCTCAAAATTATTTTCCAGAAATGATAAAATGGCAAGACTTCTTTTTCTTAATACCTGGGGAAGCCCACTAAGTGAGCAAATTTCTCTATGATCATGCCAAATTATGAATACAGTACTGGCCATGCCTTGGCATAACTTCATAACAATCACCAATTGATACATAACAAGTTCAAAGGCGTACATGTACATCGCAGGTTCATAGGATTACATTATTACATTACAGGTTAAGTGGCCAACAGAATACTGAAACATCAGTTTCACAAAAGTACTGCATTCTGGATTCTAGAATAAAGACAATAGTACAACGCAAAGGTCATCAAGAGTTCTGGACAATGGATTCTAAATTACTAATACGATATGCAAGGATGGCTGTGATCCCCCGGAGAAGTGGACCTTGAGCACCTCAATCTTCCACCAACTGTGGTGAAGAGTGTGGTTATCGGGGGGCGAGATGAGCGACCCGAGGACCCGCTCCTCCCCTTCCTCGTTCCCTCCGACCTCCCCGCCGCCGCCGCCACATCCGAGCCCCATCCACCCCCCTCGACAAAACCAACACGAGATCCCGATCTGCCACAGCGAGCTACACACCGATGGTCTTTCGACCGAGTCCACCGTCGGGGAGGGGTCCGGTCACGACATCGCCAACGACGCAGGGAGCCATGTCTCAGATCTAGGGGCAGGACAACGGTCGTCCGCGCCGGAGTCTCGTCCACCACCACCAGCTGTTCAAGGGGCTCCCACCAGCGAGGCGCGCTGAGGCGGCAGGAACATGCGACAGCTCAAGCATTGAAGACAAAGCCATCGTGATCTGCGTCCAACCATTCATGCCGAAGCGGGTGCCGCGGCAAGCTCCAGCAACACAACCACAGGCCACACTCTCGACTAGCCGGGCAGATGCGGCTCACCCATTTCCTCTCCCAGTAAGCCCAACGACGATAGACCACGAGATCCAAGAAAGTGCCTCGGAGCTTTTCCCGGAGCTCGCCAAAGCTTTAAAGGTTCTGAAGGAGAGGAGCGAAGAAGGCGTCGGCATGGGCGCCCAGGATTCTGCTATGAATTCAATGGAGAAGACAGCTCCTCGGCCACAATGGATCAGGCGTCAATTGCAACCAAAAGAAGGTCAAGGAAGCGGCAGCCCATGAAGTTCGTTTCAAGAGGATCCAAAAAAGAGAAACAAATTCAAATCGCGTGGGGGAACGCCGAGGATGCAGCAGTCACCCGTCGGTCTCGGCAAGGCATCGGCCTCAAGAACCATTCAATCCACCGAGGAGGGATGGGAGCCAGCTAGGAAGCCGGCCAAGATCAGAGACTCTGAGGCCACAGACGACAGAGAGAAGGCTGCCCATGCATTCAAGACAACAATTTTCAAATCACCCGGGTTTTGAGGTCTTCAAGAGCAAGATGGTGGGCAAGTGCTTCAATTGCTCTCTCATCTGAACACCTAGCACGCTGGCGCGCCGTTCCAACACCCGGATCTTTGGAGATGCTTTCAATTGGGTCCACAGGGCAGCGGATGCCCAAGGCAGAGATCAACCGACGACCATAAAAACAGGCCACCCGGCACCACCAAGCCTCCCATTCCAACCAAACCCGGAAGAAGCCCGGTCCGCCCGGAACAAGCGAGAAGGCGGGCGCTAAATGCCTTGAAAGTGACTCGAGGAGGTGAAGCAATGGGGCGAGTACCACTGGAATCCCGGCGCAAGGCCGAGGGCCCTTAGCGCCATGCCCGGCGTGGCGCTATCAAAGCGCCCGCCCGCGACAACACAGTGGAAGGCGGCGGCTGGCTTCTTTCGGCGGCAGCAACAGGGCGTGGAGTCGCATCACCTCATGGACATCTTCCTCGGCAAGATGGAGATGAGCCGGCGGAAAGTTCCGAGATAGTCAGCACTATCGAACAGTTCACAGTCATCTTCTCCGGCCACCGCGACAGGCAGCGCGTCCTCGACCGTGGAGTGCTCACCGGCAGGGGCCGCACCCTCCATTTCGCCCCCTGGTCGGAGAGACTCTACGCCACCGACACGACTTGGGACTTCCACGTCAAGGTCCGGATCGAGGGTGTCCCCGTTCACTGCTGGGGAGAGGAGGTTGCCGCGATGGCGATGGGCAGGAGCTGCACGATCCACTACGTGGAAGAGAAGACCCGCCGCCGCGAGCGCACCAGGACCTATGATGTGTGGGCATGGTGCTCCAATCCATGCGACATCCCGAAGGAGGTGATCTTCACCCTCACTGAGCCTGACAAGGAGCAGCCTCCGGCGACCATCCCACTGCCCATGCTTCCCCACCACCGCGACAATCCAACAGACATCAAGCGCGCCCAGTTCTTCACTCTGCGCAACCACCTCGAGTTCGTCGAGGATCTTTCTTTCCTGCAGGGGCGCCCCAGGGTGGGAGGCATGAGGAATCGACAGCCACGCAGAGAGATGATCTGGTCCTATGGGGCGCCGGACTCGGTGGGGGAACGGCTCCCGTCAGACCGTCCCCAGGACCATCACCGGGTCATTGGACATCACCCGGCGACAACGGCGACTACGATCACGCAGCGTCGCAACCCCCACAGCGTCCGTCGCCACCGCTTGGCGTCTCGAGCTGGGCGAGGAATCCGCTGGGCAAGGGGGCAGCGGTGGGCACCACATCGGCTCCACCCGGTGGCGTGGAGGGAGGAGCCATGCTGGTGAGTTCACGGTCCACCAGCCAGTGCGGAAGAAGAAGAAGGAGGGCCCGCCGGAGAAGAAGCAGCACAACAAAGGGGTCACGTTTCTTTGACCCAATTGCAACCGACCTCAAGCCAAGAAGAACGTCTTTGCTGCAGGACGATAGTTCTCGGTCATCAAGGGTAACTCCCCGGTACATTTTTTTCCATTCAAATGCAATATTAGTAGATGAAGCTTGTGCTCAGGAGATTAGTTCTCGAACAGCACCGGAGGTCGCTGCTGAACACAAGGAGAGCGCAGGGGAGAACGACACCCTCACCGCAGAGAAGCTGCACTATGCCCTGATCGCGACCCTCGCTAAGATGGAGAAGGCTTTGGTGGCAGCAGGCAACACGGTATGTGTCCAACATGATTCCTGTTTACCAGCTTTGGGAGGGGGCATAATTAACACTACACAAAAAGCTCTACAATGCATCATGCCTAGAGATATAGATACAGAGCTAATTAACTGTGACAGTTTAGAGCCCATGGGGGTGATACACGGGAGTCCTAGCAGCCCCCAGATCCAATGGGAAGAAACCGAGCAAACACCGCTACAAGGGTCCATAGCAGAACCTGAAACATTGCATGATAAACCACAGAACCCTTCTCCTATATCAAACAGGCAACAATTACCTGTAATAGGACCACACACGGTAGTAGAGAGAGCCCCTGAGCTTGCTATAATAGTTGGGTCCAACAATGATCTACATAACGTGACTCAGGAGGCGATGATGATAGAGCAGGATCACAGGAGATCACAGGTGAAACATCGCAGCCGAGCACTGAGAGGGTTAAAGACGGTAGTATCACTAACCCTGAAGAAGAGACAGTGGCCACCTCACCATGGGGACAGCATGACCCCAGCACAGAGCTCACTAGCCACGACCATGAGCACAACTTACAATGCAGGCCCATGCCGAGAGATCTAGTTCAGCCCAATAACACTCCCACCCACCATCAAGCCGAGCAGCACATTGATGAAGTCCCAGTAGAGACTCACGGCTTAACGAACCCAGACTCCACTGTACCTGACCAATCTGATAATGCCCAAGATGAGGTTCAGACTTTCCTGGACTCATTAACAGCTACAATTGCGGACCCTCTAGTCCCAGAGGGGTTTCATACTCCTTCGAACACACACCACAATAGTTCAGGGACAGACAACCAGACCCAAAGAAAGAGTACCGAGATTAGCCAAGAAAGCTGAATTAAATGGAGGCAAAGACTCCCTACAGATTGCACAAGATCTGCTAGTTAGAAAACTGGGGGACCTAGCGGGAGAAGACATGTCACAAGATGATCCGGACAATTCTGATTTTGATTTTTATGCACAGCATTTCGCAAGACCGGTGGAGAAGAAGAAGATGGACGCTATCCAGGTCATCATTGAGGAGGGAACCAAGATGAAGAAGGGAGACAGCAAGACCAAAAGGGCACCAGGGGTGGGCGTGGCGGCCTGATCGGTCTCCATGTCGCAGTAGCAAGATGACCTAGATGTTAACCCAACCTGGGGGTCGAAGTGTCCCATGTATCGCAAAGGAGGCCATTAGGGCCGTTTTTACTTTCAATTTTATGTCTGTGGCATCGATTCGGTTATCCCGCAGGCCTCACGGCTGTCCGGGGTTTGGTTTGTAATCCTAAGTCGAGATTGCTACCCATCATTCACACAACTCACGACCATCGTGGCACGAGTGTGTGAAGCAATTCCAGTGCAATCAAGTAGTTTGTGTTGTCTATTCCTCCGCTTTTTGGCATGCCATTGTTGATTTGGGGTTTGGGGATAATGAGAGCGCCGTAGTGGACGAAGTAGTACAAGTTATTTTAAATGGCGACTAAAGATTGCAAAATCTTGTGTTGGAAACGTAAGGGGGGGCTGAATGATGGCGCAAAAAGGGCGGCGGTGAGGAATCAAATTATTGCCTCGGGTGCCACTGTGATATGTCTGCAGGAGACGAAGATCATGCACTGGTCCGACTCACTACTACGGGAAACTTTGGGACCTGAACTAGTACAAAACACGGCTTGCCTGCCATCGGTAGGTGCATCAGGCAGGATCCTCATAGCCGTATCGTCGCGTTTTTTCCAGCTCGAGAATCAACAGATGACAACCAACACGGTCACCACAAATATCATCATGCTTGCTGATAACAGCAAATGGTCAATAACGGGGTATATGGACCGCAGGCAGACCAAGAAAAGCTGGACTTTATGCAGGAGCTTGAGAGCATAAAAACGACGGTTTTACCAAATTGGCTACTGTTAGGTGATTTCAACTTGATCTACAGAGTGCAAGATAAGAACAACTCAAGGATAAATCTACCTCTGTTAAATGCGTTCAAGGCCACAATAGACAATCTCCAAGTATCACCAATAGAACTACAAGGTAAAAAGTGCACATGGAACAATCAACAACAAAATCCAACGATGACCAAAATTGATCACTTCTTTGCCTCGACGGAATGGATGACCATGTTCCCAAATACCTATCTGCAAGCAATGGCATCCCTAGGATCAGACCACTGTTCGTTGTTCCTTCATGGGGAATTAACGATGGAACACTACAAGGGTTTTCGGTTTGAAGCACATTGGCCAAATTGGCCACAGTTCAAGGAGACGGTCAAGGAAGCATGGGACAAGCCGGTAAACACTCAAGATGCGATTCTAAAATTGCATGTAAAGTTGATAAGAACAACAAAGGCACTCAAACTCTGGCGTAGGAAGAACTTCAACGATTGGAAGGTGCGTTGGGCGGTGCTAAACATCACGCTGGCAAATTTTGAAAGAGCACAGGAAGAAAGAATTCTGACCACCGAGGAAATGGATTTTGTGAGGTACCTGAAAGCAAAGGCTTTCGGAATGGCAGCGGTATAGAAAGCAAAAGCCAGACAACACTCAAGACTTACATGGATCAGGCTAGGAGATTCAAACACAAAATTTTTCCACCTACACGCAAATGCTAGGAGGAAGAAAGTATATATACCGGCGTTAGCAGGACCGCATGGGACAGTTGTAACCCAAAATGAGAAGAGTGATTTAGTCCACAAGCATTTTATGGAGGTCCTAGGGACACCAGTACAGCGTACCAAAGCGATCAACTGGACACAACTCGGATATAACCCACAAACTTTGGAGGAACTAGATAGCCCGTTCTCACAAGAGGAGATTAGAACGGTGATTAAAGAAATCCCAGCGCAAAAAGCACCAGGACCGGATGGATACATAGGCGTCTTCTACAAGACATGCTGGCCCATTATTAAGGAAGACTTATCTCAGGCCATCTGGGCGTTTTACCAGAACCGAACGACTAAATTGAGCCTTATAAATGAAGCACATATCATCCTGTTACCAAAAAATCAGACGGCTGGGACCATAACAGAGTACAGGCCTATCAGCCTCATTAACAGTGTCGCAAAGATTATCACGAAATTGTTAGCTAATAGATTAGCAGGACGCCTGGATGAGTTGGTGTCCAATTCACAGAATGCCTTCATAAAGAAAAGATGCATTCACGACAACTTCATCTATTCACAAAGGACTATACAACTTCTCCATAAAAAGAAGATGCCGGCTTTGTTCATTAAATTGGATATCTCTAAAGCTTTTGACACTATAAACTGGCCCTATCTCCTAGAGGACATGAAAGCCCTTGGTTTCAGCACTAAGTGGAGAGACTGGATAGCAGGGCTGTTAGGATCAGCAACATCAAAGGTGTTAGTCAACGGACAGTTGACAAGGCCAATCAATCATCGTAGAGGCTTAAGACAAGGAGACCCGCTATCCCCGATGCTGTTCATTCCGGCAATTGATCCTTTACAAAAACTAGTGGAACTAGCGGCACAGAGAGGGATCCTAAATCCGGTGCTCCCATCAGCAGCTAGACTAAGATGTTCCCTTTACGCGGATGATGCGGCAATCTTTGCAGCACCCACATCATACGACCTAGATAATCTCCTAAAGATACTACAGTTTTTTGGTGATTGCTCTGGACTGCGTATAAACATGAACAAAACGGAGATCTTCCCCATTCGAATGGACAACAACGTTGCTTTCGGCAGCTATTGGCTCATTTCCCGGGCAGGATTGGAACATTCCCTGGAAAATACCTTGGCCTTCCTCTCCATATTAGGAAACTGCAGAGAATTGAGGTGCAACCTCTAATCGACAAAATTGCAGAACGATTACCAGCCTGGAAAGGAAAGTTTTTGGCGTCGTCAGGAAGGGAGACACTAGTAAAAACAGTGCTGTCATCACAACCAATCTACCATATCACGGCATTCCCGAACAGAAGTGGCTAATAAGGAAAGTGGACAAATACCGGAGGAGTTTCATTTGGAGAGGAGAAATACCAGAAAGCGTTAAGGGAGGCCATTCCCTTATAAGCTGGCCAATTACCTGTAGACCAAAGAAGTTGGGAGGCCTGGGAATCCTAGACCTCGGCTTTTCAAGGGCGCTAAGATTACGGTGGCTATGGTTCCAGTGGACAAAAAAAAAGGGAGGGCATGGAATCAGCTGGATTTGCCCCTGTGATGATCGAGACCGCTACCTATTTCAGGCCTCAACAGTGGTGACGATCGGAGATGGAAGGGCGGCACTTTTGGACCTCATCGTGGCTGAATGGGGCAACGCCACAATCAATAACACCTTCACTTTACAAAAAGTCCAAAAAAGAAAGAAATTTACAGTTCATCAGGGCGATGCAAAGGAACAAATGGATAAGAAACATCATACCGATTCAATCAGAACAAGAGATACAAGAGTATGTCAGACTATGGGAGGCTATTTCAGAGGTTAACCTTCAGGAAGGAGTAGAAGACACCATTCGATGGAGATGGACGACAACTGGAGAATATACAACACAAAGTGCTTACTTAGCACAATTTGAAGGAAGCTTCACTAAACTAAAAATTTCACCAATATGGAAAGCACAAGCAGAGAAGAAATGCCGGTTCTTCGTTTGGACACTTATGCATAAGAGGATCCTTACAGCAAATAACTTGGCAAAAAGGAATTGGCCAAATGACCCTATATGTAGTCTATGTACAAATGAATTGGAAACACCGACCCACCTATGCAAAGACTGCCCCTTCGCCAAGCAGGTGTGGCATAACATAAAGAGATGGTTTAATTTGGAGGTAGTAGACACAGTCAATATGACGGGGTCAATTTATAATTACTGGAAAAGATGTAGGACAAAATTCGGGATCAAAGACAGAAGAAAAGTAGATGGCATCATGATCTACCGGTGGTGGCATGTTTGGAAGGAGAGAAACCGGCGCGTATTCCAACATAAGAACCTGAATGCAGTGCAAGTAGCTAATTTGTGTAAAGATGATATCGAGCAGTATCAACTCGCAATGCCTGCCCAACAAAGGAACTAAGCTCACAGACAAGCTATTTACAGAGGAGATCGCCCATTTTCAGTTTCAGGACAATAGCACAGCAGGACAATACAAAGAGACATTCAGCATCAGGACACAAGAGTAAGTTATGCAGTACCGTATATATACATTAAGAGTTTCAAACAGTCGTAACAGACCACCATAAGAACAGTTGCAAAGACATTGCTTACAGCGACAAGGTACCAACCTGGAACAGCTACATTAACGCTAGCAGAGACCATGATTACAACTATGAACAAACCAAAAGCTAATAGGCTGGCCTACATCATGAGTACCAAAAGAGGCCGGTTACTAGCCACATACCTGCATCCTAGCTAGGTCTTTCCTGACTGCCACCGCTATCGACGGGCGAGTCCTCGCCTTCGGAATCGCTGTCAGAGCGGGTTCGGGAAGCCTCCAGGGAATCCGAATAGCCACGAGAATCTGAGCTGACAGACGTGCAGGGGCAACCTGGTGCGCCGTTGCAGTGAGGGCGCACGAGGTTCCGCGGCAGAGCCGCCGCGACGGCTGGATGCTCGCTCATGTCGACGAGCTGACAGGCGCTGGCGGAGCTCTCGAGAGGAGAAGACGGAAGGACAGGATTGTCACGGAGGATATTGGGTAGCTGAGCAATTTTTGTAAAAACACGGGGACTCTGTCCCAGAAAGAAAGGAGAAGGAGGAATCCTAATCCTAGTCCGTTTGTATGTGGGCTCTTACCGAAACTCTTAGGCCTTGGCAGGACTATATATACGTGGGAGATCTATGTTGTAATTACCAATATTCAGATATTCGGATGAATAAAGAATAGTCTCCCTATCTTGTGTCTACTTGTTCTACTTCTTTCATCTACTACGTGATCATGAGAGACGGAGAGGGAAGGTCTAACCGCTGATGACATGTTTCACAACACGTTATCAGACGACAAGCTCTTGGTCGACATCGCCGTTGAAGCCGCCGCCGATCTTCGCACTGTCATTTCGTGTCGACGCCTTGACGCAACTCGCCGACGGCGTCGACATCCCGGCGTTGTTAGCGGAACGGATCTGCTACCTCTACCGCTACTAATCTGCACTGCATCGACTCATCGCCACGCCGGCGGTCCCCGGCCTAGCGAACTGTCCACGTGACAGCGACCCGGCTTCTTCTCGAATTCAAGAAACAAAGGTACGAAAGAATTGCATCTCGCTATCGAGCTGGTCGATATATTCTATGTATGTAGGATTGTACATGTGAAGTACATATACGTATACTCGAAGTATATACATGCATATACAATGTCTTTACGGATGTATTAGGGGTTTCTATAAAAAAATCATGGCCATATTTATCGCTGCGCCTTTATTCCTGGCCTGTAGCCAGCAACAAGCTCCTCGGCTCCTGCATCGGCTCGGCTCCTGCATGAGCACGTAACTAGCACTATGCAACGGCTGTATGCGTCATTAAGGCAATTAAACATGCAGCTAAGCCGTGTCACGAAGCTACACTATGTCGGCACGTTGAAGTCAGCCGCACGCATAGAAGCCATCGTTGGTTTCCAGTAGAGCGCCAACAAGCACGTCACAATTGTACTAGCATATTCTGTTTTTGGAGCACCGGTCTGGATAAGCACGTCCGACTGAATCGGGGTTTTAGAGTCCTACAAATCTCTGACTATGGTTAACGAAATTGCCTCCATACACGCGGCTTTGGGCTTACATGTTACTCAACTCCGCTCCAGTATGAGCACGTTAATTTTTCGGCCAGTACGCCGAAATCAGCCTGGTCATAAGCTCGCAGACGTATACAACTCTGGCTCGAGTTTCGTTGTGCCATCTCCGTCCATGCCGCGACGTGGTGGGCCGTCCAATGTGCACAAGCATGCACGTACTTGCCCTATGAGCAGCCCAGGAGGTGTTCATGGCCTGCACGCTGCATGACGTTTCAGAACATGGTAAGTTTGCCACGTATACGCATGCATTTTAGGTGGTTATGCGCATATAATGCAGCCCGCATGCTGTCTCCCCTAGCATATTGGCCAGCACGCCACATCTTACCATGACCACTTCCAGGCAGAATTTGGTTATTTGCTAAGCCCGTATCCTATTTGAAGTCAAGCACGTGGACAGCTTGCACATAGTCCGATGTCCTAATTAAATTTGTGTGCGACGTGGTTCAGCAAACCACCAAAGGTGCCATGCATCGCTTGCATACACGTCCCACACCTCATACCGCATTATGAATTTACTGGGCTCCTAAATTTTGAGAAAATCTAGAAAAACAAGAAAGGCCAAATTAATCTGAAATTTTTATATTAGGCCCTTAAATCCTGTAGATTTCATATATTCCTGAGAATAGATCTTGTGCGATCTAGAAATTCTATATTAGGATGTTTTTGCATGCAACCCTTGGAAACTTCAGTTTTTTCAGCAGTTTTCTAAATAATTAACCCTAGACCTTTTGTTTATGCATGTTTACTGAATTTTCTTATACCCGCATGTATAAATGCTTGAACAATGTTATGGATCATGTACCATGTAATTGCAAGAATTCTTAAATGATTTATGCTAGAAACATGGTAAAGGTTTATGAGCTCTCTAAATCCTGCAGACCTTAGACTTGTCAACCTTGAGAGCCTCATATTTATTCATTTTTTTCCTAGCATATGTTTTTGTTTGGGATAAATGAATGCTTGGTATAAATTCTGAAAATTTGCATATACCATAATCTGAATAATGCTAGGATGCTTCTAAGAATATTTTTAATAACCATCCACTATCTTTTTGCACCTTGCTACTCGTTTACATGTAGTAAACTTATATGCACATGATCCAAGTTATATTAATATGCATGCCATAAAAGAAGAAGAAATATCCCGAGTTACTCTGAATAGAAAAATATTTGTTATGGTCATTATTTAATCCATGTAGGATATTTTACTACCATTGAAGTGTAGTAAACTCAGCATAAATATTTCTTAACTACTCTCTGAAATGAGTATATGGCCGATAGAAGTAACAAATACATTGTGGGACTCACTTTGCATGAGTAAAATCCCAATATTATGATTACAAAATATCATATTGTGTTGAAATTTGAATTTCCAAGCTTGTATGTCTAATTTGCTCTATAAAAATAGCTTGAAGCTTTGTATTAAATGTCTAGAAGACAAGATGGTAAATAGATTGTATCAATCTACATTCTCGAAGAAATGTCTTTTGTATATAGAATATCAAAGAGCAAGGTAATACATGAAGTATTGATTTTACCATTAGAAATTACTCATGGAAATTGAGTTGGAATTTTTAGACAGACTTTATGAAACCAGGATATTATGGATTGCAATAATTATAAATATATGGCTTGCATATATGTTACACACCATGAAGGCTTGTGACGGTATATCATAACTCTTGAATCTTGAATATAAAGCATGAAGCTACCGCTTGTCAAGTATAGAAGTTAAGACATCGCGAAAATGTATATTATTTGGAACATATAAAAGTTTCTCTTGAAGAAGAACTTAAATCATGTGCTTATATATTGTTTGTCTTTGAAGTTCATATGAAGTATTGACAATAGTAGTGGTGGTGCATTAAGTTTTAATTCCTGTTGAATTAAGTGGTTAATGGTTAATTTGTTAGCTTGAAGACTAATATGAAATATTTAATATTCTTAGTTGCAATTCTTGTTATTATTTGAAGTAAAATGTGCGAACTTCTCATGGAATAAATTAGTTTTATATGTTTCACATATAAACAATTGTCAATTGCCCATCAAAATAATTTTTGCATTTATTTATCCACAAAGAAGCCTCGATTAACCATGAAGGTTATAGTTCTTTGTGCATCACTACCATGTAGGTAGATGGAAAACCGAAGTTTCTAGAAAGCACATAACAATTGGACTAAACTGGCATATTAATTGATCTTGGAAGGATCGATTTAGCCAAATTCTAAGTATTTAATATTTTAGTCCATGAACTAAAAGTTGTATCCTACCCTAAGTCTATTGTTGTACAATGAATAGTACGTTGGATATGTGAATTTTATGCCATAATCAATGAATACTAGAAGTATAATTGAATTATATGAAGCATTAGAAGTGACTATTCACAGTAAGATGCATGAAGCAAATCACTACTTGAATTAGTCATGGCATGAAAAGGGGGAGGAATTTCGGGTAGAGGCATAAGAAGATGTGGATAATATATAGGCATAGCCGTCCTAAGTCGATCTTTAAGTGCATGTATCGGGACTTGAAGTTCCGCCCCCCTTCCGACCGAGTTAACTTTCTCTACCGCACTAATGGCATGTAAGCTCGTAGCTTTTGCAATTTGTTGTTATCTATTATGTTAGACTGAATACTAACATTCCACATTACACCCGCATGTGTATATCGTTGAGCTGCAACTATCTTCACTCTTGCATGAATATTAGCATAACAGCTACGAGTTGTAGCTAGTAGCTATCTTTACGCTTCCGTCATAATCAAAATGGCTAGCCAAAGATGCTACGTCTATATGGTTCCCATTGAACTAAGGAATGATTTACTTTTGATGCAACGTATGCATAAGCAATAGATTGGTCTAGGTCGGCGGCCTAAGATCGGGGGGAGTGAGTTTATAAAATTTTGCTCAATGGAGACTAACCCATTTGATGGGATGAATAGTTGTGGAACTAAGATATTAGATAACATAATTATGATGATTTGGGATTTATTATGAAGAAAAGGCATCAAAGGATTTTTGCATTAAAGGCAATTAGAAAATTCTAGAAGAAAATTCCATGTGAATTTGAATGTTGCGTATTTTATACATTTGAAGTGTATGATCCATTTTTATGAGTACTTGGATCAATTTTAGGCTAATTAATAAAGAAGCTAGAGAATGAAATAGTTTTCAGAACTATGATTTGTGCATATTAGGGGAGAACATCCCTGTTTTGTAGGAATTTGAACATTCTTAAATGCACTTTAAGTATTCTAGCTCTTTGCATAATGAATAATAACCCCCATATTGAAATATGTGTGTGAATATTTCCCATAAAATTTAATCATAGCATACATAAATGGGCCTCCACTTGTAGTTGGAGATATATGAATTTGAATTAAGCCCATGATAGGGGATATATTTTAAAGTATGCTATTAATGATCTAATATTGGCATTAGGGGAGAGAGCCTATATTTTGAATGCCAAATATTATTTCCATAGAAGGAAAATGATCTTAAGAGAAAATATTCCTTGAAGCAGGAATAGTATCACACACTAAGTCATACAATAGTTTGACTAATGCTCTTGTGAAGCCCTGAAGCAGAGCATATGCGGATATTTTTGAAATGAGAGGAGTAACTTGAAGTTATAAACCGAAGTTCATTTTACTAGTAGTAAACTAAATGTTATATACTATCAATCTAAAATCTACGGGGGCGCTTTGTGGGTTCTAGTTTAGTGTATACACGTAAATAGAAAAGAAATGGAACTCCTCCATTCTCAGTAAAAGAGAACGCCTCACAAAGAAGGTTAAGCACCTCATGAAGAGGATCATCATGAAGATGACATCTAACACATAAAAGCGCACCTCACTTGTGTTGGGTATGCAGAACAATATACCATCTCTTGTTTGGGAAATGACAGAGATATAATACTCTCATATTATGAGAGTGTTGGGAGAAAGAAATAATTGTCGACAACATTACCTCTATAATTGCAAATGTTTCTCTTATGAGAACCCGGATCCAGGAAAATAAAGTCCATGGCAAAATCGCTTGTAGCGATTATATCGGGTCAATGAAGAATGCAATTGAGGTTGAATCTCCTGTTAAGAAGAAATGAATGTTCTCACAGTATCTACGCAAATGAAACGAATGAATATCGAAATATGCAGTTAATTAGTGGATTATGAAAATCTATATAATTCTGAAGAATATAAATCGCAACTTGTAGAAATCTCATACTAAGTATTAAAGTCTAAGGTATATATATTCCTGAATGAATATTCAAGTCTTAAGAAGAGCATGTCCTAGAAGGACTACAATCATTGAATGATTTTACAAGTGAATAACGCTATGTCATTGTGTATATCACCCATCTCTCGATCCAAAGAGAGAATGTATCTCATAGAAGAGAAGCGTAAATTCACTAAGAATGAATGTACATCCTTGAAGGAATTAATCCATGAAGGATTTACTAGTCATTTTTGAATAAACACCATTCATCCCCTGAAGTGAATATAGACCAGAGAGAAAGAAAATGAGGAATCTTAAATACCGTGAAGGTGTGATCGAAACACTTAGAAAGTGTATGAAAAGCTAGAAGTTAATGATATCCTCTAAGAATACCATAGAAGGTATGAGAATAATGGTGGTTTTGGCAATTGAATTATCCCCTAAATGCCAAATGCTAAGGCTGGATTTGTACAAATCAAAATCTCAAGATTTATAGAATACAATTTGAAAATCCACTAAGGATTAATTATAAGTATTCAAACTCTAGTATAAGTTTGATACACTATCTTGAAGATATTGAATATTAATTTATTTAACCCCATACCTCACGAAAAGGATCTATTTCTCTGAAGGATATTATTTTTTGTTTTGCAATGGCTAATTGGTGGTCATTATGCATGAAGCATATTGCTCCCATATAATTCATAGAAGAATTATGAGCCAACTTTTATTTAAACACGTTTATGAAAAAGTGTGGTTTGAACAATAAAGTTCAAAGTTTGGCTTTATGAGGGGGGAGCATATTTTATTGAATCTGTCTTTAAGGTAAACCACTAGAATTGTAAAGATCATGTAGATCATATTTGCTAAAAAACAAGTTTATGCATAGATTATGAAGATCAATATCTATTCACGAAGAATAGAATATCCTGAAGAATATATGACCAAGAAGGTTAAATGTTGTACTCTTTTTTTCCCTACGTGAGTTTTTACTTGAAGGTTTCTCACGCAAGATTTTTAATGAGACAACATGTGCAATGCAATTAACTAATGCGATGTACTCTTTTCTCCAAGAACCGTTTTTTTTTTTCCCATGGGTTTCGGATGGAGTTTTTGATGAGGCATATGCATATCGTGGTAATCGCCCAAGGGGAGTGTTGTAAAACACGGGGACTCTGTCCTAGAAGGAAAGGAGAAGGAGGAATCCTAATCCTAGTCCGTTTGTATGTGGGCTCTTACGAAACTCTTAGGCCTTGGCGGGGACTATATATACGTGGGAGATCTATGTTGTAATTACCAATATTCGGATATTCGGATGAATAAAGAATAGTCTCCCTATCTTGTGTATACTTGTTCTACTTTTTTCATCTACTACGTGATCATGAGAGACGGAGAGGGGAAGGTCCTAACCGCCGATGACATGTTTCACAACACAATTGATTCCAGGGAGCCGAGGAGATACGAGAAGCAACGCGAAGTTTTTTTATAAGGGTTTTTGGATTCTGCCACTACAATTTTACAAGGTTGGAGAAACGCCATTACAATTCTCATATTTGGAAACATGCCATTACAATTCTTTCTCAACTTGAATCATACCATTTTTCTTTGTATTCTACAGCTTCGGGCCCACACTTAGGTGACTAAAGCTCCATGTATTCTTGTATGTCTGAAATACCCCTGTTGCATCTCTTCCCTCTGCTCTTCGGCCAAGAGGCCCCACGTGTCATCTTCTTCTTCCTCCTCTTCTCATCTTCCTATGCACAGCTCACGAGGCCCGGCCTGGGCAACGGTAACTCACCCAGCCGGCGGCCCAACCACAGTGCCACAACGACCGCGTCCGTTGGCTGACTCCGGATCGGTGTAGCACCCAGATCTAGCAAGTGCCTACTAGAGATCTAGCTAGTGTCTATTTGGAGCGGCCAGCAATCAAAGCATGCATGCATGCTGCAGGTCGCCAGGACTTTGTGTCTCGTGCAGTAAGCCAACAGCACAGCAGCAGCAGGCCAACGGCAATGACGAGCACAAATTAAACACGCCACTCTGAGGTCGGCAGCAAGAGCATGCTCTCGTCACCGAGGTCTGGCTGGCCATGGCGACCGCGGTGCGCAGGCGTGGCCGTGGCTGCTCGCTGGCTCGCCCCTTGCTGGTGGCTGCTGCTCAGCAAGGAAGATGAGAAGAGGAAGAAGAAGATGACACATGGGGCCTTCGCGTCAGCGAGCAGAGGAGGTGATGTAGCAGGGGTATTTCAGGACATACAAGAATACATGGAGCTTTAGTCACCTGCATGTGGGTCCGATGTTGTAGAATACGAAGAAAATGGCATGATTCAAGTTGAGGGAGAATTGTAATGGTATGTTTCCAAATATGCGAATTGTAATGGTGTTTCTCCAACCTCGCAAAATTGCAGTGGCACCAATCTAAATAACCCTTTTTATAAGGCCGACAGCTACGTCCTGGATCGGGCCGACTGGGCTTCTTTTCATTTCATTTTTAGGCCCATCGGGGACTGCTTTACACCAGTTGGGGTAGTTTTGTGTTTCTTCTTTTCCTAAGTGAGTTTCGATACGTTAGTAAGTAGCTTTTCTGGGTTCTGTTTTTCTCTGGTAGATCTGAGGAGTCGAGTGGAGAGTTTGTAACAGTCGTTTTGTATATTTTTTCCTTTTCCCGTCTAATAAAAATCGGCAAAAGCTTTTTGCCGCCCTTCAAAAAAAAAATTACTAATACGAGGCAATATTGCAATCTCGATTTCTTCTATTCATAACTCATCAGACTCAGAAACATAGGGAGAGGGAGAGGGAGACAAAACAGAGATCAGTAGTCAGCATTGGAATACCATCATCACAATCTTCTGAGTCGGATGATGGAGCTTCAGGCTGCACGTGGCCATTTCTCATTAAACAGAATCTTATGACTTATTGGGTTGATGATAAACCTATGGCTAGCTTGAGGTTGGCCGAATGTTTGCATCAGGAAGTTCGAGAAGATTAGTGATGCAAATACCTTAATCACAATAGAGAATAAAGTTTACAACGATATTACACAACAAGCTAGTTAGGTCGTATCTATTCCACCTGAAGTTTCCTTCAGAGAGGGAGAAGGAACATGGAGAGTCCAGCTATATAGGTGCTGATGTTCCAAGGATAAAATCATAATAGAGAGACGAAATCACACGGTATGTTTGCTGTACTATAATGGCACAGACAGTACAAGCCAAGGAGCTCTCTATCAAGCATCCGGGGGTGGTGGCAGGAAAGGACCAAGATAATACATGAGTAGGGAGAACATGTGTGGCAAACTCACCACCGGTGCTTAGATGCTCGTAGTGGAAATCACCCCCGCAACGAGGCGCTGTGTAGTAGAGCATCTCCGCCCACACCTTGGCGATGAGTTCCCAACGCTTAGCTTCGTTGTTGATGTTAATGAGCTCTTGGGCCACTGCAACTGCACGGGGCAGCACAGGAGACGTTAGAGTCTCAGAGCTCCTCTTGAGTTTCTTCATATGCTCATCAGCAGCATTATCATCGATGTCGGTTGGTTCTTCTTTCTTGATTTCAACTGTTGAATCTTCCTCTGATTCTCCGTGCCTCATCTGGATCTCACCCATGGATCCTTCTTCTTGTTGCTCTTTAATTGCTTCAAAAATCTTCATGACACGAGCATCATCCTTCTTTCCTGGGTCGTTAATCTTTGGAGGATGGCGTAATACTCTTAAAATTTCAGCCCAGGTTCTATCATGTACGACATGGGAGTTGGTAGTATGCGTCACGCCACACTTGAAGACAAGGTACATGATGTAGTGTGATAGCTGTGTGCTCGTCTGCTTGTGCTTCCTCACTGTTTGATGATTAGAATCTTCATTGTGGTAGCATATCTCTGTTGCGATGTGCAAGATAAGCACGCTTGTCGGGAAGTCAGCCTCCAGAGTCTCCTCCAGTGATTTGAGAAGATCGGCTGAATAGTGGCCACCTTCATGTTGGTGGTAGGCCAGCATCCAGTTGTGAAGTGCTAGCTGGCCACGGGTGCTGGCAATGCTCCATTCTTGTCTTGTACCGGAGCCTAACAACGTGTCTAGGATGAACTCCTCCAGTGATTTATCATCCTTTGTGATGGGTTTCCTCTTTACATCGAAGTCAAACCATCGCAGTATGTTATCCATGTCTGCATTATTGATGATGTTGTATTGTCCGATCTGTTGTGACCACTGTTTCATGCAGCATGCAACCAGAGACGATTGAGTAGGCTTGGCTAGGCATGGATGGTAGAAGCTCAAGTGGGGGAAAATGAAGATGGCTGCCGAGGACACATCTAGGAATATGGCTCCTACAAGCAGTGCGTAGGTCACCATGATATCAACTCTGCTGCTAGCGTCAAGTTGGTCCCCCTTATCGATGGCTGCCAAGAGTGCTAGGGATATTGAGGCGGCTATTGGAGTTGAAAAATGCATGAAGAGGAGGCAAGTTTTCAGAATAAGATTGATGACATGGTCAAATGGTTTTTTTTCGCGAACGGGGTTTAGAAAGAGATCAAGTGGCAAAGCATCTTTAGTGTACAATAGTCGGTAGCAATATTGCAGAAGTTCTGCCAAATGTTCGTAGGCTCTGTAGCGGCTTTTGTTCGACAGAAACCCCTCGAGCAGCCCTGGTAGATCGCCATGCGCAGCTACAGTGATGTTGAGCACCTTGTTGAGGGGAGCATCCACTGAGATGACTTCTTCTATGATTGTTTCGGCGTCACCCAACAATACTCGTGGAGGCTCTGCAGACCTACCTTTCTCCATCCTATCAAGTCTAGCCCTCATGTCTCGGTTGGCTTCGTACCTCGTCATCCCCTCGGTTTTCTTTAACGTTACCTTGCCTCGCTCCCACTTTAGTTTGCTAGACAATTCAAATGCGTGGTTCCACCTGACTACCTTTGGGTTGGCAGCGTAGAGGCAAAGGACACGCGTGGCGTACTTGAAGCACCCACAGACGAACATGATCACCATGGCAGCCCTGAGCCGGGCGTCTGGCCAAGAAGCTTTGGCCACCACGTACCCAGCGACCCCTGCCTGGATAACCAGGTTCAGTAAGTGCCGTCCCCACAGCTCGTTGTCCTGCTTGGAGAAGGCCGTGATGGAGTCCTGCCCGCCCAGGTGGACGAGTAGGAACGGCGCCCAGAAGGCTATCAGCTGGTGGCCAGGCTCTTGTGCACGGACCGCGAGGTGGCCCAGCACGAAGACGGCCACTGAGTCGGCTGACAGGTAGGCAAGCCACAGGATGGTGCGCAGGAACCCGTTGGAGCTGCGCCTCCGCATGCCCGCGAAGATGAAGAGGATGACTTGCAGGGGAAAGGCTGAGGAGGATTAGGAAGTGGATCTCCCATGCGTTCCACAGCTCTTGGACGACAGGCACCAAGCTGAGAACGAGAGAGACAGGGCATCCAGTTCATCACCGCTTAATAATTAATACAGAAAGTTCCAAGTAATTAATGAAGCGCTAAACGAAATAAAGCACGCAACACTTGGACAAATGTAATCCTGTCGTTGTTGTATCACAACTTTAGCACTTTTCGTTGTGACATATATTTATAATTATTAAGATAGACCATCCTCGCCGGATGCCGAGTTTTCTTCTAAGATATGGCCATTATATCTTATATACTACTCCACCCTCCATCCAGAAAAAAAGATGCAACTGTGGAGTGCGGGAGACAGATAAAATAGTTCACGTTTAATTAAGTTTCCAGTGGATAGTATTCATAGCTATGGCTCCAAATTAATTTGTTAAGAAAATACATTTCATAATTAATCTAATGATATTTGTTTGTATCGTAAATATTTTTAGTTTTTTTTTATCTATAATTGGTCAAACTTGATATGCTAAAACGTGATACCATGCTAGAATCACATTCTCTCCTGGATGGAGGGAGTACAAATTAGAGAATCCAATTTTTTTTTTTTCACATTTTGTTAAAGCAATAAACCCTAAATTACCAAAAATGGGTAATAAGAAATGATAGAGATGGATAATTTATATGCAAATCTAGGGGTTTTCAGTATATTTTTCATAATAACAGAGGTGCTTCATTCTTCTTATAATAAAATACTCGATTCAATGACTGGTACTGGCTTACTGCTTATGCTTACTAATAATATATCAAACAAAAGTCCCTATGTTTCTAACTAATATGATAATTTGTAGGATTTATCTTTTCTGGCATGCCTGCGAGGATTAACATAGCTGTAAGCCTCTAATAGTCTAATTCGTAATATTAAGGTTACTCACCCCTCCTACTATAGTCTACAAAGTAACATCCATAATCTTGATATCTGGATTACATAGATATACCATTTCGAAAAGTAATGTAACTAACAACTGAATCAACAACCAACTCTTTTATGATTAAAATCAATCTTAAGCATGTCCCTAAACCTAAATTACTAACTTATGTTGTTACAATAAGTTATCCCAGATATTTTAAATAAATATATAGGTTAAATTGCCACACTAATTTGTCAATCTATAAAACTAACTAAAGGTACAAAACTTAACGTAATCCCCTAAATTTGCATCCAAATTACCTATATGAGTATTGTTAATATATAGGAGTATTGTGTTAGAATGCAAATCCATGTGAGCTAGAGAGTTTCAATTGAACATATGTGAAGAAACACACAAGGAAGTTTGATGAGTATTTTGTTAAAATATGACATAGTTTCAACTACATATGCGAAACATACATTTAAGCATTATCTAGGGGAACGTATCTGGTGCGAAGATAACTTCTAATTTGGCCCATAGGATATTGATCCAAGGGGCACATGGGGGTGGGAAGGGGATTTGTAAAAGTGTGATTAAGGGTGAGAGGTTAAGTGTAAAATTACCTAATCTCCCACGCCCCTTGGAGAAGTTTGCATGATTGCACATAGAGATTGGTTTACACCAGATAACGTTCCCAGTATCTAGATGCTAAATGGAGTTGGCCGTTCTCTCTTTACCACTATAGTACTAAATGTCCATATACAAACTCTACAATTCTATGATTTTTTTTTTTCACGCGCTATTTAGGCATACCGATCCTAGTTTTTCGAACGACCGGACCAGACCGGCGCCGACCGGTAAAAGACCGAACGAGCCTACACCGGTCCGGGTTTACTTAAAAGATCGTCCGTGCAAATGGACCGGAAAAAACCGGTCAAACCGGCCGGTTTTAGCAGAACTGATGAACCGGCAGGTTTTGTATGAACGGGGCGGTTTTTACCATGGGCAAAAATACCCTATGTCATCTCAGGTTCCCGTCGACTCACGCGACGCACCACGGGGAAAAACAAAAAAAATCGACTCAAGTCCAAGCTTCGGGCGGCTCGTCGGCTCGTCGGCGTTCGATCCCACGAGGGGGGCTAGGCCAAGGGCGGCCGTCATTGTCGCGGGCGAGGCGGCGAGCGGGGCGGCCCGTGGTCGTCGGGTTGGCTGGCTGTTGGCGGCGCCCGGCGGCCGGCGTCGCGAGGACAACCGACGGGCCGGGCGGCGCTCCTCCAAGGCTCCACGTCTAGCGTCCGGGCTCCGGTCCGCCTCCTCCAAGGCTCCAAGTGCAAGCTCTAGTCCACGGCTTTCGGCTCCACTACGACACTACCGGTCCGAGCCTCCAAGGATTAAAGCTCCACTTCTGAACTTCTGAAGATGGCTGCTAGCTAGTGAGTCTTTGTTATTTGTACTATAGTATATTGATAGCTTCTGAAATTGTCCAGATCTGGTTAGATTGATAGCTATTGCTATGGTGCTGTTATTGAAAACTTCTGAAATTGTTTAGATTGATAGCTTCTTAATGATTGATGGCTATTGCTATGGTGCTAGAGTATATTAAGAATGTCCAGATCTGCTTTGATAACTTTTCTGAACTGAACCTTATGGCTGTGTGTGTGAAATGAACCTTCAGCTTCATGTATGTTGAGTTTAAAGACCATGTTATCTTTGTTTTCATGATGTGTGAAACCGTGAGCCTTGTGGTTGTATAATTAAATTATTTTGTTGCATCTATCAATTTTTATATATTATATTTATATACAAATACTACTTTAGTGTCATATATATATACACGGTTCAAAGTTTTTGTGGCCGTTCGATGAAACGGTACCATTGAACCGACGGCCTCGCCGGTTCGATCACCGGTCGGTTCGAAAAACTAGGATACCGATAGACCATAGTTGCACAATCTGGCATAACGAGACATACACTTGCCAACATAAAGAGAGAGAGAGAGAGAGAGAGAGCAGAAATTAGATGTCTCACATAAATCTTAACCTATCAGTACTTGTCATTGCAAACTATGTTAGTGATTAGACATTAAGTCCTCAACATAATATGCGCTGAAGCCGCACATGTGCATGACGTTGTAATAGTATTTGCAGCAGGCGTGATGAGGGCCATAGTGTTGGCGCTAATACTTAATACAAGTGACCAAGGTGCTCCCCACATTCAATATTTGATACAAGGATGAAGAATTTTCACTTAAAAGAAAGTTTCACCGATTTACACATAAAAGATGAAAATAAATTAAAGTTGCATCATGCTACCTCTGTTTATCCAGCAGATAGCTCCCGCCAGCTCCCGCTCCTTGCCGTGGTGTTGGCCTCATTTCAATCTCAGGTACGGGCAACAGTACCATAGAAGGTCGGTCCCTCTTCTCTCTGCACAAATAAGCACTTACCTTACCTGCACAATCCACTCAATTGTCTAAAGGTAGAACAAAAGGTTGAGCTTAGAACACACTTGCACTGAAACTCTGAATGCAACTGAACTACTTGAAGCTGGTGTCGTTGCCTTCTATTTATAGCTGAAAGTAACTTACATCCCTAATGATCTTCGTAGAAAGTTCCTAAGAGAAAGCCTTGACTTAAGTCTTCTGCTGGACAGTCCCAGTGGCTTTCGTAGCAATTTCCTAGAATCTCCGGTCCTAGCGGCTTTCCTAGTAATTTCCTAGAATCTCCAGCAAGCAAATGACTCAGACTTGCTAAGTCCTGTTGCACCTAGTGGGAATGCTGCTCTGCTCAGCTCGCCGAGCTTTCGCTACATTGCTGATTAAAAAAATGTCGAGCTAACAGAGAAAGACAAGCAAGCAGCGTGTTTAGTTGGTAAAATATATTGGACTACCATGGACTAACTAGGCTCAAAAAGATTCGTCTCGTACTTTTCAGCCAAATTATACAATTAGTTTTATTATTTATCTACATTTAATGCTCCATTTATTCGTCAAAAGATTTGATGTGACAGATACTATAGCACTTGTTCGGGGGAGAAAGGAGGCAAGGAGACAGAACGGTGGGCTTCACCACCCAACGAGCTCAGACTATCCTCACTCATGTTTTCTATTTACTCTCTCTATACATCCTAATTATGAAGATTTCATCCTTTACAAGATTATCTCCCCGCACTCATCTTTTTTTTATATCTCTACTCTATACCAACTACTAACAGTGGGACCTATTTATAATTTTATCTAAATATATTCATGTGTGATCTTGTTTTGAAGGATTTATCGAAACGAATTTAATGGTGCAATCGGAATTTAATTTGGTTTTTTGGTTTTGCTTGCGATATAACATTTTTTGGTATTTGAAACAGTGGGACCCACACTGCATGGTATCACCCCCTCTCTCCTCTCTCCCGCGGCTCTCTCTGTTGCGCTCTTCTCTGCCATCGGCGGACCCCACTTGGCTGTACGGGAGACGCGCTATATCTCTACCGTCTGACAGGCCGTTCCAGTGCAGTAGCGTGTGCTTACAGTAGCCCCGCTGCAGCTCTTTTTATGCTACCTGTCTCCTATGTCTTACAGTTCACCGGTGCAGATGGTCTCACCTCACGCGACCCTGCTTTGCATTCAAAAGTATGCGGCGTGCAACTTTTAATACCGTCTGCCCTTTGACTGGTGTCAAACGGCGTGCAACTTTTGACTCATGTCGACGACGAGCCAACCGATGCCGCGGCGGCGTCGTACCGTTTGTCTACCAAAATATTCTCTACAAATACCGAGAGTGTCTCGATAGATGGTAAGCTTATTCATTTTTAACTAAACTAACCGGTAACCCCGCCCTTCAAGCTGACAATATGCATACAACAGATTTAGATGCAGTGATAAAGGCGTAATGTATCAGCCAATTATGTTTGAAACATAACATTTATTTCTCTTGCAGGATTGGCTATATATGGGCATCGGGCCGTGCCGGCACGGCACGCCGGCACGTCGGGCCGTGCCGTGCCGTTCCTCGCCGTGCGTGCCTCCGGCGTGCTCGTGCTTTCGGCCGGCAGCCCACGCACGGCCAGCGGGCTGTTTTACCGTGCCGTGCCGCCCGTGCCGCCTGTGAAGCACGACGCCGCTCGTGCCGCCCGTGAGGCCATTGGAGCCGTCGGGCGCCCGGCGTCGGGAGCCGCGAGGCCGGCGAGGGACCTGCTGGCGTGGTGGCTGATGCGTGCATCCGCGACGGCCGTGGCGGCGCGCCGGCGCGGGCTTAATTGGCGTCGCAGCGGTGGCGGTAGCTCTGGGCGCAGAGCGCAGGTGAGAGGAGGAGAGGAGCGGCGCGGTGCTCGCGGCGCGACGCGCTAGCGCAATGAGGCGAGGAGCGTCGCGGTGCTTCAGCGCGCAGTCGCGCGGGATGGCGAGAGCGAGGAGCGCGTTGTTTGCGGCGCGGCGGGGCGCAAGTCACGCAGGAGGCGAGGAGGCGAGGAGCGGGCGCGGCAGCGTTGGCAGCGTCGGTGCTAGCGAGGTGACGACGGACGACTGGACGAGGAGTTAGGGTTTGGAGGCTTGGAATGTTCATTGTTTGTTGGGCTGTTCATTGTTTGTTGGGTTGTTCGGTGTTGGGCTTGGAATGTTTGAGTTAGACAAAGCATAACAGGCGGCACCGGGCGCTTCGCGTGCCGGGCGTGCCAGGGCCGTAGTGGCGGCCAGTGCACGGCCCGGTGCATCGGGTCGTGCCGGCCGGGCCCGGTGGTCACGGGCCGTGCGTCGCGCCGTGCTCGGACCGGGCCAAAATGCCGGGCCACAGGCCGGGCCGGGCGGGTCGCGGGCTGCATGCACATATATATAGGATTGGCATGGATTAAGCAATACTTGTACAACCACGGTCCACTAACCAAACCTGCAATAAATTTTATTCATTTTAAAAATGCTCCATACATATGGACACCTAGGTTGGCTAGGTAGCGAATATTACCTTCAGACTGCCATTAGAACTGATGAGCTGCTGAGGTTTATCCTCTGGAATCTCTGTGACATCATAGCCCTGATGCTTGAAAATAGCTGTATCATCATTTGGCATCAGACCTTATCATGACTTTTACAATGGTCCTCACACCTGCCACTTTCTCTCGGCCAGCCTCATACTCCCCTCTGTCCTATGAAGTTTATATTTTTTTTATTTTTAAACTTCATGTTTAACCATCCGTCTTATTTAAAATATTTATGCAAATAATAAAATAAATTAATCAATATTTAAATATCTTTGTTGATAAAATAAGTCATAACAAAATAAATTATATTTATATAAATTTTTTGAATAAGGCGAATGATCGAATAAGATGACACGGAGTTCATGGTGACAAACCGAATGGGGACAGAGGGAGTATAACTTTAGCTCAACATTCCTGGGCCAATGCTTAAAGTGCAGCTTAAAGTCAACAGTTTCATGGCCTTCTGTCATTATAAATGTGCGAACGTTGAATGACCTGCCCGGGGAGTGCACATAATCCTAGAGAAATGAAAAGATTTTGTTTTCAAACATTGAACACATGTACTCCCTCCGTCTCTAAAAGGATGTCGTCGTGGGATGCATGTCATAAATTTGACTCAATTTATAGAAAATACTTGCAACATTTATGTAACAGAACCTCCTAAATTATAGGGCTCACCTGCACTTTTGTCATTATTCCAAAGACCCTCGGCGGCTATGCAGCGCACCCAATAATTTAATAAGACTGTCGGGTGTCATCGAAACCCCCGATTACACCACAAATTACATCTCATACCGGGATCAACAAAGGAGTAGCTACAACATTACAACATTTGTTACAAAAATATGAATAAGAGTGCAAAAGAATAGTAACATTAGTTTACAAAATCTGAGTAAGTTACTTTTGAGTAAACTTAACTTAATGTCAGGAAGTATAACTATAGGAGACATCCAAGTCATGTCGAGCCCACCGACACAACCTTGGTTATCAGCACGAGTCAACACCTGCAACAAGTTTTTTTTTTTTTTTTTTTTTGACAAAGTTGCAACAAGGGTTAACAAACCCTGAGTACACAATGTACTCCGCAAGACTTACTTGACAAAAAGAAAAGACTCCAAGGATATGCTGGCTTAAGGGAAGTAAGGCTAGAAAAGGAAAGTTTGCAGAAAAGCTTACTACAAGTGGATCCTTACTTTCAATATTTTTAGCAGCAATTTTGTTGAAGCATAATAAAGCTAGATTTGCACCTGTTCTATCTCAAACACTTCTTAAGCAACACATCTCAGCTTATCTCTGCATCCCTTTTCCTTTCATAACCATGAGTAACCTTGTTTCTTCAATTACTACGATGTAAGGAGCTCAATCAAGCATCCGGGGGTGGTGGCAGGAAAGGACCAAGATAATACATTAGAAGGAGAACATGTGTGACAAACTCACCACCGGTGCTTAGATGCTCGTAGTGGAAATGCCCCCACAACGAGGCGCTGTGTAGTGGAGCATCTCCGCCCACACCTTGGCGATGAGTTCCCAACGCTCAGCTTCGTTCTTGATGTTGATGAGCTCTTGGGCCACTGCAGCTGCACGGGGCAGCACAGGAGTCGTTAGAGTCTCAGAGCTCCTCTTGAGCTTCTTCATATGCTCGTCAGCTATATTATCATCAATGTCGGTTGGTTCTTCATTCTCAATTTCAACTGTTGAATCTTCCTCTGATTCTCTGTGCCTGATCTGGATTTCACGCGTCGAGCCTTCTTCTTGTTGCTTTTTAATTGCTTCAAAAAGCTTCATGACACGAGCATCATCCTTGTTTCTTGGATCGTTAACCTTTGGAGGATGGGATAAAACTCTATTAATTTCACCACAGGTTCTGCGATATACGACATGGGAGTTGGTAGTAAAAGCATCACGCCGCACTTGAAGACAAGGTACATGATGTAGTGTGATAGCTGTGTGCTCGCCTGCTTGTGCTTCTTCACTGCTTGATGATCAGAATTAGTGCAGCCTCCATAGTGGTAGCATATGTCTATTGCGATGTGCAAGATAAGCACGCTTGTCGGGAAGTGCTAGCTTGCCACGGGTGCTGACAATGCTCCATTCTTGTCTTGTACCGGAGCCTAACAACGTGTCTAGGATGATCTTTTCGATGGATATGTCATCCTTTGTGATGGGTTTCCTCTCTAGGAGACGATCGAGTAGTGCGCCATGGCTGCATTATTGATGATGTTGTATTGTCCGATCTGTTGTGACCACTGTTTCATGCAGCATCCAACCAGAGACGACTGAGTAGGCTTGGCTAGGCATGGATGGTAGAAGCTCAAGTGGGGAAAAAAGAAGATGGCAGCGGAGGACACATCTAGTGTTGGAATTTAGATGGGCTTGGCCCAATAACAAATTCGGAAATTCCTAGAGAGATCTCAAAGGCCCATTCTATATTTGGTAATCTTGGCCTTCAAGTTGTAGAGTCCCTGAACCCGACTCGAGTAGAGAGTCCTAAACCGATCGTGATCGCGACCACGATGTTCGGGATATATAAGCGACCTACCGCCACGCCAAAAATCATAGATCGACATCTCATCTTGGTTTAGAGAGGAGTCCCTTGAATGGACAACCTCTCAACTCTAGAGAATTGAGATAGAGTTTTTGCCTCTTCTTGTTGTTGCGCCGCCGTAGCTACTCCAGCCCGATTGCTTGCGTGCACCGGCGGCCGGGCAGCAGGTCTCGAAACCCTCGCCCCTTGCGATCTGCGGCGGGGGGAGAAGGCGAATAAGGTTTTTGGGAAGCGCTCTTCGCGCGGCCGCTCCCGATCTTCGTCACGGCTCGTCTTCCGGGAAGGACAAGAGGAGGACCGATCAGCGCCGTCTTCATCGACGGCTTCTTCGATTTCTTCAGCGGCGGCCGCCCGATCGGCAAGCGGCTTCTACAAATGACGGAGGACCTCGGCGTCGCTTTTCGGGAACCTCTTCATTACATTGTCCTCAACGTCGGCCCGGTATAAACATATCTAGTGTACAAGTTGGGTTTACACTAGTTATTATGTTCATGCTACGTGATATCATGATCTCATTCCCGCTAGTATATGCGATATCTTGATCTGTCATGCTAGTAATTTAAACATGTTTAATCTAATTGATCGGGGTTCGTCATGATTTATATTTTGGAATTAACGGAAATTGCCTAATATCCCAACAATCCAAAAACCTTATTATAGGCTTTTTTCTTGATTTTACTATGGCTGTTTTCATCGACGTCTTTGAGACTAGAAAAGTTTTCTAGTGCACATATAAAGAGGTGGCGAAGTTAAGGCCATGCTCGGCTAGAGGCTAAGATGTTACGGTTTCTTGTTGGATCGCCTCGGGGAAATATCTCTAGAGAAAAGAGAAGATTCGAGGGGAGACAACACTATCTTTAGAAGAACATAATAAGTCGATGAATCATATTTGTGGCACAATAAATGATAGTTCAAGTGTTTGGCATTCTCGTTTATGTCATGTGAACTTTGGTTTGATGTCACATTTATCTAGCTTGAAGTTAATTCAGATTTCACTATTGCCAAAGGTTCTAAGTGCCATAGTTGTGTGCAATCTAAGCAACCTCGAAAGCCTCACAAGGCAGCGGAGGAGAGACACTTGGCACCTCTAGAACTCATACATTCTAATCTATGTGAGATGAATGGTGTGTTGACTAAAGGTGGAAAGAGATATTTCATAACGTTAATTGATGATGCTTGTAGATACTATCTTTGAATCTCGTGATGCTACATTTTTGAGAATATATTTCCTTTGAAATATATGCGTAGCAATGTTAGATTTTCTACTTGAATTAGCTCGATGATACTATACCTATCGAGTACCCCTGTTGAGTCATTTGAACAACCACTTGAGAAGGATGATAATGAAGTTCTGTGAGGAACAAGAGACAAAGGATTGTAAAATCTTTTGGTGATGATTTCATTGTGTACCTTGTGGATGATACTCCCACCTCTATCTCGAGAGGCATATGCATCTCCGGGCGTAGATGATTGGAAAGAAGCTGTTCGTAGTGAGATGGACTCGATTCTTTCTAATGGAACTTGGGAGCTATCGATCTACCATTCGGTTGTAAATCAATTGGATGTAAGTGGGTGTTCAAGAAGAAGCTTAGACCGATGGTACTATTGATAAGTACAAGGCTCGGCTTGTGGCAAAGGGTTATACTCAAAAGGAGGGCGAGGATTTCTTTGATAGTTACTCACCTGTTGCTAGAATGACCACTATTCGAACACTACTATCCTTGGCTGCCTCATATGGTGCGATCATTCATCAAATGGATGTAAAGATAGCTTTTCTATATGGAGAGTTGGATGAGGAGATTTACATGGATCGGCTGATGGATTTGTAGTAAAAGGTGAAGAGCAAAAGGTGTGCAAGCTATTGAAATCTTTGTATGGCTTGAAACAAGCACCTAAACAATGGCATGAGAAGTTTGACACTACGTTAACTAGTGCGGTTATGTTGATCAATGAAGTCAAGTCTTTCTTGTCTAAAGAGTTTTGACATGAAAGATCTAGGAGAGGCTGATGTAATTCTAAACATCAAGCTAATTAAGGAAGAGAGTGGGATTACATTGTCGCAATCTCACTATGTTGAGAAGGTCCTGAACCGTTTTGGTTTTATGGATAGAAAGCCTTTTCCAACACCTTATGATCCTAGTGTGACATTGAGAAAGAATAAGAGAATTGCTAGAGATCAATTGAGATACTCTCGAGATAATTGGTTCACTCATGTATTTAGCTAAGCGCAACTAGACCAGATATCTCTTTTCTTTGTGAGCAAGTTGAGTAGGTATATGTCCAACCCGGGTGATGATCATTGGCATGTACTAGAGAGGGTCTTGTGCTATCTTAAAGGTACAATGAGTTATGGCATACACTATTCGGGCACCGGTGTGCTAGAGGGATATAGTGATGCTAACCGGATATCGATATTGCTCAAATCTACGCCCAACCGGGTATGTCTTTACTCTTGGAGGTGGCGCAGTGTCATGGAGGTCTTGTAAAGCAGACTATTTTGACTAAGTCAACCATGGAAGCAGAACTTCTTTGCTTTAGAAACAAACATCCGCAGAGGCGAGAGTGGTCGCGTGAGCTCTTGTCGACTTGCCGGTGGTTGAAAAACCGTACCGCTATCCTTATGAACTGTGATAATCAAACGGTGATCACTAATGTGAATAGTGCTAAGGATAATGCAAAGTCAACAAGACACGTTAAAAGACGTTTGAAGACCGTCGGGAAGTTGAGAAACTCCGAGTAATAAGCGTGGCTTATGTCCAAGCGGATAAAAACCCGACAGATCCCTTTACTAAAGGGCTATCACGTAATGTGATAGAAATTGCATCGAGGGAGATGGGTATGAGACCCATATGAGTTTACAGTAGTAGTAACCCAACCTTTTTGATCGGAGATCCCGTGACTAAGGATCTGGGAAGAACAAGCTATTGGTAAACTGAGGAGAGTATATTTATAACCCTCTCTAAGTGAAGATGCAATAACTCTCAAATGCGTTGAGGCACTGTATGGCAGGTTGGCTAATGCCTTAATATGTTCTATTGGCTTTGACAAGCGAAGATGCGATCCTACAGAGCATTCTTGAAAGAACATACCTATATGAGTTTGACTGTTAAACGTCATGATCTATGAGACTTGGGTGGTCTCTAGTAAGCTCATGAGGAGACCGAGGGGAGTATGGCGTATATGCTCTACCCACGGGGTAAGGCTACTGGCAGCCAGGTACTAGTGTGGCTTTGAGTAAAGCTTGTTCGCACAAAACTTGCAATTCAAGGCGTAGTCCATTGTTTAAGTTGTGAATAAGTGTAGCTTAAGGACCTAGGCAGAAGTTCAACTTCGGTCTCTGCCCGAAATATTGGTATATTAAAAACTTGGCGGCGAGAATTGGCAAAACTCTAAATGGGTATTTGAGATCCGGTGGGGGATTGTTGGAATTTAGATGGGCTTGGCCCAATAACAAATTCGGAAATTCCTAGAGAGATCTCAAAGGCCCATTCTATATTTGGTAATCTTGGCCTTCAAGTTGTAGAGTCCTGAACTGACTCTGAGTAGAGAGTGCTCAACCGATCGTGATCGCGACACGATGTTCGGGATATATAAGCAGCCTACCGGCCACGCCAAAAATCATAGATCTGACATCTCATCTTGGTTTAGAGAGGAGTCCCTTGAATGGACAACCTCTCAACTCTAGAGAATTGAGATAGAGTTTTTGCCTCTTCTTGTTGTTGCGCCGCCGTAGCTACTCCAGCCCGATTGCTTGCGTGCACCAAATGAGGCGAAAGCAGGTCTCCGAAACCCTCGTCCTTGCGATCCTGCGGCGGGAGAAGGCGAATAAGGTTTTTGGAAGCGCTCTTCGCGGCGCTCCCGATCTTCGTCCACGGCTCGTCTTCGGGAAGGACAAGCGGAGGACCGTCCCAGCGCCGTCTTCATCGACAACTTCTTCGATTTCTTCAGCAGCAGCCGCCGATCGACGACAGCGACAGCGACCTGGAGGACCTCGGCGTCGCTTTCGGGAACCTCTTCATTACGTTGTCCTCAACGTCAGCCCGGTATAAACATATCTAGTGTACAAGTTGGGTTTACACTAGTTATTATGTTCATGCTACGTGATATCATGATCTGTCCCGCTAGTATATGCGATATACTTGATCTGTCATGCTAGTAATTTAAACATGTTTAATCTAGTTGATCAGTTCGTCATGATTTATATTTTGGAATTAATCTGGAAATTGCCTAATATCCCAACATCTAGGAGTATGGCTCCTACAAGCAATGCGTAGGTCACCATGATATCAACTCTGCTGCTAGCGTCGAGTTGGTCCCCCTTTTCGATGGCTGCCAAGAGTGCTAGGGACATTGAGGCGGCTATCGCTGTTGAAAAATGCATGAAGAGGTGGGCATGCAAAGGCGAAGATGTGGTAGCAAGTTTTCAGAATAGGATTGGTGATGATGTGGTCAAAGGGTGGAGTGAGACCTAACAGCAAAAAATCTTTAGTGTACAATCGTCGGTAGCAATATTGCAGAAGTTCTGCCAAATGTTCATACGCTTTGTAGCGGCTTTTGTTCGACTGAAACCCCTCAAGCAGCCCTGGTAGATCACCTTGCGCAGCTACAGTGATGTTCTGCACCTCGTTCGGGGAGAGCATCCACTGAGATGACTTCTTCTATGATTTTATTGGCGTCATCGAACAGTGCCCGTGGAGGCTCTGCAGACCTACCTTTCTTCATCCTACCAAGTCTAGCCCTCATGTCTTGTTTAGCTTCGTAGCTCGTCCCCTCAGTTTTCTTTAACATTATCTTGCCTCGCTCCTCCTTTAGTTTGCTCGACAAAACAATCTCGCTAATCTCCCTGAGTATCTTTGGGTCCGCAGTGAAGAGGCGAAAGACACGCCCGGCGTACTTGAAGCACCCACAGACGAACATGATCAACATGGCAGCCCAGAGCCGGGTGTCCGGCCAAGAAGCTTTGGCCACCACGTACCCAGCGACCCCGGCCTGGATAACCAGGTTCAGCAGGTGCCGCCCCCACAGCTCGTTGTCCTGCTTGGAGAAGGCCGTGATGGAGTCCTGCCCGCCCAGGTGGACGAGCACGAACGGCGCCCAGAAAGCCACCAGCTGGTGGCCAGGCTCTCGCGCACGGACCACGAGGTGGCCCCTAGCACGAAGACGGCCACTGAGTCGGCCGACAGGTAGGCAAGCCACAGGATGGTGCGAAGAAACCAGTTGGACCAGCGCATCCGCATCCCCGTGAAGAGGAAGAGGAAGACTTGCAGGGAAAGGCTGAGGAGGATCAGGAAGTGGATCTCCCACGCGTTCCACAGCTCTTGGACGACAGGCACCAAGCTGAGAACGAGAGAGACAGAGGTGCTTCATTCTTCTTATAATAAATAAAATACTAGATTCAGTGACTGTTACTGGCTTACTGCTAATGCTTACTAATAATATATCAAACAAAAGTCCTTATGTTTCTAACTAATATGATAATTTGTAGGATTTATCTTATCTGGCATGCCAGCGAGGATTAACATCGCTGTAAGCCTCTAATAATAGATTAATTCGTAATATTAAGGTTACTCCCCCTCCTACTATAGTCTACAAAGTAACATCCATAATCTTGATATATGGATTACATAGATCTACCATTTCGACAAGTAATGTAACTAACAACTAAATCAACCAACTCTTTTATGATTAAAAGCAATCTTAAGCATGTCCCTAAACCTAAATTACTAACATATGTTGTTACAATAAGTTATCCCAGATAAATTAAATAAATATATAGATTAAATTGCTACACTAATTTGTCAATCTATAAAACTAACTAAAGGTACAAAACTTAAGGTAATCCCCTAAATTTGCATCCAAATTACCTATATGAGTATTGTCAATATATAAGAGTGTTGTGTTAGAATGCAAATCCGTGTGAGAGTTTCAATTGAACATATGTGAAGAAACACACAAGGAAGTGTGATGAGTATTTTGTTAAAATATGACATAGTTTCAACTACATATGCGAAACATATGTTTAAGCATTATCTAGGGACCGTATCCGGTGCAAAACAACTTCTAATTTGGCCCACAAGATGTTGATCCAAGGGGGGCACATGGGGGTGGGAGAGGGATTCGTAAAAAAGTGTGATTAAGGGTGGGAGGTTAAGTGTAAAATTACCTAATCTCCCACGCCCCTTGGAGAAGTTTGCATGATTGCACATAGAGATTGGTTTGCACCAGATATACGTCCCCAGTATCAAGATGCTAAATGGAGTTGGTCATTCTCTCTTTACCACTATAGTACTAAATGATAACGAGACATACACTTGCCAACATAAAGAGAGAGCAGAAATTAGATGTCTCACATAAATCTTAACCTATCAGTACTTGTCATTATTGCAAACTATGTTAGTGATTAGACATTAAGTCCTCAACATAATATGCGCTGAAGCCGCACATGTGCATGACGTTGTAATAGTATTTGCAGCAGGCGTGATGAGGGCCATAGTGTTGGCGCTAATACTTAATACAAGTGACCAAGGTGCCCCCCCACATTCAATATTTGATACAAGGATGAAGAATTTTCACTTAAAAGAAAGTTGCACCGATTTACACATAAAAGATGAAAATAAATTAAAGTTGCATCATGCTACCTCTGTTTATCCAGCAGATAGCTCCCGCCAGCTCCCGCTCCTTGCCGTGGTGTTGGCCTCATTTCAATCTCAGGTACGGGCAACAGTACCATAGAAGGTCTGTTGGTCCCTCTTCTCTCTGCACAAATAAGCACTTAGCTTAACATGCATAATCCACTCAATTGTCTAAAGGTAGAACAAGAGCTTGAGCTTAGAACACACACTTGCACGGTTGCAGCCCTAACTGAAACTGAAACTCTGAATGTGGCAACTGAACTGCTTCAGGCTGGTGCCTTTGCCTTCTATTTATAGCTGAAAGTAACTTACAGCCCTAATGATCTTCCTAGAAAGTTCCTAAGAGAAAACCTTGACTTGAGTCTTCTACTGAACCAGTTCTAGTAACTTTCCTAGCAATTTCCTAGAAACTCCAGCATGCAAATGACTGACTTGCTAAGTCCCTGTTGCACCTAGTGGGAATGCTGCTCTGCTCAGCTTTTTTTTTTTTTTTTTTAGAGTAAAAAGGGCCATGCCCCCGTCTATTAACTTTCGCCAACAGACAGCAATTCAGTTACAGCACCGGCAGCATGGATGAACCATCTGCAACGTTCCAGCAAACATATTCAGAAATCAAACAGCACCCTGCCTGACACTAAGACGAGGCTAAACTACCAACTACTCATATGTTTCTAGAAACTTTACGCTTATTACAAAGACTTAATTGTGGAGTTTGATGGCTGCCACAGGACATAGCCGAAACAAGTCTTGAATATTCTTCCTTTCTAAAACCTGTAAACGCCTCCTTTACTGTAGTTCTCCCGACAACATCCCCATACCTCCGGTTGCCAGGTCTTGACAGCTTCTTATCCCCTTTGCAGTATCACCCCAGCACCACTTGTTGATTGATCTGTCTCCACTCCAGAGATTGTCACACCAGCCATAGCACTTGCACAGCTTCCTGCTTCACCATTCTTGCTTTCATCAGGAGAGAAGGTCTTTTCTCCTCCGGACATAGCAAAGCCCAATTCTGGATAGTATTGGCAATTATGAAGAAGAGTATAGCCATACTCTCCCACTGACACCTCTGAAAACATAGAGAGTTTCTGAGTTTCCATAGACACCAAAAACCAGCAGAGGTCACTATATTAACAATGCAGTTTCTTTTATCACTAAGCCAATATTTACCAATATCATCCAAAAGAGTAACCTAAATTCACTCCTAAAACTCGGATAGAACATCCCACATATTTCTAGCTACCACACATTCAAAAAAGAGATGCTGGACAGATTCTAATTCTGAACAGAACAGACAAGATAAATCTTTGACCTTCTGCCTTTTATTTAAATTATCTCTAGTCAGACACCTATTTTTGCTTAAAAGCCAGAGAAAATTGTGAACTCTAGGAGGGATTTTAATATTCCACAGAGCAGGTACTAACACAGAGTGTATCCCTCTAAAGTTAACAATCTTATACAAGGATTGCACAGAGTAAACTCCTTTTGAGTTGAATTGCCAAATCATCTCATCTTCCTCATCAATCAAATTTAGAGTGCTAGCTAATTGGCAAACTTCCTCCCACATTGCCATCATTTCCTCATCTCCCATCCTGGAGAAAGTACACTTCAACTCGACCCATCCTGCAGGTCAGCAATGGTTTTATCCTTTTCATTAACTGATCTATACAACTTCCAATATTGAATAGCTAAATTTGAGTCCCCCAGCCAATTATCCTCCCAAAACTTCACTTTTCTCCCATTCCCTACTTTCCACTTGTAACCTAGTCTAGCTGCTTTGGTTGCCCACATAAAACCTTTAAAAAAGGGAGAAGCCCCAGCTACCTTAGTGTGAAGTATATTTGGCTTACTAGTTTTATATTTGAAATCTAACAACTCAGACCACAATTTGTCTTTATCACTATCATACCCATGCCCCCATACTCTTTGGCTGTGGACACCAGCTCCCAGTTAGCTAAGTGATATCTATGAGCCTCCTCTAAGTCATTCCAAAGACAATTACCCATCCGGGTATTCAGCAACTTAATAGCCCATTTAGGAAATTTTATAAAAGACAACAAATATACAGGAATGCTAGCTAAACAAGCCTTGATTAAAGTTGCTCTAGCAGCTAGATTTAACAATTTACCTCTCCATCCCGCTATTCTTCTCAATAGTTTATCTACTACTGGGTGTAAATCTTCCCTAGTTAACTTTTCATAGTGTAAAGGAATTCCAAGATACTTAATTGGAAACGGCCCCTAGGGACAGGTTAAAAATATTACTTGACTAGATCTACTTCTTCATCATCCAAATTCATGGCAATGATCTCACTCTTATGAAAATTCACTCTCATGCCAGAAATCATTTCATACCACATAATAGTTTGTTTGAGGTTCATCATATGTTCTACTGATGCACTACTAAAGAGAATTGTATCATCAGCATATTGAAGAGATATAATACCTTGTGGTCTAAACTCAGTCAAGACTCCTTTAACTAATCCTTGCCTAGCTGCTCTATCTAACATCCTTGTAAAAGCATCCCCAACTAAATTAAACAAAAGGGGGGAAAGTGGGTCACCCCACTGAGACCCTTCAGCATTTGAAAAAAGGAACTTTCCTCACCATTAACTATTACACCTAAGGAACCCCTATAACCGAGACTCTTTATCCACCCAATCCATTTCTCACGAAAAAAACCTCTAGACTGAAGAACCTTAAACAAAAATCCCAAAAGTGACCCTATCATAAGCTTTCTCATAATCTAATTTCAGAATAATACCTTTTTCCCCTTGTTTTGTTTAAGCTATGAACAATCTCATGAGCCACTACTACACTTTCTAGAATGTACCTACCCTTGATGAAGGCACTCGATTAGTGTCCACTAATCTCGTGCCACTACTCCTAATCTATTGGTCAAAAGTTTAGAAAACATTTTAAAGCTACAATTTAACAAGCTGATAGGCCTAAATTGTTTCATATTACTAGCATCTTCTACCTTGGGTACTAGAGTAATCGGGGCATAATTCAATCTCTGTAAATCTAAATTTCCTCTATAGAAATCCTCAAACATGGCCAAAATGTCTTTCTTAATAACATCCTTTAACTTCGGTAGAAAAGAAAAGATAGACCATCGGTCGGGAGCACCCTCGAGAATAGCACCCAAAGATAGCTTCCTAATTTCTTTTCGAAAAAGGAGCCACTAACATTTCATTCTCTAACTCACTCACTAATTGAGTCTCATCCCAAAAATTGTCAGCCTAAATTGATGTCATGGCTATTCTCCTTTGCAAACAGATTCTTATAAAAGTTCTTTGCTAAATCCATCATGCCTTTTTTGATCAGTTACATGACCAGTAGGGCTTTCTAAATAGTCAATCCGTTTTTTCCTACTCCTATAGTTGGCAACAACATGAAAATAATTTGTGTTTTACTGTCACCCTCCAAAATGTCTCTATCCACGGATCTCTGTCTAATTTTTATCTCTTCAATTCTAAAAATCTTATCTAACTCTTCCTCTAGGAATTTGTATCTAGACCATTCTTGTTCATCAAGATCTCTTTCCTCTAAAGCCTGATCTAAAAAGCCATATTCCTGTGATAAGTCATTTTTGGTTTTATTAAGCAGAGCAATTTGGTTGGCAGCCCAACCTCTAGCTAACCTTCTAAAGGTTCTACTTCTAAACTGCCATATATCAATGCTTTTTGTTTCAGTACATGGAATTGTCCAAGCTTTCTCAACTACTTTACTGAAGCTTTCATCTTGTAGCCACCATTTCTCAAATCGAAATTTCTTCTTACCAAAGACATTATTGTCTCCTAAATCAACTAATAAAGGGTTGTGGTCACTAGGAATCCTATCTAAAGCTTTAATTCTAGATAAAGGGAAAGCAGCCTCTAATTCAGTAGTGATAAACACTCTATCTATTCTAGCCATAATAGGTCTTTCTTGATTGTTAGTCCAAGTATATTTTCTATTCCTCAAATCTAATTCAATAAGACCATGATTGTTGACCCATTCATTAAAAAGGTCCATCCATCTAAAATTCACTATCCCATTACTCTTATCATTAATGGATCTAACTAGATTAAAATCACCGCCAATGATGGTTGGTCCTTCCAAGACCCTATTACCTTATGTAACTCATCTATAAAAACTTGTTTTCTATTTTTATAGGGTGAACCATAGACAGTGACAACTTTAAAAGAAAAACCAGTTGATTTATTTGTAAGCATCACACTGGCAGTAAAATCTAGTAGGTCACCTGGAGTTAAAAAGAATAGATTCTCATTAGCACCTACTAGTATGCCTCCAGCAGTACCTCTAGCTCTAAGAGAACACCAAGAGAATTTAGCACTACCAGTCAAGGATCTAAGCATACCACTGGAATATTCACCTTTTTTGGTTTCCACTACACCCACAAAGTCTAAATGATTCTCTCTAATTTTACTTGCTAAAGCTAGAATTCTACCTTCTTGGCCCAAACCTCTAATATTCCGGAAGAGACCTTTCATTTTATTTTTTTCTTTTTCCTATCTACCTTACTTTTTCTAGCTCCCTGCTGCCTAAAATCTATCTCTCCATCCTGTTTGTCGAGTCTCTTCTTTATCACTTCCCTCTAATATGTTTGAGTCTCCACTCTCACATATGAGGAAGCCTAAACTTTCTCACTCACTCTTATTGGTGTTCTCATTATCCTTATCACTAGCTACTTCAACTACTTTATCTGCCTCTCTTTTCTGTCTCTCTATTTCTAATTTTGTGTAATTCTCGACCCTTTGTTTTTCTAATTCTAACATCTGATCCACAAGCGGAGATTGTATGGGATTGCCATCCCCAATCACTATACCAATGTCGGATGCAATATGAACTAAAGAAGATGCGAAATTGATGCGAGAAGGTATCATTTTTTACACGGGGCCTGCTCGGGTTATGTTTCTTTTTCACTTCGTGCCTTCTCAAGAACTGGTCTTCCATCATCTAGAAATCTCTTGCTCTTTCTTTGAGCGGGGATTGGACCCCATTGCTTAGACTTCCCTTTGTTCTTATCGGTTGCTTTACGTAAGTCCTCCAAACTAGGTTGAGATGAAACTAATTACGCCTCTTCAAGTATATCGGTGTTATCGGTAACATCCCTTTGGGTTCATTAACTCTACCAATGTGCTCAACGAGAGAAGTGTTTTGTTCCTTAGACACCTGCTGAACCCACTCCACAGGCAGCTCTATAGCCTCATCTTCCTCTGCCCCTTCAGTATTTTCCATTGTAAAATCACCAAACTCTGATCCTTCCAGTTCCATGGCATATAGCAGACTAGCACATTGGGATTGATCATAACTGAATTCCTCTCTGGAGCACAGAGAAATCCAAAGATCTTTTTGCAGATTTACTCTTTCCCCCTTGCTTAGATGAGCTTCCCACTTCTTTTTGACCCATTGTTTTACTTGCAGATTGGATTCCACTACCACCATTCTTACTTACACTCCTAGAATTATGAGCACTGCCATTACTTCCATTGTTGCTACCACTTTTATTCCTGTCCTTGTCTTCATCTCCCAGAAGGTCATCATTATCTTGGTCAAAATCTTGCTCATCAGTGTCATCCTTCTTTTTTTCTCCCTCACCTTTTCCTTTATCATCCTCCTCAGGATCAGAATCCTGTGTTGTTTCCACTCCTTCCACGGTGAAGCTTATCGGGTAGCAGGATCCACCCGGCTCAAACACTCTATCAAATGGTATCTTAGTGGGATTTTTGCAGTTGACTCTCACTCTTGCCATAGAGAAAAATGTAGAGAATAATTCTGTCCAGTCTACTTCCATCAACACACCCAAGCTTGAGGTAACTTCTCTAATGGTCCACCAATCTGCCCATCTTGGTGGAATGCCTCTGATCTGAACCCAGACTTCCTCCAACTTGCTTACAGGCTCAACATCACCTGTCCAAGGTTTTAGTGATAAGACAACATTTGTTCCTTCCAAGCAAAAGAGAGAAGCCTTTCCAATGACTATATTCTCAACTCTCTTTTGAGGGGGAAATCTAGTGACAAAGGTGTATTCATCTTCTGCCCTGAGTTTCCATTCCCATTTGTCATCAAACAGTCTCTTCAAGTGTTTGATAAGACTGGCTTCTTCCAGAATGTCTCCCTGCTCAATAGTAATGATCCCAAAATTGTCAAGACCAATCCAATGGCTGAATCTTCCTGCTTTCTGTTCCACATTGATATGGTAGAAACCCAAACCATTGGCAGCACTACCATAGTATTGAGCAGTGTTTGCATTTGTCTTCCATTCGAGGGCAAAATTCTACCACATCTTTGTTCGATCTACATATGAAGCAACATTTGGCTTTCCTACAAGCGGTGCTATAATGACCTATCTCACCACACTTGAAGCATACCACATCTATTGCCTTACTCTTCTGAGATGAAACAGCATCATCCTTACCTTCAATATCCATTAACACGCTTTGCTGGGTAGACCCGGCTTTGTTCATTATCTCCTTTCTTTCGATCTTGCACAACTCTAGTGCATTTGTTCTTCTTTGTTCTTCGATGTTGAAGCTGCCTTCACGGGGCTCCTCTTCCTCTTCCGGCATTACGGCGCCCACCCCCTCTTGGTCTCCCTCCTTGGAACTACTGTTGACCAAAGTATGGAGGTGGAGGACCCCGATTTGGATAGAAGCCATAGGGTGGAAGTGGTGGGTGTCAAAAAATGGAGGTGGTGGCCCACGATTTTGATGGAATGGATGGGGAGGGTGTGATTCCATCCCCCTCCCCCCAATCCCACTCACCCTCGGGCTCCCAGGCCTGATTCCTCTTCCACTACCTCTATTCGCCATGGATCCCTTGAGTACACTCGAAAAAACTTTTCCTCTTTCCTCCTCCCCAAATCGATTACGCAAAGTCAAGTTTGATAGGCTCCTTCTCCCACACGTCCCCTCTACCAATTGGAATACAATCCTTCGGCTCGAATTCCTTGCTCTCCCGGAGGTCCTTCTGATCCAAACTAGATTTTCCCCATCTCTAACCCTAGCTTTGTGGACTCTCGGCGGCGCGACGAATTCCCTCAAGAATGAACCATAACTGCCCCCAAAACTCGTGGATATTCTCCTCTCACGGGTCTCGGATCACGTGCTCTTGTCGCCGCTTCTCACGGTCCATGGGCGAGGTGGTGCTTTGGACCATCAACTTTCCCAACTACTCCCACGACATCACGGGCCCTTCTGCCGAATTTGAACTCGAAGCTGTTTTGCCGCTCGCCGAGTCCCGTGAGCCCTCACCGGACTTGAAGCTCGACGACGGGAGGATTCCAGCAATGGGGAATGGCGGAAGCCTCCGCTGCCCCATCACGGAATGCTCCTCACCCTCACCGATGTCGGCGCCGAGAGGCCCCTCCTCGGCAGGACCTGGTGCCTCGGTCGGCGGCTTCCTTGGCGAGAAACCTCCGCTGGAGAAGCTTGGGGGGACCGGTGGTCGGAGGCCACGGCAGCCACGGTGGCTCACCGCGCGCGTCGTTCCCCGGTCGCCTCTCCGGTCGCCTCTCTATCGCTCTCTCACGAAACGGTTCCATCCTCTGTCTTTGTCCGAATGAAATCCTCTGCTCTGCTCAGCTGTGCCCATTCATTTGAATTCATTTGAACACATGCATGGGGTCCTGCACTGTTGAGCACATAATTAATGGTGTAGTAAGTCCTTTTCTTTTCGAATTGTTTAACCTTACATATGGATCGTAGTACACTGTGGAGATTAAACACAGCGGTAATACATAGAGATGTGTGCATGTTGCCGGCCACGTGAGTCCACACTCCACGTATTGTGATCAATCGTAAACTACTGTACGCAAACACATGTCTCTAGGCATGGATTTCGCCGATTTCGCCACAGGGCCGCTGGCCACCCTGCTTTCTAAACTCCGCCGGCTGCTCCAAGCCTCCAAGGATGTGTACAACCTTCATAAAGGGAGTGAAGAAAGATATCCAGTGCCTTATTTTTTTGCTTGCAGGACGGGAATCGATAGCTTTACCCGCGTGCAAGCATGATCCCCCAAATAACTAGCTACTCCCTCCGTCCCAAAAATGAGTGTCGTTTTAGGATTTTTTGGCTTGTTGTTTGACCATATGTCTTATTCAAATTATTTGTATAAATATTATTATTTTGTTATGACTTATTTTATTACTAGAGATACTTTAACAATGATTTATTTATTATTTTATAATTTATATAAATTTTTTGAATAAGACCAGCGGTCAAACACAATGTTTGAAAAAACCTAAAAGCGACACTCTTTATGGAAAGGAGAGATTAGCTCATTTGAATGACAACTACCTAGGCAGGGAAAATGAATCTATAAGATGGACATGGGGTCATCTATTGTTGCGCACATTTATTTTTGTTGTAATCCTTTTGTTTCCTAGTAGTTTAACTTTACATATGGAACGGTCGATGAGAAAAAAACACAGAGATGTGTGCATGTTGCCGCCCTCCCACGTGAGTGCACTCTGTCCACACTGGTCTCGTGAAGCCTAAACTACGGGAATAAATTGGGTAGGGACCGTCCTGTCTTGGGGTACGGTGCGGACCTCCGTTGTACGCATGTGCGTGTCCCAAGCCCACGTCCAAATCAGCTTATTTGTTAAACTAATACATCTATCTATCTAATTTAGAGTCCGATTAAACTTGTGTGTTTCTTACAATTAAATCTATAAATCAAGATTAATATTAACTATTTTCTGATTAATAAAATAACAGTGTTAAGGGCGTTGACTAAGATTAGTGTTAAGAGCATTGTGTGAGATTAGGGTTAAAAATGTTGACTGAGATTAGTGTTAAGGGGCGTTTGCTGTGTTTAGAGTTAAGGGCATCCACTAAGAGTAGTCTTAAGAGCGTTGACCGAGATTAGGGTTAAAAACATTGACTGAGATTAGTGTTAAGGGGTGTTTGCTGAGATTAGGGTTAAGGACATCCACGAGATTAAGAGTGTTGACTGAAATTAGGGTTAAAAGTGTTGGCTGAGATTAGTGTTACGTGGCGTTTCTTTGAGATTAGGGTTAAGGTCGTCCACTAAGATTAAGAGCGTTTATTGAGATTAGGGTGAAAAATGTTAACTGAGATTAGTGTTCAGGGCATCCACTAAGATTGAGAGTGTTGTAATTAGTATTAAAAGCATTGACTAAGATTAGTGTTAAGGGTGTTAACTGAGGTTAGGGTTACGTCATCGACTGAGATTAGTGTTAAATGTATAGACGGAAATTAGTGTTAAGAACGTTGACTGAAACTAGAATAAAATTATGGTTTTTAAACAGTAATCAGCTCGAGCAAAAGACACTCATGCACGCGATTGGAGCTAACACATGTCAGCTGTCGGATACCTATATTAGGGGTACCCAAGTGAAGCGACAATTCGTGGCAAAGGCCCAGCGGCAGCCTGGCCCAAACCAGCGATATATTTCGCATGAGCTCAGAGCTCGGCCCATGAGCTAACTCCGCCTCACACGAGCTCCGAGGCTAGAAAGCCAAAACTCCACCTCGCACGAGCTCCGGGCTGCGAGCTAAGTCGCCTCGTCATGAAGCTCTCGGGACAGCCCATGGTGGCTCCGCCTGCTTGGCTCGCGGGGGCCGCCGGAGTATCACTCGAGCCACGGTCCCGCGGGAGTCGTCAGAGCTCATATGAGCTCATTGGACCTGAGCGAGCCGGCTGCGACTTGAAGCGAATAGTCGCTTCCGGCTTCGTTCGAGCTCGGAGGGATTGAAACTCGGGCGGGCTGCGGTGTCGAGTCGCTAACACGCCCTATCTCGGCGAGGATAAGGAAAAGTCAATCTACGGGTTCCCTAGCTAGGGATACTCGAGCACCATAGTTAGCGGCCATGCACATAGGCGCAAGCATTTGCCCGGTTGGCTGCGGACGCGACATCTCAGCCGGGATACCAAGTTCGCCTCGGCAACCATAAGATGAAAAAAGCCATGATTACTTCTACAAAGTGTGCGCTTGGCCGGCCGCCCGCACGCTTCCGCTGCGCCCCGTTAGAGCCGCCTGCTGTCGCCACGGTCAACAAAGGATTTAGGCACAAGCGGCAAAATAGTCGGATGTCGACCCACAAGCGAGGACTTCCCGCTCCATATACTCGATTACGGTGTCATCGGGGCACGCCGGTCTGACAACACAAGAAAGACAGCTCGAGGAGCCCGTCAGGGCATGCACGAGCTCGCCAGTGATGGGATTCCCATTCCTGGCCAGGCCTCAAAGCAGGCCTAACCAGGAAGGACGACCACGACAAGGCAAGATTAGCTCGGTAGCTGTAGCGTGTGCACATCTCTCTCTCTTCCCTAGTGGCTCCATTTGTATGCCCCCTTGCACTATAAAAGGGGCCCCTCGGCCACTGGAAAGGACAAGCAATCTTAAGCCACTCAATGCACACACACCACTCATGATATTTAGCACTTGTCTCAATCACAGAGACTTGGGATCCCTCTCCCTCTCTTGACCAGCTTGTAGCCTCCCCTCTACGAGCACCCGAGCTCGGATATAGTCACTCTGACTAGACTAGGGCATCGATCACCTGAACCAGTATACATCTTGTGTATTGTTTCCCTTGAGCTTGGCCATCGAAGTCCCACACACGAGCTACTCAATCACTATGACCGTGGTATAGAACCATGATAGTTGGCGCGCGGGTAGGGGGAGCGCTCGTGTAATGACGATCACCGCCGATGGCTCCATCCACCGTCTAGCCCCGTCCGGAGCGCTGATGTGCCCGGGACAAGCGGCTCGCCCGGCACCGACCGCCGCCCGGCACCGGCCTCGAGGAGTCCCTCATTGGGGCCACCTTTCCTCGGGTTGGTGCGGGACGCTGCGACACCTCGGCGGTGTGGGCCAGCGGCCGACTACGTGTTGGCGCTCGGTACGGGATTCGACTTCCGCGCCGTTGAGCCCCGTCCATGCCGCGGTGGACCATTTCTTCACCGCCATTTCGACTCTGCTCCCGCATATCCTGTGCCCCGAGCCAACCCAAAGAGCTCTTCGCGGCGTCACCTTCTCCATTGCTAACATCGTCCTGTAGCTCGGCGGGCCGGAACCGCTGTCTCCCGCTAGGAGTTCATGGCGACCTACGCGAAGATGTACCCCGACGGGCAGCCCGATCTGCCGCGTCCCGAGCAATGAGCTCGAGGCGGCCAACGCCGGGGGCTCGGCGGCTATGGGCGCCCGAGCACTCTAGTCGGGATGCCACATGTCGCCCGTGGGCGTGCGTCCCGAGCGGGTCGATGCCGGCTCTAGGAGCTCGACGAGTTCCCGCGACATCGAGTGGGAGAGAGAGGCGCTCCTCGCCGAAGAAGAGGCGCAACCCCGAGCTCGAGCTCGACATGTTCATCAATGCATCATTGACGACGAGGAGGGCGACCTCCCACTAGTCGTCGGTCGGGCCTCCCAAAACCTCGCAGCCGCTTCCATGCTTCTAAGCCGTTGCACGGAGCACGAGACCTCGAGGCGAAGAGGGTCCACCGGCGGTTGAGGGGGCGCTCTGGAGCACGCCGCGATTCAGCAGGTACCAGGAGGGACATGAGGTGTCTTCGAACCGAGGACCGTCCCACGATGAAACTCTACGTGTCCACATGGGCCGGCGGGTAGGAGAGAACCCGATGCGTGGGACACGCTCACCGTCGGCGGCGAGCCGGAGGCCGGACGAGGCGACCGGGCGTCGGGCCGCGAGATCACCACACCGACGATTGACACCACGCGACCGCCCCGCCCGCTCCTACGGTGGGAGGCGGGGAGGTCGCACGACGGGCGCAGGAAGGGACTGCATCAGAGCCCAACCCCGGACGAGAGAAGGCCTAGGGTGTTCGTCGACTTCCTCGGCGCGAACCTCGGCGTGTTCGTGTGGAAACCCTCGGACATGCCCGGCATACCGAGGGGAAGTCACCGAGCACTCCTTGAACATCAAGCCCGGCTCTCGACCGGTCAAGTAGCGGCTCCGACGTTTCGACGACGGCAGGTGGCAGGCGATCGCTGAGGAGATAGATAAGCTCTTAGCAGCCGGCTTCATCAAGCAGGTGTATCATCCCAAGTGGATAGCCAACCCTGTACTAGTTAAGAAGAAGAATGGGAAATGTAGAATGTGTGTTTATTACACGAGCCTCAACGACACAATAGACAATAAAGTTTACAACTTATTACACATAAAAGATATTACACAACATGCTAGTTAGTTTGTATCTATTCCACCTGTAGTTTCCTTTAGAGAGGGAGAAGGAACATGGAGAGTCCAGCTATATAGGTGCTGATGGACCAAGGATAAAATCATAATAGAGATACGAAATCACACGCTACGTTTGCTGTACTGCAATGGCACAACCAGTACAAGGCAAGGAGCTCTCTATCAAGCATCTGGGGGTGGAGGCAGGAAAGGACCAAGATAATACATGAGAAGGAGAACATGTGTGACAAACTCACCACCGGTGCTTAGATTCTCATAGTGGAAATCACCCCCGCAACGAGGCGCTGTGTAGTAGAGCATCTCTGCCCACACCTTGGCGATGAGTTCCCAACGCTCAGCTTCGTTCTTGATGTTGATGAGCTCTTGAGCCACTGCAACTGCACGAGGCACTAGCACAGGAGACGTTAGAGTCTGAGAGCTCCTCTTGAGTTTCTTCAAATGCTCATCAGCAGCATTCTCATCAATGTCGGTTGGTTCTTCATTCCCAGTTTCAGCTGTTAAATCTTCCTTTGATTCTCCGTGCCTGATCTGGCTTTCACGCATCGAGCCTTCTTCTTGTTTCTCTTTAAGTGCTTCAAAAAGTTTTTTGACACGAGCATCATCCTTGTTTCTTGGATCGTTATCCTTTGGAGGATGGGGTAATAAAACTCTTCTAATTTCATCACGGGTTCTCTCATGTACGACCTGGGAGTTGGTAGTAAGCATCACGCCGCACTTGAAGACAAGGTACATGATGTAGTGTGATAGTTGTGTGCTCGTCTGCTTGTGCTTCCTCACTGCTTGATGATCAGAATCTCCATTGTGGTAGCATATGTCTGTTGCGATGTGCAAGACAAGCACGCTTGTCGGGAAGTCAGCCTCCAGAGTCTCCTCCAGTGATTTGAGATGATCGGCTGAATATTCATGTTGGTGGTAGTCCAGCATCCAGTTGTGAAGTGCTAGCTGGCCACGGGTGCTGGCAATGCTCCATTCTTGTCTTGTACCGGAGCCTAACAACGTGTCTAGGATGAACTTTTCGATGGATGTGTCATCCTTTGTGATGGGTTTCCTCTCTACATCGAAGTGAAGCCGTTCCAGTATGGGATGCATGGCTGCATTATTGATGATGTTGTATTGTCCGATCGATCTGTTGTGACCACTGCTTCATGCAGCATGCAACCACAGACGACTGAGTAAGCTTGGCTAGGCATTGATGGTAGAAGCTCATGTGGGGAAAAATGAAGATGGCAGCGGAGAACACATCCAGGAGTATGGCTCCTACAAGCAGTGCGTAGGTTACCATGATATCAACTCTGCTGCTAGCATCGAGTTGGCCCCCCTTTTCGATGGCTGCCAAGAGTGCTAGGGATATTGAGGCAGCTATCGTGGTTGAAAGGAGGCATGCAAAGGAGAAGATGCTACAGCAAGTTTTCACAACAAATTGCAAAGGATTCATGTCGTAGTGAAAGGGTGGAGTGATGGGTATGGTGAGAAGAAATAGCAAATTATCTTTAGTGTACAATTGTCGGTAGCAATATTGCAGAAGTTCTGCCAAATGCTCGTAGGCTCTGTAGGGGCTTTTGTTGGACAGAAACCCCTTGAGCAGCCCTGGTAGATTGCCTTGCTCAGCTACAGTGATGTTCTGCGCCTTGTTGAGGGGAGCATCCACTACGATGACTTCTTCTATGATTGTTTCGGCGTCACCGAACAGTGCCCATCACTACTACAGAATTGTCCATCACTGCCGGGCTCAAACCCCTTCTTCCGAAAAAAACTGAACCGGAGAACCATAGCGATAGTGATGTGGGGTTGAAACACTACGGGTCAAAACACCGGCGGTGATTTGAGACAACACTGCCGGGTGTCAATACGACCCGACAGAATTACTTCAAATAACACTACTGGTGTGCAGCGGGCGGTAGTGTTGAGGAACTAAAACACTTTTCGGTTGTGTATCGAAACCGGCAATACCATAGTAACGAACATTGTCGGCTCTGTGTCAACCAACGAGAGATGTTTATGATCTGCTTGCCGGTTGTACATTTCAACCGAAAGTGTTTGTTATGCCAACACCGCCGGGTTGTTTGAAACCTACGGTGTTGTTGTAGGCGGTGGCACTACCGTTTTTTGGACGTCCGGCATTGGTGATTGCAAAATAAGAATGACCAGTAATTACAGCAGCGTATAATGTTAGGTTTATCAACAAACCATTATCATAATCACATGTCCACATCACGGGGTCTTGGTCGGCTGACCAAGTAGTGTAACGATTACAATAGCTCACAAGTTTAGAGGGTCTTGGTCGGCGACCAAGACATCGAGTAACTCACATGTTCAGATCTCTCACAACATCAACAATAAACTACTGAGTAGTCTCTTGATAAGTTACGGTGTATTTTTCGTTCTTATAGATCACCCTACCCTTTGCAATGGAAAATCGTCCTGCTTTTGTCAATACCTCATCTATGATGAATTTGGCCGACTCCTCTTGCAAAGTTTGCAATCTCCGACGTTAGGATATTGTTGGACTTGATTTTCTTCTTATTTGTCATTCGAGAAAATATATATGAATCAGTAGATCGGTTTATTGAATTATTCAAAAACCAAATGAATTGGGGAGTATACACACAGTTTTGTCTTGTTGTTTCGTTTGCCCGCGGAGGAATTTAAACATCGCCCACATTGCATAGAAACCGCAGCGATCATTCGCCGGTGGCTGCTCTAACCGAGGCACAATATTTTCCCCATTCTTGCAACCTTGAATGGGACAAATGAAGCCACGAGTTTTGCTTCACGGACACGAGCCACATTAAAAAGAGTGAAAAGGGAAATAATTAGAGCACGGTGATGATATCAAGTTCAGATTAGTGGTCTAAAGACATAACAAAAAGGGCCTATATAGAGAGAGTGGAGCTTATCTTGTGGGTTAGAAAAGTAGTAGTAGTAGAATCTAGTTAGAATTCAAGTGCACTAGTCTCACAAGCATCAAATGTATCTTTGTGGGTTAGAAAAGTAGTAGTAGTAGTAGAATCTAGTTACAATACAATTGTACCGAGTCTCACAAGCATCAAATATATACTTGTGGGTTAGAAAATAGTGAGCAACTAACTTGCATCACACACGTGATGTCAAAATTAATAGGTTATTGTTGACATCTCTAACACGATCCATATCTAGGACGGCGCTAGAAATGTATAAATGGTATCTATCTAATAAGTTAGCTTGGATGTGGAGTTAATCTCACATTCCAATAAAAGTCAGATCGGAGAGTTAATAAAGTTAGACGGAATTAGTTATGGTTTATGACTTTGTAACATTATCGATGGTGGAGTTAATCTCACCACGATAGGCACAAAAGCTGTACCACACATTCTAGCATTGCCTACGAAACTAGTCTGTCACCCTAGCTCACAACGCTAAAGAAATGCGTGAACGGATATTCTTTATATGACACTTGAAACTCTTGCAATAATAATATAATTCTAGTATGCGCAAGCGCACAGATAGAATTAACCAATTGTAGCACTTCACCGGGAGTTTATCCGGTATCGTATTTATATTCTACCGAAAAGGAGAGGGGTAGGCTATGGGTAGGTTGATGATTTAATGTTGATTCACTTGCGGTGGTGTAATGTAGAGTAAACCATATGCATCATACTAAACTCAAACTAGTAAGTCACAAGGTAAAGATATATATAAATAATGATAATAATAATAATAATAATAATGATAACATTCCAAGTCAAAGATAATGGTATGCCACTAGTTGGTCTCATAAGCGGCTAAATATCATGGTATAGGTAGACTAGGATGGAATATTCCTAAGTTACTCCTACTTACATGTCAATGCATACTACAATTAGTGCAATACATCTAGTCATCATCGTATGAAAGCATTATATCTACACATGGTGAATATTACTAAGGGAGATTAGGAACAAAACCAACCTACCATAGTAACAAAGTTCAACTAGCCCTATATTAGGGGGGTGGACTCCAAAGGACTCAATGGGAGTATCACATCCACGATCTACCACACTTCCCGAGAATATAGGGTGATGTCGCGAGGCAAACGTTGTATAAACACCACGTTTACACATTGTCGACCACCCACATAGTGACCATCTATATGGCGCTATACGACTCCATGCTTGAATATAAAGACAAACATACTAAACTAAATATATAATCATAATAAGCATGGAAACATATAAATAAGAATATAATCATTAAATAGAATAAAGTCATAGCAATTGTATTCTAACTAAATACTTACAATGATGAATACAAGAGAGAAGCCACGAAGCTCTTGCTTCCGCTACTTCTTGACGATCGAGGAATTCAAGACAATACTTGACTTCCTCTAGAACTAGCCTAGATAGCTATTGCTCGGTTATGGTGGAACTAGGGCTTAGGGTCTTGACTTGGAGTAGGATGACTTGAATGAATGAGAATAAATTAGGGTTTCACCCAGGGGTCAGGGGGTCTTGTTATATAGCCCCAGAGGATGCATGACAACCCTTGGATCAAACCGACCTTGATGGATGGACTAGATTGCTCCTCATAGGCGGTGCTGAACCGACCTAGGCTGGGAGGGCGGACAGGGGCCCCCGGCGCGGCCGCGCCGGGCCCAAGGCGGCCGCCGGCTGGCTCTGCCAGGTGGGCCCCACCTTACGGTGCTCTCGGTCTCTTACGGAATGTTCTAGTGTAGCTTCCACGTTGGTTTACGTCACGGATACATCTTTATGTCGTAGGGCTTTGCAATCTCTTGGGTATTTTTTGTTTAATCCACGAAAAATATATAAATCACCAAAACTAGTGGAATCATGTTAGTTAAGCCCCTATACTATGTTGATATTCATTTTAAGCCCTTATTTTCGTTTTAAAAACCTCTATATTTTATGCTATAAGGTATACCAACAAGCTCCCCCAAGCTTACCTAGCAAGACCATGTTGTTGGATCGGGGAGTTCTTTGCAACGCTTTCACACCTCAAAAGTACACATGCTTTCAAACAAAATTTCATCTCCAGATAAACTATTTCAACCTTCAACTTACCCATATTACCTTTAATCATGGAGCTTGTAGTTTTTTTCTTGTGATCTTGGGCAATTGAAAGATAGAACAATCAAGTCAAGCACTAGGTCTCAAACTCTTTGTTCAACCATCATTCCGGAGTTTTTAGTGATTTTCGAAATAAAACTCAAAGTTCCTTCAGTATGACCCTTTCAAGTCTCTCATATGTGGTACTGGTGGATCCTCACTAAGGCAATAAGGTTGTTTTGCCTTTCTCTCATAATATGTGGTATTTTTGGACTAAGGCAGTAGGACACTATGCCTTCTTCTCTCTCACCCTATATCTAAAGCTTATATCTGGAGTTCATAGGTGGGGAGAAAACTAAATCTACTTACTAAGCATATATTGTAAGTTCAAACGATGGATCCAAAGTCACGAGTCACACTGATGCATGTGCATGATGGAATGAATATGATGGTAGGTGTGAATGGAATGACATGAATGTGATGAGAAAAAGTCTAATTCTTTTCTAGCTCTTTGAAAGATCATCTCTCTTTTGATACTTGAAAACACTTAAGAGAACCTGGGTTGCACTTTTTTTTTTTTTTTTTCTTTTTATGGAGAGGCGGGCATCTAAGTACCCATTGTTTTCAGCGGACACTTGTCTATTTTTTTAACTCTCCTTTATTCTCTTTTTCTTTTAGGGAGGTAGGCTCTACTCGCCCGTAGGACACTTGTCCATTTTTCATCTCCCCCTCTTTCTCTTTCTCACTTCTCTTTTTTTTTTAAGACAACCCAAGTCTCTTTTTGCAATAAACTTTTGAGAGATAAACAAGAGTAATAGAGCTTTATAAGATTGTTGATTGGAATGGAATATGTTTTGTTGCTCTTCTAGGATAGGAGTGGAACATATTTGGCGGATGTATAATGGAAATGTATGGTGGATGCGCACTTCCGGGATAGAAGCAGCATATATGAGTGGAGTCTAGTAGAATGAAATATATGTGGTGGATGGATGGATGGAGTGTACATCAGCATGACAAGCTTCTAAGGGTCGACAAAGGTTGAACAAACTCAATGCAAAGCAAGCAGCCTATATATATATATATCAAAGGGTTTTTCTAATCTATGGAGCATGTATATATGGCGTGGTAGGAGTTTCAACACTCTGTCATACTGAGAACTTATCATGTATATTTTATAATTTTTAAAAGATAAATCTCCGTAAATCTAGTGTCACTAGGAGCAAGAGAAATAGCGACTCAAAACTTTCATCTATCATATCCGTCAATTACCTAGACTCTAGAACAAGCATTTGCAATCCACGTAATTCAGGTTTAGGGTAAATCTCAAGTCAAAGTGTTTGCATTTAAAGCTTTGAGAGAAATTAAGCTTGAAAGCTAGGTACTTGAAAGACATTACGATGAGCAACTATTCATCATCTCCTTTGTTATGATTTTAGTTGAGCAAAAGCATAAAAGGTGTACACTCTCTCTTGATTATTTTATTTATACTATAGCAAAGACTCTTTAAAGATTATATAGACTCACTCTAAACAAACTAAAGCAAACTAAGCTAACCAAATATCTAGCTAATAATAATAGTAGTAGTAGAGATATACTTATCGGGATAACGGGGGTGCTCTCCCCAAGCTAGATGGAATGTCGGGTTGATGATATGGGAGTTGAGGTAGATGGCGGCAAAGTGGTGTCGCTTCATCATGTCTCTTCTCCTTTGAAATCCTGCTAACTCAAATAGACAACAAAGCTAGTGGAACTTGATTAAGCGTTAGAGTTTAGCCACATTGCTTACGTCGCTTGGGATCTTTTAGCGAAAAAGATATATATTTTTGGATTTTCTTTATTTGTATGTAAGAAAAGATGAATGCATCTTTATTTTTATTTTTATGCTACCACAAGTAAGTATCTCTGAAGGTGTTAAGCTTTAGATTTACTCACATGGGGCTTTAGGCTTTTTAAACATGCGAAGCACTAAACATTTTATTATCTTTTCTAAAGCAATTGGAAAAAGAAATATGCTATGCAATGGTGAAAGTAAATATGCAATGCTGAGAATTAAATATGGATAACTTACCGAATTACCTTTCGAGGCGAAGGTTCGGGGATTAAAGTCCTCAGAACAAGACTTTCTTGTTTTGCTCATTACTCGGGGTATATCAATTAGTCACAATTGGGGGTTTCGATGATTTGATCGATATTTCTTCCGATGGTGTACTTGCGTATACCGATGGATCCAAGCGCTATTACTATCGGTCGATATGAACGTACACTACCGGATTCCAGCCATTTTTGCGATTGCCTCAAAACACTCGGCAAACAAATAAATCCCCTCGGCAAACCGTTTGCCGAGCGCATCTCTTGGCATACAACGCAGCTCGGCAACTAGAGGGTCCAAGACTTGCAGAGGTCTACCGAGAGCTTTTATAAGGCGCTCGGCAAATGTTTCAGTGAAACCATAACTTTCACATGACACAATCTTTGATGTCTATTAAGCTATAAAAATTTTGAGTGAAACCATAACTTCGGCGAGTCGCTTTCACTCCAAATCATACCAGGATCCTTCTCAACACTCGAAACTTCTTGAGAGATGTTGCGGGTTATGAGGAACGTGCGTGACAACTTGTGTGAAACATTCTCAATTTCTTACCATAGCTCCACATACAATATATCATGACATCTTGTCAAATTTCATGATTTTTGGACTTCGTTTGATTTTTATAGAATTTAAAACCCGCTCTCACACGAGGTCGAGATCGTGTTTCCTAAACAAGATGTTTGAAATCTCTTTTAATATCATGTGTAAGGCCTCAACATTGGCTCGATAGCTTAAATATCATTTTTTACTCATTTTTGTCAAATATTTGTAGCACTTGGAGTTCAAATTTGAGTTAATTCAAAAGAATTACTTGACATGCATTTAAATAGTTAAATATAGCAAACTAATGCAAAAAATCACCAAACTCTAGCATGGTGTATTACATGTTGTATTTATAGGGCACAAAAATTTTGAAGGTCTAAAACCTGAATGAAAATGTTTGCCCAGGGCCTAGAGTTAACACTCGGCAAACAAGAGTGTTTGTGGAGGGCCTAGGGTTAATGTTTGTCGAGCTCTAACGTTCGGCCCTCGGCAAACGCTTAATGGCGGGGTCGCATTCATGGCGGATGACTCTTTGCCGAGAGGGAATTATTTGTCGAGTGTGAGCACCTCGGACACTCGGCAACTATACACGTTTGCCTAGTGCCTACTGTTTGGCCCTCGGCAAACGGTGTTTGTTGAGCGCTTACGTTTTCTTAGGGTTCTTTTCTAGATCTTTGGGCAAATAAGTTGTTTGTCGAGAGCCCGAATTTCGGCTCTGGGCAAACTATTAGACCCTCGACAAAAGGCTGATTTCCAGTAGTGGTATGTGCCTACCTGAAATCTCATGTTTGGTTTTGGAAATTGATGACACACTTGTGGACTAATCCTTTACTCTAAGTGATGACTTTGAGATAGGATTAGATGGATGACAAGGAGCATGATGATCATGAACATGGACGATGATGATGGACATGATGGATCATCAAGCTCGGTGATCGGCTTGAGAGGAACCCGGGAGATCAAGGCAAAGGTATACTTGATAGGGTTTTTCCTTTCCGTGATCAAGACACGATAGAGCGTGTGATCACATTATAGGATAGATAGCCGACTATCAAGAGGGGATGCCGCGACAATCCTTGCATGAAGTGCTTCTAGGTCCAATTGACTTGCATGTGCATTTAGGATTGAGAGCACTAACCGTTCTTGTCTAACCGATCACGACATGCTAACACAAGTGCTCATGGGACACATTCGAAGTGTTGGCAACTCAAGACAAGAAGCGAAACTTGGAAAGATGGAAAGACGACGACGCAACGATGAAGAGGAACTTTTTCTACTGCGGCGATTATTGGGGCGCTGGCGCTGGCGGGCGAGCGCGGTGCAAAGTTCAAAACCGCGCCGGCGTCCGGCGGTCATGCGGCAGCGGCGCCAAAATCGTTCCGTGCGCCCCGCGCCGATGTACAAGCGAAATCCGACAACGCGTGGACAGCGGCGCTGGCGCGGCGCTGGCGCGTCCGGCGGCGCCGTACGCAGATCGATAAGGGTGTCGGGAGGGCACCGCCCGGACGGCGCTGGCGCGTCCGGCGTGGCGCGTTTAGCGCGATGCAATCAAGACCGCCTGGCGCGTCGGCGCGAGCACCTGGCGGTCCGGCGCGGCGACGGAAGAAGAGGACTTTTGGCCAACGGCTCTATTTCGACTTGGGGTCTATATATAGTGGCTTGGCCGATCATTTGAGGTCTCTCTTGCATATTTCAACAGCCTAACTCATTTGTGAGCTTGTGAGACTCCTCTCCACTCATCCCCTCACTCTAACCCGAATCTTGAGTGAGGCGAGAGTGATAGAAGTGCATTGCTTGATTGGTCTTGCATCTAGAGGCACGCCGTCCTTGGAGAAAGCTGCGGGATCTTGTTTCTCTTGGGAATTTGCTTGGTTCCCTAGCGGCTTGGAGCAAAGGCGGTGTTGAGCTCAAGTGGAGCTTGTTTGAGGCCACACCGGTGGTGATTGTGAGGGGTCGTTCCTTACCCCGCGGGAGATTCGCGAAAGGAGCACTAGTGGATTGCTCGTGGCTTGTTGGACCCTCTCTTGTGATCGTTTGCTTGAGCGCCCATAGGGGTTTTGGCACCGGCCATTAAGCTTAGCACATGTCAAGTGAGTGTGTCGCCACAATGAGGACTTAGCGTCTTAGGCAAGCACGTGAACCTCGGTAAAAAATCATCGTGTCACTTGTTCTTGCTCGTTGGAGATTTCTTGGTGATCACGGTGATTGGCTACAACCTCGACACTACACCGGGTGGTATTGTATTCTAGCACCTCTTTGCATTACTTAGTAGCTTATCTTGTTAGGGTGCTTAGTTGGTAGCTTGTGTAGCTTGCTTAGTCTTGTTTAGCTCCTAGTTGGTAAATTAGTTAGACTTGCTTGATCACCTAGGAGTAAATTAGCGACATAGCCTTTGTGTGGATTAGAGACAATAGAATTGTCTTGTGGCTTGCATAGCTAGCTTGTAGCATTGCTTAATACCGCCATCTTATTTACTAATCCGTGTGCTTAGTGTTGTTGAAGGAAATTTTTAATAGGCTATTCACCCCCCCTCTAGCCATTAGGACCTTTCAAGTGGTATCGGAGCTAGGCACCGTTATTTGAGTGGCTTAACATCCTATGGTGTTAAAATGGCAACGACTTTTCACGTCAACAACACCAAGAAGGCGCCACCTTTCGATGGCAGCAACTTTGCCTATTGGAAGGTGTGAAGATGACCGCACACCTCAAGTCAATCAATAGAGAAGTGTGGGTTGTCACGGAGAACAAGTTTGAGGTTGCAAAACCCAATGAGCCAACCGCCGCCAAAGAAAAGAAATTATATGCCAATGATGTGGCCGTGAGTGTTTTCCATGAGGCATTCAATGATTGAGTCTTTGAGCAAGTCAAGAATCTCACCATTGCTCATGAGATATGGAAGAAGCTTGAAGAATGCTATGAAGGAACCGAAGGTGTCAAGCAAGCTAAAGCCTACATCAAGCTTGAGCAATTCAATAGCTTCAAGATGGAGGAAGATGAGACCGTTCCGGAGATGTTTCACCGCATGCAAGTGTTGGTGAATGATCTCAACTCTCTAGGTGAAGAGATCAAGGACAAGACCTTCAACATGAAGTTCTTGAGGTGTTTGCTCGGCGGTTTGGGATGTTCATCACCGTGCTAGTGAGGTCAAATTTGAAGGATTTGACTCCCAACCAATTGCTTGATGAGGTTATGACCGATGACTCCTATAGAGATGACAAGAAAAAGCAAGAGCTCATCAACAAGGCAAACAAGAAGGTCAAGGATAAAGAGAAGAAAGAGGACAAGAAGAGCTTGGCACTCAAGGCTAGCACATCATCCAAGGGCAAGAAGAAAAAGGAAGAATCAAGTGATGAAGAGGATGTCACTTCTACTAGTTGAAGTGAAATTGATGAGCACATGGCCCTCTTTGTGAGGAGATTGGGAAAGTTTGTGAAGAAGAACTACATCTCCAAGAACAAGAAGAAGCAATCATCCAAGAAGAAGACCAAGGATGGCAAGAATGAAGGCAACATGACATGCTTTCGTTGCCATGATGATTGTCACTTGATTGCCGAGTGCCCATATGATAGTGATGATGAGAAGGGCATCAAGAAAGCAAGAAAGAAGAATGATGCCAAGAATGAGAAGGAGAAGAAGCCCAAGAAGAAGAATAAGTCACATGTGGCTATGTGGGATAGTGATGGCTCATCCTCTTCAAGTGATGAAGAAGAGGAGAAGAAGAGCAAGAAGAAGGGACAAGCTCACCTAGCTATGCATGACAAGATCTCCCTCTTCGACACTCCTTCCTCATGCTTCATGGCTAGGTACAATCTATCACTAAAGATGATGATGATGATAGTGATAGTGATAGTGATGATGAGGAGCCAACTCAATCTAGGGAAGAGTTGCAAAGAATGTTTGATGAGTGCGTTGTGATGTTTAAACAAAGTAGGAAGGAATGCAAGGGCTTGCATAAGGAAACAAAGAGCCTTAAGCAAAAACTTGATGAGCTTCGGGCAACTTATGAGTGTCTAAAGGTAGACCATAAGAAGCTTGAGAAATCTCATTCTAAGTTAGAGAAAGCTCATTCGTCTCTACTTGAAGAGCACAAGTTGTGCTTAGTTGTTGAAAATATTGATACATCCAATGCAAGCATCATGTGTGACATTCTTGTTGATGAATTAACACCCAAGTGTGAGACCTCCACTAGCTCTATCACTAGCACATCCATCTCTAGTGAAGATAATGACAACCCTACGCTTATTCATGAGAATGCATGCTTAAAGAGGGAAGTAAAGGAGATCAATCACACCTTGGCTAAGGCCTATGGTGGTGAGGACTGCTTGCTTATGTGCTTGGGTAGCCAAAGGGCATCCTTATACAAGGAAGGCTTAGGCTATATCCCCAAGAAAGGCAAGGCCGCCTATGTGACTCACAAAACTCATTTTGTGAAGAGCAATGGTAGCTATTGCAAAGCTTGCAAGCAAGTTGGTCATGTGGAGCGAAAGTGCATGAACAAGAGGACCAATGTCTCTTCCATCAAGCTTGATAATTCATATATGCTTGTGAAGAAGAACAATGGTGTTCGTGCTAGGTACATTGGTACACCATGGATGGGCTCAAAGAAGAAAGCCATTTGGATACCAAAGGCCTTGGTGACTAACCTTGAAGGACCCAAGCAACATTGGGTACCTAAGAAGAATTAATCTTATTTTGTAGGTCAATTATCGTCTTGGGAGGAGAGCATTGGATAATGGATAGTGGGTGCACTCAACACATGATCATGAGGGGATTCTCATATGTTCAAGTCTATTAGCATCAAGGGCATTGATGAGTATGAGTCAATCACATTTGGCAATGACAAGAAAGGCAATGTGTTGGGGCTAGGCAAGATTGCTATCACTCAAGAGAAGAGCTTATCAAAGGTGTTGCTAGTTGATCATCTTGATTACAAAACTATGTAAAAAAAGGCCTCTGATCGCACGTTGAGGGCATCTCTGATCAGCGCGTCGCGTCGCCCATTAGGGTCTCTAAATGTCGACTTTACTGACACTGTCCGTAGCGGCGTCAGAAGGGCTTTTATCTGAGGCGGGATTTCGTGTGTCTCAAACTTCCCATACGTAGTGAGCCCTTGTTACACACGCGCCGTGGAACGTCTCACGTGTCTGGGGTTTTTTGCATTTGTGGTCTACGGTATCTGAGACATACCTGTCTAAGATGCGCGTACCTCGGGAAACCTCACAAACCCGCGGCATCGATGTCGGCGTACCGCGTCCAAAAGTAGCGACGCACGAACCCAATATGCGACTGTAACGGTTTCGAACATACAGACACGTGTATAAGAAGGCGTGCGTGCCCACTAACGCACGCGACGGGCGCTTGTATGCATCGCGGCGCCTCTAAGCTGTTATCCACTCCACGAGACACCCGATCACTATAAGGGTGCGTAAACCGTTATTCAAATACAGACCCGTGTGGGACGAAGCCGGCGTGATATCTTTGTACTTACGGATGCTGTGGTACACGTCAATACGTGTCACCTCTGAGCTACTGACGCGATTAGATTGCTGGGGGTAACTAACTGATCCGATTCACGTGACGCTTGTTTTGTACTACCGTCTGTGAAACTTAATGCACTTTCGAGGCGCCCTTAGGTCGTCGTTCGACTGTAATTCGTACAGAGCTACGATCGCATGTTTAAAACGATCGTCCGCAATGTGCTCCGTGTTCTGAGCGGTTGTTACTAACACGTGTCGAGGAAGTAACACACGAGGTACGAGGCGGCGTTTTAGTAAGCTTCGTCTGCGTTCCTTTCCGGCTATTACGGGCGTTCTTTTGTAACCACGTCTAGGGGATTTAGTCGCTTTTCTGAGGCGGCCGTTTTGATTACGCTTTCGGCGTAAGCGTTACGTATTTTCGGGCGCGCTTCGTTGGTGTTTGGGGCGTTTCTTGGTGCGACGGGACATTTATTTAGTACGAAACCTACAGGCGCGCATCGGCGGTTGTGGGTACGTACATAGATAACGAACCGTTTCAACTATGCGACGAAGAAATTGAAAATGGTAGACAGCGGCAAACACAAAAATATCTGGATGCGGTCGATCACAAACAAATGGCGAAGGCGGCGGCATTGCAAATTCAGGTGTATCTCGGTTGTTCACGGATGTACCCGGTTCTTCGGGGCACACCACAGATTGTTCACAACACAAATAACACAGTTCACATGCATGTATCCGGCTTTGATCGTCATGCGGCAAGGGAAAGCGAGTAACATAGTTCACATGCATGTATCCACGATCGTCATGCGGCAAAGGAAAGCGAGAATCAACTCACGGTTTATGAAAGCGAAATGCTCGCCTTTAGGGCTGATGACATGTTCCATAAGAAACTTGGCCATCTTCTCTCTAATATCCTCCAAATTGATGGAATCTCCCGTCAAGTTAAAATCCTAATACAAAGAAAGGTAGGCGTAAGTGTTTGTGTACACATGGTCTATATTGCCAAACAAAGGTAGGCACAAGATGGGCTGCACTTCGAGTTACCTCGTGGCGATCAAATGAACTTGTTTCATCGCGGCCATCAAGTGGTGCACCGTGTAGAACCCACATGTCTTGTTATCGGTTTGCCTTGAGCCTTTGGAATCATATGAAGAAATTACGATAAATCTCAAAGGCCCAATATACGTGATTTCCCAATATGCGCAAACATATATTCTCAAAAAAATATCTGCAAACATACAGTAGATCACGAAGTTTACCTTCTTTCAAGAGATGGGTTTAAGGTAGTGTTGGAGTCCAAGAAAGTAGTTATGTCTAAGCATGGACAATTTATTGGTGAGAAAGGCTATGGTTTGCGGAGGTTTGTTTCGCCTAAGTTTGGCGATTTTTGTAATAAGTCGGTGAATCAGATTTGTGACACAATTAATGATAATTCGAATGTTTGGCATTCTCGTTTGTGTCATGTGAATTTTGGTGTCACATCTATCTAGCTTGTAGTTAATTCTAGATGTGAATTTTGGTGAGCTTGCGATTAATTCTAGATTTCACCATTACCAAAGGTTCTAAGTGTCATAATTGTGTGCAATCTAAGCAACCTCGAAAGCCTCACAAGGCAGTGGAGGAGAGGCTCTTGGCACCTCTAGAACTCATACATTCTAATCTATGTGAGATGAATGGTGTGTGGAAAGATGTCTTGTTATCACTTATTAGTTTTGCAACGAGCTTTGCAAACATATGAAACACATGTCTTGTTATCACTTATCGGTTTTGCAACGAGGCCTTTGCAAACATATGAAACACATGTTAGAATTTATATATGAATAGTTCCTCTAAAATTCATATGAAGAAATTACGATAAATCTCAAAGGCCCAATATCTGCGTTCCCTAATGGGCTTTATTGTTTCAGCCCATGAGTAAAGGTGCGAGGTGCGATATCAATTAGTATCATATTATTTGGTTGATGTGGAGGTAGGGAGTTTTCCGCCCTATATATTTGTACCAAGCCATTTGGGATTAGACACAACACCACAACTATAATTGGGAGTTTCAATTAGAAAATCCTAAAAAGGCGTTACCGCCGTAGGCTCCCGCCTTCTTGCGAGTGCAGGGGAAGGGTATTTTTAGCGCCAAGCCTTACCGCACCATGTGCAATATGCGGAGCCTGTTGCTTGAACCCGGGACCTTCAGGTTCTGAGGGCGGTAGACCACTTGCACCGAGGCCAGCCCTTCCAATTAGAAAATCCTAAAGTAGTAAAAATAATATTTTCCTTTTTCCGCTCTTTGCTTATTTGCATAGTCTCTCCATCCGTCGTCGAATAAGGTTTTTGGGAAGCGCTCTTCGCGTATTTGCTCCCAAATCTTCCCGGCGGTTTCTCTTCATCGGTCCGTCATCCCGTCGTCATAAGGCGCGGCGGGATCATCAACAAGGAACACTCATCGACTAAGCTTACGCGATCGTCATGCGCATCAACACCACCGGTACTTCTACATTGGCGGGTATTACATACGTGTTCTAATCTTATTGTTCATCATGTTCAATGCATGCGGTATGCGAACGCTATGTTTACATCGGTTGCCATGATCATGCTTTCTTATATACTCTTTGGATCATGTCATGCTTCGCTATATGCTTTTAGATCATGATATGCTTTGTTATACGATGCTAAGTCATGCTAGTATGATACACATGTTTACACTAGTTGTTATGATCATGTTGAATCATGCTATGATCTTGTTATGCTTTTGTGTTATGCTAGTATGCTTCACATGTTTAATCTATTTGCTTTCGGTTTCGTCATGATTTATTTTTATAAAATTAATCGGAAATTGCCTAATATCTCAACAATCCAAAAACCTTATTATAGCCTTTTTTTCTTGATTTAACTATGGCTTTTTCGGCGTCTTTGAGGCTAGAAAAAATTTCTAGTGCAAATTTTAAGAGGCGGCGAGTTAAGGCCATTTTAGCTACTGAGGCTAAAATGTTTTGGATTATTGTTGGCTTGCACGAGGGAAATATCTACGGAGAGAAGATTCGGGGGGCAACACTATCAACTGAATGCAACCATCGGATATATATTCTAAGTAGTAGATTATGGAGAGCTTTCATGACTACAAGATGGTTGCTAACCGATCTATAGTCAAGCAAGCTCATGAGGTTCAGCACATGGCAAAAGAACTTGAACTCCTTAAGTGTGTCATACCCGGCGACTTTGTAGCCGTATGCATTAATGCTAAGTTGCCTTCTTCATAGAAGAGCTAGAAAATATCGGTTGAAAAACGATAGCATCTCTTGATGTTGAGGAAAAGATTCGGGCAAAAGAACACTATTGAGAAGGGGAACGAGCCATTACGCGCGAATTTGGTGCGGGGAAAACCCACATGGCAAGACCAAAGGTAGGAATAAATCTTCCAATGCTAAATTAACAACTACCACCAAAAATAAGAACGTCAACCTCGTGACTATTAGCAATCTTTGATGATGAGTACTGATAATGTTCCTACCAGGTACTATCGGTGTTTCAATCACCAAGTTGGTGGGTTGATCACGGTGCTAATATTCTGTGTGTTTAAGGTAGTGTTGGAGTCCAATAAAGTAGTTATGTCTAAGCATGGACAATTTATTGGTGAAGGCTATGGTTGCGGAGGTTTGTTTAAGCCTAAGTTTTGATTTTTTGTAATAAGTCGATTGAATCGGATATGTGGCACAATTAATGATAATAATTCGAGTGTTTGGCATTCTCGTTTATGTCATGTGAATTTTGGTGTCATCTATCTATCTGTGAATTTTGGTGAGCTAATTCTAGATTTCACCATTACCAAAGGTTCTAAGTGTCATAATTGTGTGCAATCTAAGCAACCTCGAAAGCCTCACAAGGCGTGGAGGAAAGACACTTGGCACCTCTAGAACTCATACATTCGATCTATGTGAGATGAATGGTGTGTGGAAAGAGATATTTGATGGCGTTGATTCATGATGCTTCTAGATTTTGCTATATTTACTTGCTGAAAACTAAAATTTGAGGCATTAGCATTAGACTACTTTAAAATGACCACTATTCGAACACTACTATCCTTGGCTGCCTCATATGGTACGATCATTCATCAAATGGATGTGAAGACGGCTTTTTCTTAATGGAGAGTTGGATGAGGAGATTTACATGGATCGGCTGATGGGTTTGTAGTAAAAGGTGAAGAGCAAAAGGTGTCATGGAGGTCTTGTAAGCAGACTATTTTGACTAAATCAACCGTAGAGGTAGAACTTCTTTGCTTTGGATACAGCTATGCTTTGTTATATGATGCTAAGTCATGCTAGTATGATACACATGTTTGCACTAGTTGTTATGATCATGTTATGCTATATGATGTTGAATCATGCTATGATCTTGATATGCTTTTGTGTTATGCTAGTACACTTTGTACACATGCTTAATCTATTTTCGCTTTCGGTTCGTCATGGTTTACTTTTATGAAATTAATCTGGAAATTGCCTAATATATCAACAACACGGTGGTTATTCTTTGAATGGAAGCATAAGCGCACAACTTCAAGTGAAGCACTACTTACTTTTTCGTATATTTGGGGTTAACTAAAAACTTTTGTGTCCTCGTCACCTCCTTAGCCGTGGGATTGAAAACACGCTTTCGGTAAGCCTACACATGAGTAAAATGCAAAATGTCACATTCTTTTTTTTTTTATTTTTTAGTAACATAATTAAAAAAAAAATGCACGGGTCGGTTGTAGGTTAGGAAACACTCCTTGTTTTATTTGCGGTTTTTCAGCGGATGAGTATACGAATTCAAATTTGGGCGCGAGTCAGCGAAATAAACCCTGCTCCACTTGATAGCAATGACAACGGCAATCCGGTGTCCACGGGGTTATGCGTGAACATGACAAAATCCTTGTCAAGATGTTTCCTTAGGCCCCATTCTAGATATGTAATGCCCATCTTTGCCGGGCCCGCCGCTCGGCCCTTCGAAGGTCAATGGTTCAAGGATCAAGAAAGCCCAGCCCGACAAAGACATGGCCCTAGCTTCCACTGGCGGGCATCTAGGAATAGAGGCATGCAAAGCAAATTTAGCAAGCAAATAGATGAAGAGGCATCCCAAGTGAGTGCGAGAATAGAAGAAATTGTACTCACGGTGTCATGCGGCGAAGGATGGACACATCCAATACTTCGGTGCCATGAGGTCAAACAAATCGTCGAAACCCACATTGATCGCGACCTCTTCGTGCGTGTCACGCCAAAAAACCTCTTTCGCGGGCCGCTGCGATAAGCGCCACATTTTGCTGTTTGTGGTACGCTTGCTGCATGTACCACTCATGAAGAAGCGACACAAGAAGGCCCGCCTTTTGAAGCTCTTCGGGTGATAGCATTGGAGATCCATCTTTGGTAGTTAGGGTTGGGCGGTATGGAACTGAAGGGCACAAGCCACTCTCGGGTCCACGAGCTCATCTATTGCAACTCCGGGCTCTGCTCTAAGCGCTTTGGCCTCCAATTCCATCTCAAGCTGCAGCATCGGTCATTTGCGGCAATGGCTAAGGGTGCATTTGCTCTGCAGATCACCTCTGAGGACTAGAGATGTTGGCGGCGCTGAAAATTGATATCGTGATTCCATCGCCTCCACCTTAGCCTTGAGTTCATCTAGTGCGGCAAAAGCTTTGTGCGGCTGCTTGTGTCGTCGCCTCCCTCTTTCTTACGCATCTAGTCTTTACGCACCGCGTCGGACCAACAAGTCTTCCCACCAACGAAACACGCCGTGCCTTGTTCTTCTTCCTAAAAGGCTGTGTGTCTCTCTTACGAATTGCCGGTGCCTTTTCCCTTCCCTTCAACTGCGACAAAAGCTGGGCGGCGGATGCACTGCCCCTCTATAGTAACATCTCCCATGCGCTCATATCTTTCCCTTACACCAATGACATCGGAAGGGCGGGCTGCCTTCTCTAAAACTATCTCGGATAAAGGCCGAGCCTCTTCCACGAGGTCCAAACAATTTCAGCCTTGTCACGACCTTTGCCCGGTATGCTCAATGCGCAAAAAAATCGAGCAAGGTTACGTGGATATTTGTCCCAAGGATTACGGATTCCTTGGGCGGCCAATTCCTTGTCCTCCTTCGCCCAACCTTTGGAGAGTGCCGCATAATCAACTATCCCAAGGCACCTCATTTAATAGGTATTTGAAAAATTCGAGGCTACAACTGCGTGCTCTGTTTCTTCCGCGATGATGTGTTGTTGCTTTCTTTGTTGGATCAAAATCACGTAAGTAGCTTCATCGCTGAGCAGATTTGAAAATTCGGTCGCACGGAAATTAGCAAGACCCTAATATTATCTGATTGTTTTAATAAAAACGATTTGAGTAGCAGTTCATTTAATAGGCACATTTTTGTAAGCCAAGATAGTAGAGTACTCTCTGAGCAATCGTGTTTCTTGAGCACGCAAATATATTCATCTATAAAGAAAATAAGCGGCGAGTAGTAGCGGTTTTCTATGACAAAAACACCACAGATAACAACATTATAGTAGAAGTCGGGTGTCTTGTTCGGTATCTACAACACCATATATCCATCTGTGGACAAAATTATCACCTTTCCTCACACGGTGGCCCGAAAAATTCAGGCGACAACGTGTGTCTCTCTGTCTCTTCCGCTGATGATGCGTTGATGCTCTTTGTTGGATGGAAATCACTGAAGTAGCCGTCGCTGAGCAATTTGAAAAATTTCGGTAACCTCAAAAATAGCGGGGGCCTAATATTTTCTGAGTTCAATTACGTAATAGGCACTCTATGAGGACTACACAAACCAGCGAGGCGAGAGAACAACTAAATGTAGTTGGGGAATAGAGGAATATAAACAAAGTAAGCGTACTTTAGTGCTTGATTGTTTTAATAAGGACATTCTGTAAGGCAAGATAGTTGAAGAACTCTGAGCGATCATTGTTCTTGTCTTCTTGAGCACGTATATTCATGTATAAGGAAAATTAAGCGGCCGGTATTTGCGGTGTCCTATGGCGAAACACACGAGATAACAACATTATAGTAGCACTCGGTGTCGGGTTCGAGTATCTACAACTCGACATATCCATCGAGGATAAAATTATGCAGTTCAATTACGTAATAGGCAGTCTATGAGGACTAAACAAACCAAAAGGCGAGAGAGAAAAAAAAATGCAGTTTAGAAATAGAGGAATATAAACAAAGCGTAGTTTAGCAACAGTTTCGTTTAATAGGATCATTTTTGTAAGACAAGGTATATAGTTGTACTCTACAGATTAGTTGTGTTTCTTGAGCACGCATATTCATCCATAAAGAAAACAAGCGGCAGTAGTTGCGGTGTCCTATGACAAAAAACACAGAGATAATAACATTATAGTAGCGGTCTAGGTGTATTGTTCGGTATCTACAACTCTATATATCCATCGAGGACAAAATTATCACCTTTCCTCACTAATAGGCAACGAGAAAAATTGAGGCGACAACTGCGTGCTCTCTATCTCTTTCCTTTGATGATGCGTTGATGCACTTTGTTGGATGGAAAATCGAAGTAGCTTTGTCGCTGAGCAGATTTGAAAATTTGGTCGCTGAAAATTAGCAGGGGCCTAATATTATACTGAGTTCAATTACGTAATAGGCGGTCTATGAGGACTACACAAACCCGAGGCGAAAAAAAAAAAAAATGTAGTTCGAGGAATAGAGGAATATATAATCAAAGCGTACTTTAGTAACAGTTGTTTTAATAAGGACATTCTGTAAGACAAGATAGTTGAAGTACTCTGAGGAGCGGTCATTGTTCTTGTCTTCTTGAGCATGTATATTCATGTATTAGGAAAATTAAGCGGCGGTATTTGCGGTTTCCTATGGCGACAAAAACACCTGAGATAACTACATTATAGTAGCGGTCGGGTGTCGGGTTCGGTATCTACAAGCAAGCTGTAGTTCGGTAACCGTTCATGTAATAGGCAATTTTTTTTAAGACAAGATAGTATTAGAGCAACTCAGCGGTTTTGACATTTGGGCTTGGCATTCCATATTTATGCCAAAATCTATGAATTGTCCTCTCAATGGTTTGGCATTTGGGTTGGCAAATTGGTGAGACTTGGCATTTGAGGGTCCAAAGCGCACATATTTGCCAAGTGAATCTCAACTTGGCAAAACTCCTCTCTCTGCGTCTTGCTTTGCTTCTCTCTCCCATGCATGCCGCATGCAGCCACTAATTTGGGTTTTGCCAAGTTAAAAATGCCAAACCGTTGGAGATGGGGTTTGATTTAACTTGACAAACATCTTGCGGACTTGGCAAACGGCGGTATTTGCGGTGTCCTATGAGCAAAACACCGAGATAACAACATTATAGTAGCACTCGGTGTCGGGTTCAATATCTACAACTTCGACATATCCATCGAGGATAAAATTGTAGCAGTTCAATTACGTAATAGGGGTCTATGAGGACTAAACAAACCAAAGTTTAGAACAAGATTCGTTTTTTGAGAACAAAAAAACACGCGGTTTAGAAATATGAGAGGAATATAAACAAAGCGTAGTTTAGCAACGAGTTACCGTTTAATAGGATCAATTTTGTAAGACAAGGTATATAGTTGTACTCTGAGTAGTTGTGTTTGTTGAGCACGCATATTCATCTATAAAGAAAACAAGCGGCGATAGTTGCGGTGTCCTATGACAAAAACACACAAGATAATAACATTATTGTAGCGGTCGGGTGTATTGTTCGGTATCTACAACTCTATATCCATCGAGGACAAAATTATCACCTTTCCTCACTTATAGGCGACGAGAAAAATTGAGGCGACACTGCGTGCTCTCTATCTCTTTCCGCTGATGATGCGTTGATGCTTTCTTTGTTGGATGCAAATCTTTGAAGTAGCTAGTTTTGTCGCTGAGCAGATTTGAAAATTTGGTCGCTGAAAATTAGCGGGGCCTAATATTATCTGAGTTCAATTACGTAATAGGAAGTCTATGAGGACTACACAAACCCGAGGAAGAAAACAAAAAAAATGTAGTTCGAGGAAAGTACTTTGGTAGCAGTTGTTTTAATAAGGACATTCTGTAAGACAAGATAGTTGAAGTACTCTCTGAGCAGTCATTGTTCTTGAGCACATATATTCATGTATAAAGAAAATTAAGCGGCGGTATTTGCGGTATTTTATAGTTATAGTAGCGGTCTCGGTCAAAAAAAATATCGGGATAAAATTATATAGTTCAATTCCGTAATAGGCGGGTCTATGTCTCTATGAGGACTAGTCAAGCTTTGTTCGCTTGTGCTTGCTTCGGCTTGTTTGACTTATTCTCTCGAGAGAATAATATTAAACAAGCGAGCAATCTCGAGGGGAACAGATCACCTCGCCCCCCCCCCCAAAAAAAAAAAAAAAAGTAGCTCGGGAATAGTGGAATCAACAAAATGTAGTTCGATAACAGTTTATGTAATAGGCACGAGACAAGATTGATGGGCTACATATCAAACCCTAGAATGTCGCTGGTGGAGGAAGGCGCCCTCGGAGGAGGAGGTCGCGGGGCGGCGGGCGGCGTCGGCTAGAATGGCGCGGATCGTCGGCGGTGGCGGCGGGGGATGATGGTATTTGAAAACCCTAGAATCGCTTTGTGTGGGGGCGGATGAGGAATGAAATGGATCGTCTGTTAGTATAGGCGGATGAGATATGAAATGGATTGCCTGTGAGGAGGCGGTTGAGGGTTTTTGAGTTTCGCAAAAGCTTCGGTGCGTAAAAATCGTGGAAAGTTGGGGGGGGGGGCACAAGGAAAAGGGAGGAAATACGAAAAATAGCGCCACTTCGTTTGCGGTTGGGAGAAGGCGCGTGGTGGGGGGCCGTCTGTCGGGGTCATATAATGCGCTATTGCATGCTATAAGCGAATAGCGCCATAGCGCCCGCTATTTTCGCTATTCCTACTAAGCCAAAAATAGCTTGCTGTGCGGCCCGTTACTTCATCATTAAAAAAATGGCAAAAAATCTACGTAGCTTTTATTGCTTTATTATGACTTCCGTCCCACAAATAAAAGTATGCGTTTTTGACTTCTATAATCTAGGTTTGACCGTTCGTCTTATTCAAAAAGTTTTAAGAAATTTTAGTTATTTAGTTATGACTTATTTTATCGTTTACTTTCATAATGATTTGTTTATTTTATTATTTGCATAATAAATTTAAATAAGACGGATGGTCAAGCGAGAGATTGTAGAAGTCAAAAAAACGAACTTTTATTTATGTGTATCTTAGCACATGTTATCATCAATTACATTTGGCACTTGGCTATTATTATGTTGGAAACTCATAGATTATATGATGAAAATTCATGGATTATATATTATATTATCTTTGTGATTAATATGCCATCATTCTGGACCAGCGTTCTGAAAATGCGTGAGTAAAAAACGTTCGTCGGCTGCGTGGGTTCGCTACCTCTACGCACTGCGCAATTTGGGGCGAACTCACTTCACGCGCCCGGCTACATCTATCTCGTCGTCGCCGCTAGCTTCACAGCGTCGCCTTCCACGTCACGACCACCGCCCGGCGGCGGCGCGTCATCCTCGCCGTGCACCATGCGGCGGCTTCCACGAGGAGGTGTTTGGCTGCTGCATTGGTTGCCATCCAGCGTGCCAGGGCGCGAGAGGATCCCATGGATGACCTCTAAAAGCGGATGGCAAAGGCGTGCGGCGGCGCCATGGTGGAGACGAGCATCCCCTGTGGCGAGACTCGAGAGGTGTGTAGGATACACAAAGGATACGCATGCAAGTTTGAGAAATTATTAGGACATCTGCCGTTTTCCCTCGGTGCGTTTCGCGCGGGCTATGTCCGTCTCCACGCACCGGGCTACGCACCCGCGTGTATTGCTGCTCACCCTCGGCGCCCGGCTCCTCGATCTTCACCTGCCCGCCGCCGGTGACATCGACCACTCTTCGCCGCACAAAAAATAGCTAGGCGCTCGAGCTTCCACCAAAAAAGCCCGCCCGCGTCGCGCCATGGAAAACCTTCCGGCGTGACATGCTTGCGAAGATGCGATTCGTGTCGCCATGGTCTCGGCGGATCCCATGGAGGACCTCCACAATCTGCGGGCCACCTGTTCGGATATGAAAGCGGCGTGCGGCGACCCCTGGTGGGACGGAGCATCATTTGGGCGGATGTTTACGTACCCGCCCGGCGCGATGGGTATCGCTCGAGGATCGCGAGAGTCTTGTCTAAGCTTCGCCGCCGTCGGCAACCGGAGGCGTGCCGGGGGGCGGCATGCGCCGTCTTCGTCGAAGGCCGCTGCACCATCACGCCCGCGGCTCGAGATCTTTGCTGCAGCGCCGCCCGCGTCGGGACATGAAACCGCCAAATATGTTCTTGCTCTTGTGCTCTACAGGGCCAACACCGGTGCCGCAAGCGGCGGCCGTGCCCGGCGAGTGTTGCGGGGAGATCGAAGGCGACCACATGGCGATGGCTGGGCCGTGGAAGAACATCAACTTTTCTCGGCCCGCCAACGGGCATGTAATTTTAGGGTGGGCGACTTGGCGGCGCATATACCCGACGCAGTGGCATACAACCCGTCCTATAGCCCAAATGGTGCCTCGCCATGGCGGGCATCGGTCTGAAAGCCAGGATGGTGCGGCCGTCGTCTCATCTCGTTGCAAGCGGTGTGGCGGTGCGTGTTACGTAGCGAGGAGTGTAGGATCCGCAGCGAGTGTCGAGGTTCTTCGGCCTCTAGATGGTGATCTCGATCGAACAAACTTTAATTTGATAGCTTTTGGTGTGTACTACGTGATGGGTACACCCCTCTGTCCCCAAAAATCATCTTTGACTTTTACAATTCTTGTTTGACCATTCGTCTTATTTAATTTTTTTAAGCAAATAATAGAAGAAATACATCATGAGGAAAATATCTCTAATGATTGAACAAGTCGTAACAAAACAAATAATATTTATTAAAATTTTTTGAATAAGACGAGCGGTCAAATAAAAGTGCACTTATTTGTGGGATGGAGGGTGTGTACCCATGATTTGGCGAGATGTGTTTTAATAGTTGTGAATTGTGATATACTTTCGTAAAATACATGTTGCTGAAATGATGAGTGAATAGAGTGACATTTCAACTGAAATATTCCAATATAGTATACAATTCAATTTGAAACAACAAAATGTCAAACACAACGATGCGGTATGTTTAGCTGTGCTTTCGAAAAAAGACGCCGGTAAGATATCATTGCGATGACACGGTGATGGGCGTTCCATCGCTAGAGACCTCATCTACGGTGATATCCGCGCATTTGGGTGTGCCGCCATGTTGGAGACCTTCGGGGATCAAGAACCCTAATTTTTCTTTTTAATATGTGGTCAAAACTTGTGACTAGCTATAGTCTTTCTCTCCCTCATAGTAACTCCAAGTGTGATATGGTTTTTCTTTCTAAAAATTTGTAAAATCATGCTCTATCAAGAGATTGTTTTCTTACTTCTCTATTACTCTTGTCATGTTTCATGGACAACATTTGAAGTGTAGGATCCGCCAAGGAGTGTGAAAGTTTTTTTTTTGTGGTGTTGTGTGGGCATTATGAGCAAGTTTTAAATTGGGATTGATCGATCTATCGATCACATGCGTGATGAAAACTTGGATGTTTTGTTAGTCGTAACCATGCATATTTTCCAAAAGTGACGAAGGGCGATTCTAACAAATTTTCGTTTTGAGGCCAGATTCCCAAATTCAAAAGAAATGATGCGATTCCTAAGACAAACTTTTTCAGGGGCCAAATTCCTAATTCTCTCATAGTCCTATTACTCCAAACAATGTTTGAAATTTTGAAATAGCACACAAGTTACGATTAAGCCCTTTTACATTAACCAGGTGGGACCATGGGTCTGCGCATCGAACACTCTACGATTTGCCACCTCGGATTCCTTTATAGTGCTACTATGGGCAGTTTTTCTCTCGAGTCTCTCGTCTCTTCCTTCTCCCATACTACACCTCTTCTCATCTTGTACATTCTCACCTCTTCTCCGTCGACTTTCCAAACTCATCTCAACCAAACCTAGTACAGAGCGGTCCGACCACGAGGGCGCCTGCCTCGCCTTCGCCTTCGCCTTCGTCTCCATCTGGGCGGTGGTGCTCTTTATCACATCCATGCAGCTAGATATGGTTTTTCATGTGGTTTTTGAAAAAAGCAAATACGAGAAGTTTTTTTCTTTTTTGGTGGTTGCGGATCTGGATCGAGTCTCGGCCGTTCGGATCTCGACTTCATGTGGTCTCACGAAGTCCCGGCCGCTCGATCTCTTGTTTTATCTAGTGTTGGGTTGGGAAGGAGGCCGAAGAAAATGTCGCAAAAAGAAGCACATCTTCTTGGGTAAACACCGGCTGAGATCTCGTGAAATGCACTTTTTTTTTTGAGTTTTTTTTAGTGGCTCTAAAAGGTTTTGTTTTGTCTTGAATATTTGTGTGATTCATGCTATAGCTTGTACAACCACAAAGACCTATGCGGGGAGATTATAAAAGTATGGGGAGGAGGTCGAAGAAAATGTGGCAAGAAAAGCACATTTTTCTGTGTTGTGTTGCTTTGCCAACTCCTTGGAGTTAAGTGTCGTGTGGAATGCATGTCTCCCTCGGAGACAAGTCTTGAGTGACAACTTGAATTAGCATCGGCACCGGATCAGTTGCGAACGCTAGGAACAGTCTGTTGTCTTACAAATTTATGTGACTCCTCCTATATTGCTCAATAATTTGGCTCTTACATATAGTTTCTATTTTAAAGTTTGGCTTAGGTCTTTGGAGGTCGCCGGGCGGGGCTGCTCCCCTCCCTCTCCTCGCCCGAGTTGAGCATTTTTAAGGTGGGACTCAAGTTTTGTTGAGAGACCCTTTCGGTGGACTTCGACGAGTGGGGCTCACGGCCGTGGGACTATAATCTCCCGTGTAGGTCTCGAGCCCTGGTCATGGCCATGGCTGGCGCTTAAGACTGCTTATTTGGAGATTATAATCCGCCAAGCTCCTCGAGGGTGTCGTCCCTACTCGAGTCACGGACCCGAGGGGACGTCCATATAATGTCTTCGTAGCTTAGGTCTTGCTTCCTCTCTTTGACAATGTTCGTGTGCTCTTGCTTCATCTTGTTTTAGACTTGTTATGTCTCACGGAATACTATTAAATCAGCCAAAATCAGGTGCTAGCAAAACAACTTGTTCTCCGTAATGTTGTTATATTATCAAAAAGTTGTTCAAATTTGGAATGCTCCATCTCTCCAAGAATCGTATTGAACCTGTATTGCTAGTTTGTGCATTGTGGCTCAACAATTCAGCTTGATTTGTTCTAAAGAGCCAAATTTTGGCCTTGTGTTGAAACAAATTTGGCATCGAACACTCACCTCATTCTCTCTCGATCGATCGAGCAGGCATGTGAAATGACTCCATACGTGACCCACGATGTACAATACACACCTACGTACACGGTGTTGAGTTTGTATGTATGATTACGATTCTGGACCCGTGTTGGAAAAAAAGCGTAGTGCGGTCTGCGAATGACACCTGCGCGGCTGCACCAAGGATGGACCGGACGGCGAGTTTTTATATTCCCAAAAAGTTTTGACCAAAACCTTTTCCAACAATTTTTACGGGGGACGCGCGGCCGGCGAGAGGCGAGCCGGCGGACGTGAACACTACGGTTCCTTGTCGCGAAGCGTCGGATTAATTATTAGTAGTAGTGAAAATAAGGCGAATAATATTTATTAAATTTTTTGACACTGTGCTCGAAAAGTCGCGGTAAGATATCATTCTTGATGACACGGTGATGGTCGCTAGAGAGAGACGACATCCGCGCATGCCGGTGTGCCGCCATGTCGGAGACCTTTAGGGATCAAGAACCTAATTTTTTCTTTTTAATCTGTGGTCAAAACTTGTGACTAGCTAGTCTTTCTCTCCCTCATAGTAACTCCAAGTGTGATGGTTTTTCTTTCTAAAATTTTGTAAAATCATGCTCTATCAAGAGATTGTTTTCTTACTTCTATTACTCTTGTCATGTTTCATCGACAACATTTGAAGTTTGAATTTCAAAAATTACAACTTCAAACAACATTTTTCGAGCACCTAAAATGATTTCAGCAGGAGAAGTCATGAACATAAAAGTTGTCATTTCTTCATATGATGATGTCGCGGTAACACTATCCACAAGATTTACACTGTCATAGAGTTTATGAAAGTAGAAGAGAGATTTCTAAGATTCGTGAACAATGTCACTAGCACTATGTCGGATGGGGAAACAACCAGAATTGTAGATCTTGCTAAGTTATGAAACTCTTAGTGTCTCGATCAATCTCAAGAAAAAAATGGTTATAAAAAAATTCAAGAAAAAAATGTAAATTGAAATTTAAATGTTTTTAGTGACTTCGGATAGACAAGCCCCCAACATAACGATTGTAGTTCTCAAATATCCATGAAACTTTGTAGTTTATAACATTTTAATTTGAGATCATCTTGTCATGGAAAATCAAGCGGTTTGAAAACATTTATCGTATAGGCGGCGCATTGGGATAGTTCGATGCGCCCATTTCCTTGAACTTTGTTCGCGGTTCATGTCCGTGGCTCGACACCTCCGCCGGAGTGCACCCATGTCATTTATCCGAGACTCACGCGATGCGCACCCGCATTTCTTTGCTCACCAAGCGGCGCCCGGTTGCTTTGTTCACCTCCCGCCGCCCGGTGGCGGCGACCACTCTTCGCGGCGCTCGAGCTTCCACCGAGAAAAGCCCCCGCGGCGCGCCGCCCTCGCGCCATGGAAAACCTTCCGCGTGACATGCTTGCGAGAGTGCGATTCGTGTCGCCAAGGTCTCGGCGGATCCCATGGAGGACCTCCACAATCTGCGGGCCACTGTTCGAGATATGAAAGCGGCGTGCGGCGACCCCCTGGTGGGACGGAGCATCCCGCTGGACCGGATGTTTCTGTACCCGCCGGCGCGGTTGGTATCGCTCGAGTATCACAAGAGTCTTGTCACCAAGCTCGCCGCCGTCGGCAACCCGGAGGCGTACTTCAGGGCCGGCATGTATGCCGTCTTCGTCGAAGGCCGCTGCACCATCACGCCGCGGCTCGAGATGCTGCAGCGCGCCGCCGCGTCAGGGCATGAAACCGCCAAGTATGCTCTTGCTCTTGTGCTCTACAGGGCAAACACCGGTGCCGCGGACGACGACTATGCCCGGCGGGTGTTGCGCGGGAGATCGGCGACCACCGGCGGCGGCTGGGGCGTGGAAGAACATCAATTGTACTTCGGCCCCCCGATAGGCATGGGATTTTAGGCTGTTCTACTTGGCGGCGCATTTGATACAAGAGTTGCCTACAACCCGCCTTATAGCCCAAATGGTGCCTCGCCATGATGGGCATCGGTCTGAGAGCGAGAATGGTGCGGGCATGAAGCGGATGCCGCGGAATCGGAGTCGTGGGGCGTTTTCTGCGGCGAGGAGTGTAGGATCCCATAGCGAGTGTGGGGAGTTCATCGGTCCTCTATTGCGGGCATTTTGAGCGCGTGTTCAAATCGATCCATCGATCTTATATATTATGTATAGCTACCTCAATCTAAATGGCTGAAAACTTTTCGAACAAACTTAGGGCCAAAGGAATTTTTAGGAAAGGTTCTTGCTCTTTGGTTTCGGGTGAAAGCAGAGAAAAAAAAATCCATGAGCTCATACCTCATGGAATTCAATTTTTCCTCGCGGGAAGAACACCAATCATGAACAAACCTCATGAATTTTTTCTAGAGGAATCTTTCCATGGCGAGACCTCATGAAACTTTCGCGCGAGAGAGAGGCGCGCAGCGGGCTTGAAGCCCGCCGGATGATGCGCGCCGGGCCCGCCCTCTCGGCCGTCCGCCGCCACCGACCCGGCCGTGCTCGGCACACCCCCGCCACCACGCGCGCCCTGGCGGCTGCTCGTCGTCGCCCGTAGCGGCTCGGCTTGCGACTCCGTGCTCGTCGTCGCCCGTAGTAGTACCGGCGGGCGGGTCAATCTACGGGCCATCGTACTGGACACGAAAGCGTGCGCGGCGCCATCTTTGGAGCGGAGCATTCCACTGGACCGGGTCTTTGCACCGGCGGCGGTCGACGTCGGCGGCTATGGCTATGGCTGGGGGCCGCTGTACTACCAGCGCGAGTCTCATCGCCAAGCTTCGCCCGAGGCCGGCAACCCGGGGCGTGCTTGAGCGCAGGCATGTCTGCCGTGTTCGTGGAAGGCCGCGGCACCGATCTCGCCGCCGCTCGACTTCTTTGGAACTCTGATTTTTCTTTTTAATCTGTGGCAAAAACTTGTGACTAGTCTTTCTCCCACATAATAACTCCAAATGTGATGGTTTTTCTTTCTAAAATTTCGTAAAATAATGTTGTATAAACCTATTGTATTCTTCTTTGCTATTACTTTTGTCATGTTTTATTGATAACATTTGAATTTTGAATTTCAAAAATTACAATTTCAAACAACATTTTTGGAGCATCTAATGATTTCAGTAGAAGAATTCATGAACATAAAAATTGTATAACTTCTTAATATGTACATCTTTTATATTGGTCATTTCTTCATCCGGCGGCGTCGCGATAACTTTGTTCATCACAAGATTTACACATGTCTCATAGAGTTGATGAAACAACGAGAGAGATTTCGAAGATTTGTGAACAATGTCACTAGCACTATGTCGAATGGGGAAACAACCAAAATAAAGAATATACTGGCGTTTTTCATGCTTAGGGCGAAAAAACCCGATTATTTCGGACCAAAAAATCCTGCCCATGACATCCCCTTTGGGGAAGTCACGCCTAGATTTTAGGGCGGGCGGGAGGGCTACGGGCGCATTTTCCACTACAAATAAAATAGCTAAAAAGTAATATTTTGCAATGGTCGGGCCAAAGAAAATGGGGCTTAAAGAAGTCCAATAAGGTTTGGGCGGGCCAAAACACGTCGGGCTCTAGCCGGGCCCGCGGGCGAGTTAGTTTTGCTCGGTATAAATAAGAATTGTCGATCTTGCTAAGTTATGAACTGTCTACTCCCTCCGTCCCCCGAAGTTTGTCACCACGGATTAGTGCCATCATTTTCGATGCTCCGTCTTATTCAAATTTTTTGCATAAATATAATTTATTTTGTTACAACTTATTTTATCAATGAAGCTACTTGAATATTGATTAATTTATTTTATGATTTGCATAAATATTTTGAATAAGGCCGGATGGTCAAACGTGAAGTTCAAAAGTCAAAACGGCGAACTCCATGGGGACGAGAAAGTAGCTTAAAAGTTTTTTATTTGACATTATCTTGTAAAGGAAAATTACGTCTCAATTTCAAAAGATTGAAAATTGATATTTAAATGTTTTAAGTGACCTCAGTTAGACAAACCACCAATATAACGATTGTAGTTCTCGGATATCCATGAAACTTTTACGGTTTACAACCTTTTGATTTGAGATGTACTCCCTCCATCCCTTAAAGCTTGTCGCCGTGGGATGCGTGCCACAAGTTTGACTCAAATTTTTTGAAAATACGTGCAACATTTAAATCTTAAAATAAAATTGTTAAAAAAAACTAGACTTAAAGATCTAAAAAATCGCGGGCTATAAAATTTAGCGGGAGGTTGGTCAAAACACAATAGCGGCGCTATTAGCGCGCTATAGCGTGCAATAGCGTGCTATTTGGCATCGTGGACAGTGTTTTTTGCCGCTATTAGCGTGCTATTTCGGCGCTATAGCGCTATATTTTTTCGGGATATCTTTCGATAATGCTAATTACTTAGCATAAATATTTATATATTTTAATATATAATTGCGGCATTTGTTTCTCGGGGAAGCAGCGGTGACAAGCTTTTAGGGATAGAGGGAGTAAGTTTGAAAACATTTATTCCCTCTGAGGCAGCGCCTTTGGGATAGCGCGTACTACTATGGTTGATTGAAAGGGCGTCGCCCATTTCCTTCGGCGCTTCGCTTTCGCCCGGTGCCTCTATATATGTCCGTCGCTCGACCTGCGCCGCCCGTAGTGCCATTGGGCTTCGCACCGCATCATTATTCGGTGCTCACCTCTCTTGGTCTTTTTAAATTTGCGTCATATGTATGGATGAGCTTGCGAAAGCGCCCGAGTATGCATTGTGCGCCATTTTTTTGGAAAATTTCGGTTGACATGATTTTTGAGATTTGAAATGATTCGCGTGCCAAGGTCTCGGCGGAAAAAATAGAGGCCCTTCAAAGGCGTCGGGCGGTTTCGACTATTCCCAATGGGATGAGGTGGTTGTCAAAAACGGTGTAGGTGGGGCGGACACATCGCGACTGGACAAGGTGATTGCGCGAACGGCGGGGGCTGGGGAGACCTTCCCTATTCTCGCGAGGTGTGTAGGATAGTCTTATCGCCCGATTCGCATGCAAGGGTTGGCAACCCGGGGCGTGTGCGGGAAAAGAGGGCCTAAATACCATCTTCAACGGTCGTGTCGCAGATTGCCCGCCGTCGCGCCGCCCGCTCGGGTTTCTTCACCCGCACCGCGCTGCGTCGACCGAAGGCCGCCAAGTATGACCCGCTCTTCGTGGACAACCTTCGCGAGACATAAACCGGAGGCCCGCCGGGCAAGAACGTGCGATTTTTATTTTTTGCGGGACATTTGCCAAAACATGTGATTAGTCCTTCTCCCTCATAGTAACTCCAAATGTGATAGTTTTTTCTTTCTATTTTTTTTTTTTTGAAATAATGCTGTATCAAGAAATTGTATTCTTATTGCTATTACTTTTGTCATGTTTTAAAACAGAGGAAACTTCTTCCTGCTTTGGCCCAACCGTGCCTCGCCCGGGGCCGGGCATCATCTAATGGTCGGATAGGTGCGGCTTCATGGATGGTATAACGGGAGTATGGGGCCGTACAAGGTTCTGCGGCGAGGAGTGTAGGATCCGCGGTTTGAGTGCCATAGGTTCTTCCTTGGTGCGGTGTGGGTATGAGTAGGTAGTGGTCTTGTATGAATCAATACGTGTTATTGTGTAGTATATGTTTTTTTTTTTTTTTGAAGATAAGATGGGGTTCTCCCTACTATGACTTTATTTTGTATATATTTTTGTATATATGTGGTAATGGTTGTTCTTCGTGTTATATTCATGTGCATGATTCCGCCGAGATGTGTTATATAAGTTGCAATATACTTCACTAGTGGAGAACTCTCTCCCTTTAGCACCATTGTGCCAGGGACAAGAGGGTTGTGCTAACTAGATTTAGGCCCCGTTTGGATCGATTCTAGATTTTAAAAATCTGGATTCTAGTTGGTTTTTCAAAATCCAATTTGTTGTTTGGATCATGGGATTCTAGCATCTGATTTCACCTATTTTTCCTCTACACTCCATTATGCCCTTTGCACTTTATGAGGTGCAAAATAAAAATGCCCGTTTGGTAGATTCTAGATTTTAAAAAATCTAGAATCTAAACCAAATGGACTTTTATGATGAAAAGCACATAGTCATGTAAATTGTCACCCGAGAATGCTAGAAGGACTGCTCTTCTCTTGATTTTTGATTCTTGCAATCAAGAGATTTCACATTTCCATATTTAGGTGGGTTCGTCCCCTTCAACTAGCAATGTGGTACTCGCTCGACCTCCCTACCCTCCTTTTGCACTTTATGGGCGCCCACATTTAGGGATGGAGGGAGTAGAGTCTACAAGCGTATTTATTACATTCATATTTATTATAATTTTGTGATGTGTACACCGATGTAAGGTATATTTATGGAAGAGAGATACCAAGACTCCAAGTCTTATTTAGACTCAAGTCCACGATATTAGAGATAATAAATGACCTTATTAAACTCTACCATAGGTCCAAGGTTCAAATGCCCTTATCTTGTCATGTTATAAGGTTCATTTCTTTGGGTGTGACATTTTATCTGGATTTATTCAACGATTTTTCGGCGCTATGCATGTAAGTGGCGGCGGTGTTCGCCATCGGCATGACGATGGCGGGTGGTGACTTCGTGAACTTCAAGATTTGTGTAGGACTCAACGCCGAAGGTGCTCATAGGGGTAGGGTTTTGGATATGCGTGTTGAGTGTCATGGAAAAAATAGTAGTACTGTAATCTCAAAAAAAATTGAAATTTGGATTTCAAAAAATACAACTTCAAACTACATTTTTCGGGCATCTAATGATTTCAGGTGGAGTAAGAAGTAATGAACACAAAAAGTTGTATAGCTTCTTAACATGTACATATTTTTTTATATTGGTCATTTATTCATCCAGAAACGACGTCGAGGTAGCATTATTCACTAGACTTAGCCACCGTCTCATAAAGTTTATGGATCTATGGGGAGAGATTTCTAAGATTTGTGAACAATGTCATTAGTACTATGTCGGATGGAAACAACCAAAATAAAAGACTCAAGATCTTGCTAATTTTTATGAAGCTCTCTAGCTTAAAACTTTTGATTTGACATTATCTCATACGGAAAAGTACGTCTCAATTTCAAAAGATTGAAAATTGAAATTTAAATGTTTTAAGTGACTTGGATAGACAAGCCCCAAACATTGTTTTGTAGTTCTCAACTATCCATGAAACTTTATAGTTTACAACTTTTTGATTTGAGATCATCTTGTCATGGAAAAACATAAAATAATAGTTTGAAAATGTTTATCTTAGTATCGGAAAGATCTTTGGGTTAGTTTTTCTTTAATAAAAAAAGGCGGAGATATACTTCCTTGGACATGTTCAGCGTGTCATATCTAGTCAAAGTTGGACACCTCCGACACGGCATAATTGCATAATTGCGGGCTTTTTGGGCGGAGGGAGTACATCTATTAAAGCACTGGACAATGCGGTGCTCTCCACCACATGTCCCCTCCATCCCTAATTGGCAGCGGCCACTCTTTTCGCACAAAAAAAAGTTTGCCTCGCACCACAAAATACATGCAAAATTTATGTTTACAAATAAATTTATTCAAAAAACTAGACAAAAATATCCCATGTTGGACCTAATTATCTTAGCATAAATATTTATATATTTTAATATATAATTACCGGCGAGGTGGGCCGGGCGAGAAAGACAAACATTTAGGGATGGAGGGGTAGAGTCTACAAAGCGTATTTAGTACATTCATATTTATTGTAATTTCTGATGCGTGTGGCATGATGTTGCGATTATATTTATGGAAGAGAGATGGAGAATAACCAAAACTCCAAGTCTTATTTAGACTCCAAGTCCACGCATATTAGAGATAATAAATGACCTTATTTGCGGCGTTCTACCATAGAGTGGCGGGTTGGGAATGCCCTCACTCTTGTTATGTTCCCCACGGGTTCAAATGCTCGGGGTGTGGCACTTTATCCCGGATTTATTCAACGATTTTCCCGATAATGCTTATGCATGGCGGTGGCGGCGGGATTTGTCGATAGCGACGGCGGCGGCGATGTGGTGACCACGTGAACTTCAAGATTTGAGCGGCTCAATCCTTCGAAGGTGCTGTATAGGGGTAGGGTCGACGCGTCGCGTGTTGAGCAGGCATGCATCTTCCTCCTGTAATCTCAAAAAAAATTGAAATTTGGATTTCAAAAATACAACTTCAAACAACGTTTTTTTGGGGCATCTAATGGGGAGGTTGTGGTGAATAATGAACACAAAAGTTGTATAGCTTCTTAAGATGTACATATTTTTTTATATTGGTCATTTTATTCGGGATGACGGAGCATAAACATTATTCACTAGATTTAGCGACGTCTTCGGGTTTATGGATCTATGTCGGATGGGGAAACAACCAAAATAACAATTAACATCTTGCTAAGTTATGTCGGAGACTCTCTAGCTCAAGAACCTAATTTTTCTTTTTAATTTGTGGTCAAAACTTGTGACTAGTCTTTCTCCCTCATGGTAACTCCAAATGTGATGGTTTTTCTTTCTAGTATTTTTTTAAAATCGTAGTTCTCTATCCAAGAAATTGTTTTGTTACATCTATTACTCTTATATATCATGTTTCATCGACAACATTTGAAATTTGTATTGAAAAAATACATCTTAGAAACAAACCGAGCATCTAATGAGTTTTTTTGGTGAAAAAAGCGTCGCCCATTTCCTTGGGCTCGTTCAGCGTGTCATGTCCGTCATTTGGACACCTCCGCCCGGATTGCACCGGCTGGCCGCATAAAATCCACGTCCCCGCACGCCGCGGGCTAGACACCCGCATTTGGTGCTCATCACCAACACCAAGCGGCGCCGGTGCTATTCGCCTCCCGCGGCCGGTGCTGGCGACCACTCTTCACCGCACAAAACTTGGCTAGTAAGGCGCCTAGAGCTTCCATGGAAAACCTTCGCGCCATGGAAAACCTTCAGCGTGACATGCTTGCGAGATCGCGATTCAAGTCGCCAAGGTCTCGGAAGATCCCATGTTGGACCTCACCAATCTGCGGGCCACGTTCGCGGATGAAAGCGGCGTCTGGCGACCCCCGGTGGGATGGAGCATCCCACTGGACCGAGATCTTTGCAGGCTGCAATGGCGCGAGAATCGAGTTGCGAGAATATTATCACCGGCTCGCCGAGGGCCGGAAACCCCGCGGCGTGCCGAAGATGGCTTGTTTCACGTCTTCATCGGGAGGCCATGACACCGTCATGTTTGCCGCACGGATGCTACACCACACCGCCGGCGTCGAGCATGAAGCCGCCAAGTATGTCCATGCTCTTTTGCTCTGCACGGGGCTTCTCTACCGCGGCCGCCGGCGACTATGCCGGCCGGTTGATCGGGGGGGAGATCAAAGCGCGAGGACCGGAGGCGGATGGCTGGGGCGAAGAGCGCGACCTTCGAACTTCCATTACGTTGAAATTTGCCGACATGTATGGGGCGCTTGCGTAGCCTTGGTGTGTGGTATCCACAATACCGTGATGCCGCCCCGCCCGGAGCCTCGCCATGACGGGCATCGCTGCGAGGGAAAGATGGTGCGGTAAAACTTTGGATTGACGGAAACGGGATCGGCCGTCGCACATGTTACTGCGGCGAGGAGTGTAGGATCCGCAAATAGTGTGAGAGTTTATCCGCCGTTAGTAAAGTGCGGTATTTGATGGATCATATGCGCGATACTATGCTTGATGTATTTAGGATGCTGATTTTTAGGTGTCACATACGTACTACTAGTACTACAACTTGTATTGAGCCATCACTTCCTGCCTCATCTGTCGCGGTGTCACCCACTACCACCACGAAGGTTGCGGGCGGCGGCAAAAGTGAAATAATTAAAATTGGTGCCCCTGTGGTCAAAATCTTGTGACTAGTCTTTCCCCTCATGGTAACTCCAAATCCCTCCTTTTTCTTTCTAGTATTTTTTAAAATCGCTTCTCTATCAAGAGATTGTTTTGTTACATCTATTACTCTTATATATCATGTTTCACCCGACAACATTTGAAATTTGTATTTCAAAAAACGAGGACCCAAACCCATTTTTGGAGGCATCTAATGATTAGCGAGCGAAAAAAAGCATCGCGATTTGGTGAGCTCGAGAAGAAGCGGTCATGTCGGCAAATACGGGACACCTCCAGAAGATCGCACCGGTGGGCCGTGGGGTGACAAAGGAGATCTTGGACACCCGCGTTGGTGCTCATCACCAACACGTTGTCGCGCCCGGCACGATGCTCATCCCCGGAATCCGCCATGCTGGCGACCACTCTTCACCGCAGGCAAAAGGAGAAGGAAGCAAGTAGTCGTTTAGAGCTTCCTCTTCGGGCATGGGGTCTCGGCATATGAAAACCTTCCGTGTGTGTCGACATGCGATTCAGTTGCATAGTTTTCTTTTGGTGTCATTAACCTTGTATACGAGATGATTGAATAGCATTTTATACTTCAAGTGTAGGAATTCGTTGGGGTCCTTATAAGGATGATGGTGATGATGCGGTGGATAAGGATGATGGTGACAATGTGAAGATGATGCTCTTAACCGAGGCTCGTTTTGATGCTTGGTGCCAAAGAGTTGGTGATATTTTGGTTCTCTTTATCTATCTTAATTAGTGGTCATATGTAATCTTTAATAATCTTAGCATCGTCTTTGGTTAGTGTACTATGGTGGCCATGGACGCATTTGGCATTTGTATGATGGATGATTGTAGGAAATCTTTAGACCTTATTTAATCTCTAGAGTTAACTTGGTTGATTATTTGTAGGCAAGTTGTGTGCATGTGTTTGATTTTTGCTGAAATTATGAGTGACCAAAGTGGCATGCAATTGAAATCTGTCCAACTTGTGCACGCAAACCGATTGTGAAATGGAAATTGACCTAAATTGCCCCTACCGGTGCCACCGTAACCGTGAGAGGTTACGGAGACTTCATTATTTTTTCTCTTGATGAAAATCATTTTTTTATTTCTTTGGGTCCCAAGCACCGGTGAACTTTTCCTTCGCTGGAATTTGTGGGACGGATGGAGGGAGTAGTGCCATCAATTTGAAACTTGAAAGCATAGCGCACCCACTACCGCACCGCGGCGATGGCATGGCGTGTGCCCTATCTTGCGAGAGGTGGAGGGAGTGCGGCAGTTTGGCGAGGCGGCACTGCAACCCGTTACGGTGCAAGCGGCGTGTGCCCTATCTTCCGAGGTGTGTAGGATCACGCAAAGGATTAGCATGCAAGGGTGAAATATGGTCAACACGTGTACATGGATTGTAGAATCTTGTAAAAATCTTATAACTCACACGTGGAGTAGCTTCCAAACAGGCGGCTGATTCTAGAATTTTGGAGATGAGATTTCAAGAATCCGAGAAAAACATGTACTACCACCAATTTTTGAGTAGGCCCACATGTTATAGAGCCCTTTATAGCGGGCAAGGCCAATGGGGGCTACAAGTGGTAGTGGTTCTAATACAAATAAAGTGATCCACATGGTAAATGAGGAAATATTGAGACTACTATTTATTACACAATGCAAAAATTATTGCTTGTGGCTTGCACGGGAGTAACCTTTTTTGCTTTCATCATATCACACCTTTATTTCCTCTCCCTCTACTTTTTCAAGCATGGACCATCTTCTCTCTCCTTAAGCACATGTATTATGTATCTCTACAAAGCCACTATGACAAGAATAGAGCACCTACTTTTTTTGGGGCCAATCCTATATTTTATCTGAGGCTATACAATCAAAAGCATGCATTGGGGAATTTTTAGAGCCGAATTCAATGGTGTACTTTTTTTTTTTGATCTATGCGTCCGGTAGAAAAGGTCTTTGGTCAAAAAGTGCACTTATTTTACGAGTACTCGTGCGGCCCGGCCGCCGGCGGAAGTTAAACGCTTCGCTTCGTATGCGAGGCAGTAAAAGATTAAATAAGCATGTTTTATACTAAATCCGTTCCAAATTGTAGTTCGTTTGACTTTTTCAACCCCAACTTTGACCGCTCGTCTTATTCAAAATTTTGTGCAAAGTATCACTTCTTTTTTGTTATGGCTTTCTTTATTAACAAATAGTATTTAAGAATGACTTAAATTTGGTGTTTTTTGTGCAATTTTTTGAATAAGGCGAGTGGTCAAACTTGGGGTCAAAAAAAGTCAAATGAACTATAATTTGAAACGGAGGGACTACTACATTTAAGTTCTTCATTATTTATTAAAACTCAGTTTCTAACCTGCACAAAGTAATTGTCCTCAATAGCTACTAATTGTGATCAGATTTCTTAGTGATAGTACAATTAAATCCTTTAACAATACCCCCTTCCTACCCGTGGCTTGCGCGGGGAATCCCTTTACTTCACGCCAAAAGGAGAAATCCGTAGGCTGAGGAGCAAAAGGAGAAATCCGCCCAAGGAGGGGCTCAAAAACTTTCAAGGTCCGCCTCCGCGGTATCAAGTTGAAGCGGTGGCGTGCGTGCCGTCCGTCGGCCCATTCAAATCCGGCTCACCGGCCCGTCCTTCAAGCGAAAGCAGTAAAACCCTACTCGATATCTGGCGCGCGCTCCCACTGCGGCCGGCGCGCTCGGCTCATCCCCTACTCGGCACGCCAACCGCCTTGGTCGGCGGCGCGGCTCCGACGGCTTCGGTTGCTTCAGCGAGGCGCGGCGTGCGGCTGCGAGGGCCCTGGCGGTGGCCAGCACTCGGCGGCGCGGCTCAGCCCTCTCCCGCGCCGTGGCGGCGAGGCGAGCCGCCAACCCGGCCGGGGCGGCGGTCGCCTTCCCGGCTCGGCCGGCGGCGGCATGCGGCGGCGTAGCCGAAGCCCTCAGCGGGCGCGGCAAAGGCCACCAACGCCTCTACGATGCCATGATGACTCCTCTTCAGTTCTTCAATGTAAGCGATGCGTGCGCTCATTCCGACCTGCACTTACATATATATATACTGCTAGCTATTTTTTCAATGACCACATATATTTGCACGACCTTTTTATATTGACTATATAAAATTTAGTGCATGCATTCCCATTAATAAGTACCTAGATTATTCCTTCATTCGTCTAAAGAAAAGGTTTTGGTTGACCAAAAAAGATTTTTAATTTCTGTAAGCATGTTTGGATGTTTTAGGTACTAAACTTGACATGCCAAGTTTGATCACTTAGTTTTCCATTTTACGCCATGTGATTTATTTTCTTTGAAAATGGATATACTTGATTCCTTTTCGATGTGAACATTACTTTTCAAGTGTTGTGTTTGTCATCCGCTTATTATGCTAGCAACAGATGTTTATTGATTTTCCATTTTTGCCATGTGCTTTTGTTTGAAAATGGATATACTTGATTCCTTTTCGGCGTGAACATTACTTTTCAAGTGTTGTGTGTTTGTTATACGCTTATGCTTGCTACGTATATTTATTGATCAACACCGTTTAGTTCTACGTAACCAACGAGGTTCTTTTAATTGACTGAGCCAACAAATGGAGGCAATTGATCCAAGGTATGGCGGGTCCATACAACAACGAACTCTTGTACTCATAATCGCGTAATGCGTCCACCCCAAATTTCTCCACTCAAATGCAACTTCACACAAATGGCGTTTGGAGGTATGATTTGTGTGGTTTCGGTTTCTGATCTAATTTCTTGTTGCATTGTGTCTTACTTTGTTGCCTTGTTACGGCTATGGCGTAATTGTTGGACAATGCGGTGGATCGCGATAATTAAGCAGATTCATCATTGAGCCATACACTTTGATTATTTATACTTAAAGGTCTGACCGGACTAGTTTTAGTTCAAATAGATAAAAACCGGTGGCGCTACAACAATATTGGTGGACAAAGTCATCGACAAACGGAACGGATCACCGGCTTTACTAATTCAAGGTTGGATATTAATGTGATAGTACTTTTACAAGTGATATTGGATTGGATATATAATAAACTAAAATACAAACTTCTAGACTTCAGCGATTTTTATGGTGTTTGTAGGAATTAGAGAGTTTGTTCATGCTTGCACCGTTTGAAGCTTCTTTTAATGAATTATAGGAAAATATGGATAGATGTATGAATCTGAGTGCATTATTTCTGGTTGACATACGAGATGATGGTGGAGGCATGGATCGATTCTTTCGGGCGGTGCATGTGCTTTGGATTTTCAGAGAAATAATCGGGATCTTTCATTGGAGAATGTATTGCCAACTTTTGTTTCATAATCTGCGCAAGTCATCTCCACGAAACCCAATTGTCTAACATTTTGGCATTCATCACCTTAATTAGATGGAAATGGATTTAAGACTAGCACAATGCGGCTTGGGGCGAGATGCTATTGTTTTCACTCGTTGCACTAAGAGTAGGTCTTGCATGAACCTCACATAAATTTCTTTCCTTTTGTGAACCACTTTTTTTTTATATCAATTGAAATAATGCCAAGTTATTACTTGTTTTCAGATTGCCTACACAACAATCCATTGGTCTCCTCTCCTACACTTTCTTGGTGGGCCGGGCGGGGCGGATGTTGTGATTCCTATGGTATGCCGTGTGATTTTATTTATTTTTATTTGTTTGGCATGAGGCACTACATGCGCACCACTTGCCTTATATGTTCTCTTCTTATTAGGTGGATTATGAATGCAATCTAATAAAAGGAAAAACTCAACGATTGGAGCCTCATGGTTCAGGGAAAGTTCTCCTCAAATTTGACAACTTATTTGTTGAAATGGTCCCCTTTTGCAAATGAAGAAGAGTCGATGCGTAGCATTATCTTTGAACACGCCATCCATTTGAAGTCTCTGAGATACAATACTTTATTTACTCTAAAAAGCGTTATGTTGTTAAATTGACAAACTTAGAGTTAAGTTATAAGCAGGATAAAAGTTCTTTTCTATATAAATACTTGACCCCCATGTATAGAAAAAAACATTTAAAATAGTTCAATTCAATAATTTGATGTAGCTACTACAACCTCGTTTAATATTTGTTAGTAATATATAGGTTAAATAATCGATGGTTGTTCCAATCTATGGTTGGTGAACGGTTACGTGACATTGGTCCACATGGCACCAAGATTATAGTCTTCAATCTATGGTTCAACGGCGATGGTAATTTGGAGCTCGACTTTGACCGCGAATCCACATGTAACAATAAAATACACTCGATTTAACATAAATGTTGGTTTTATGTTGTATCTTGTCGAGTGCGTTCGACGGCAATTTTTGGTGTTCTATTTGGTTTGCTCATCAAATTTTCTTCTTGTTTGTTTGTATTTCAGGATATCATGATTAGTGGGCGCCAAATCCGGAAGAAATTAGAAACCTTGAAAAAAAGGCTAATGAGAACCATTTGGGAAATCGACTACGCTATTCTCTTAGGGTTAGTACCATATAGTTTAAGACTCACGCACAATACCGGTGAGTTTGTTTGCTGAAATAAAAGCATTCTCTGAGGTCTATATTTATTTACGTGTTGTATCTGCAGCTACCACATCACACTAGGATCATACTTGAGGGTAAGAAGTTAAGCAACATCACATTGTCAATGACCTACGGGTGTATTGAATGCATCGCTTATAAGCTGTTGGCGTTTCTTAAGCATAATCACTAAGAATAAATATTATCCTTAATGATAACGTCGAGAGGCGTCGGGTGATAGATAAATTGAATATTGCAAGGGTCAACCCGCCGGTATACGGATCTATCATCGTAGCATTTCACGGGGAGTATTCGGGTATCGTTCATTTATATTTTCCCATGGGAAGGCAGGTTTAGATTTAATATGATGATGATAGCCCACAATGTATGTATGGATAGCCACTAATCATATATCTGGGGGTAAGTAGCGATAATATTGGAGATAGTGGTGACACACACACTTCTTGAGAACTAGAAGGAATAAATAGAAAATAACATTAAAGGGAAAATCTATGTTGAGTTGGCTATTCTAATATCGCTAATGCGTCGGACTATAGTCTACATATGTCATTCATGGTTCATAGCGAGATGGGCTAAAGTGGTGAGGGAGATGCCCGCGGGGTGGTATATGCTAGCCCGGTGACACTTGATAGGACTCAACCCAACACCGGACGTGGAGGAGTGCGAGGGACGAACGAGTTGTCACCCTCTGGCTGCCTACCTCACTACCGTGGGATAGGCATTTCGGATGATTCTCTATAGACCTAAGCACCACGCTTACGTTTATAGAGAACTACCTAAACCCCCTCGGTACCCCCGACCCTACGGATCGACAGGCAAGAGTAAAGGTAAACCCGAAGGTACACGGACCATCACTCGAACTTAGTTCTACTACGTTCCAAGAATATAATATGATTCAATTAGCCTAAAGTTAGTCATGTTAATTATCACATCTTACTAACTATACTCTAGTTGGCATAATATGAATATAACATGAGGATAACTATACTCTAGTTCATATGCATTGCGATATAAATAATGAGACTTGAATAAAGGAAAGAACTTCATAGTAAATTACCAAAAGATCCTTCCAAGGAGACAAGCCCTCCTTGAAGCTCCGCCTAACTCGAACACTAAACTAATGAAGGGGAGAGAGTGGTGCTCAAGGTGAAAATGTAACAATGTGATGTGTAGTGTGTTGTGTGTTTTTGTGTGTGAGGGTGCCTCTCTTTATATAGTGGAGAGGAGGAGGGAATGGAGGGCTCTCCTTGCTTGAGCTATTCTTGGCGGGAGCGAAACTTTGCACCGCATGCAACCGCCGCTTGAAGATCGCTCCAAACCGCGAGGGAGAAAGGGGCGGGAACTTTGGCGAAATAATGCGCCGGCCGCCCGCGGTGGGCCGGCCGCCCCTGAATTTGGGCCTCCCGGCCCCGGCCTTCTCTGTCGTCGCGTTTTGTCATTCACATGTTGGGCCTATGGTGGTGCATGGGCCAAATTGTCTTGTGGGGGTTTGGTCCTCTTGATTGATCCACTCCTTGGCGTCTTTTATTCAATACGCTTTCTAATTTATTTGGCGACTTTGTACTGTTTCCACTTTTATACCGCAAGACATAATTTCTACGAATACAAGTGGAACTAGGTTAGAAGTAAAGGTATATGTATCATAAGTTTGCCCCTTTCTCAAGAATTGGATATAAGTTGGCGGTATAATATACTCGATAATGACCGCCAACAAGTCCCCTAAGCTTAACCTTTGCTCGTCAGGAGCAAATAGCTAAGTGTTTGGTTGTTGATCGGGGAGTTGCTACAATGCCGATATATTTCAAAATGTACCATGCTCATAATAAAGTATTCTTCCATTGTTTTAAATAAATTGGCATTTTTATCTATCCTTGTTTACTTAAATCATATGGGGCTTATAACATTCTCCAAACCCTTGGGTTATTGCAAGATAGAGCAGTTTTCATAGAAACACTAGTCATTCATTCTTTGATTGATTATTCATGCGGAGATTTTTGTAATGATTCCTTAAATCATCTCGGGTGTGCAAACCATAAGGAGAAACAAGTCATAAGCCTTGATCAAGATGTGCAAGTGAAATTTTATTTTTGATAAGGTATGGGCTAGCTCTTATTTCTTTTTTAGAGAAGTGGGCTCTACTAAGCCCTCGGACACTTGTCCATTATTCTTCTCTCTCTTCTCTTTTTTTTTTTTTTTCTTAGGCGGGTATCGAAGTACCCATTGTTTTATTTTTCGGACACACGTCCATTTTTTTTTCTAGCTTAGCCCATAACCTATTTTTGGCAATGTGAATGTGAATCTTGATCAAAAGCGTATGACAGGTGTCTCACATAGGCTATCATGAGAATTTTGATCATTAAGGAATTTTGGAAATTATTCTCCGAGCGATGAATCTTTCTTAGAACAAAATCATAGTAGATTCTATTTTTACCATATCATATCCGGCAATAGCTTAGAGAAGAATCATGTGTTTGCATACCCACAAATCATTAAGTTTTTAGGACAAGACAAGTTAAGCCAATAAACTTAAACATTGGGGAATACAATGTTATGAACTAGGTGCAAATTGAACTATAGGCGAGCAACTATTCATCATTTCAACTTCGGAGAGAAATTAAGCATCCTTATACTACATATTGAAGTGGAATCATATTTTTTTGTTCTTTTCATATATATATATTTTTTAAAGGAAAATGATAATGAAAATTTAAGGGATAAAATAAAGTGATAGGGGAGGTAGGTACTTACCTCCGTGGGGTCCTCCCCAAGCTAGCTGATGGCCTATGGGTTAGCGAGGGGTAGTACCCCATGTGGCGTGAGAATGCCATCTGTGCCTCGTGCTCTGCCGTCTCCGTTCCGCCTCCTACGCTTGGTGTTGCAGTGCTGGCTGATGGCGTTGATCGGAAACACGCACAAAACCGGTGAGTATTTGCGCAATCTCACTGTGCGGAGTTCCACATTCCAGTCGGGTGTTGATCTCTTGGGCGCTGCGGGGTCCACCGTGAGAGTGGCGTGGTGGTGGCATCCTTGGTCGGAGGGACAACTGTGTGTGTCTCATGCCATCTGACGACCCTCCGCTTGGAGTGCGGATGAGGTGTGAACATCCCTCATCTTTGGAAGGTCGGTGTGAGCACGGGGTTCAGCGTTGGTGTAAAGAACCGGGTGTGGGCCTTTGCGTGCGGGTGTAGGGCTGCGGCATCTGTGAACCACTAGCCTCGCCCGTAGCTCTCCTTCGTGATGACTGCGAGACACGAGAACTCCTGCGTGCTTCGTCTAGCTCAACTAGAGGCGAAGGTGAGTGATGGGGATTTATATAATGAGAGTTCGGGTTAGGGGGCGGAATCTCATTTATATATCCCAAAAAAATAATAAATAATCTTCTCGTGGTCATTCTCATCAAATTTTATTATGTGCCCTTGTGTCCGGTGTGATAATGAAATTTCGAGGAGGTGGAGTATCTAGGTATGTGACATTCTCGCCTTCCAATGCACCAATGTTACTAGCAATCCTTGTCACAAGAGAGGTACAATAAGCAGTGTGGATTGTTTAATATTGCTAAGCATGCATTTTATGATTTCTTTTACGGGGGCAATTTTTCTCTTGTGAACTATGGCATAGAGGCATTGCATCTCAACATCTAAGAGGCGGTGAAATTCATGCCTAGGAAACAAAGTTATGGCAATCCATTTTTGCATGAATTTCAATGTTGGATGATGTATGTTGGCATTTGAAGGGCCGAAACCTAGGATCTGTAGGAACTATGGTGGAGATCTCGGTGAAAAAGGCGACACGATTAAAAACGGTAGAGCAACGGCTAAGTTTGTCCAACATTTCTTAGCATCAAAGCCTATGTGCCTAGCCGAGTTCTTGCCAAGTGTAATAGTAGTCTACCCTACTAATGCACCAACTTCGCTTGGTTCAAATCTATTCAAATCTACGTTCCAGATTACTTCTTAATCTTCTCTCTCATACTCAAACACCATCCAACGATCAGGATTAAGTGTATGGTCCTTACTCATGACAAATCTCGTGCATGCGGTCTTCCTCCTCCTATCCTCCTGCCGCATAATTTCTTCCCAAAATAAACGCATGCAGCCTTCCTCCTATCCTCCTACGCAATTCCTCCTATCTTCTCTCTCCACGAAGGAAGCTTGGCGCATGCTGCTGTGGCGGCGAGATTACGCGACCTTCCTCTTTCTGTCTTTTGCCTCCCAGCGCTTTGACTCCTCCTCGATCTCCCCCGGGCCACGAATACGGGGCCGCAAAACTCCTCGATCCTTCCTCCCCCACGGCCGGAGTCCGCCCGGAGTGCGCCACGAGGCAAGAGGCGGCGCGGCAGCGCCCGGCCACCCAAAGGAAGCCAGGCCACTCGCCACCCCCCGGCGAGCTGAGGCCATCGGCGACGGCGTGCTCAGGCGACCCGGCCCACCTCTGCTCCAGCCCGCGATCGCCTCCTCACGGCGGGCCACCAGCGGCCGGCACACATGGGGCCGCCGCGTGGCTGGCCATCACCAGCGAGTCCGTGAGTCCGCCCGATCGGGGGCGGGGTTCCCCGAGGATCCGCGAGCGGCGGCGAGGTCGGGACCACGCGCCGCACCGTCCCGGTTCGGCGCCACGATCGGACCCTTCGCGGAGGCGGAACAAGCATGCTCGTCACCACAGGGCGAAGTCTCAACAACGATTTGCAGCCGTAGCTCCTCAAGCCATGTACACATCTGATCTATCTGCATCCTTCACCCGATGATTGTTGTGACATAGAGTGTTTTTTGACCGATGCAGACGACGCCGCCACAAGTTCCCTCTCACCCGCGACACCGTTGGACAGCATGATGCGGAGAGTGCGAGGAGGCGATCTCCAGCTGCTCATCGCCGGCACGGAGGATAACGACCCAGCCAGCGCGACACTGCCGCCGCTGCCGCCGGCGCCGAGACTGCTGGACACCAGGAGGCGGACGAAGCCTCGACCTCGAGCCGCGGCGGCCTAGGAAGAGACAAGCTCCAGCTGCTCACCGTCGGCCTCACCCGCCAAGGTCCTGTGCGGTCCTCGCTGTCGCGCGACTCTTGGCCACAGTCACCACGCCCACGCGCAACACACGTCGCCCGCAGTGCGGAAGGCCAGCCTAAGGTCAGAGTGCAATGTTTTTCATGGTCCAACCGCAATGCAAGGCTCTGCATAGCGGTCAAACTTGAATCACCTGTGCTTCCATCCCCTATAATGCCTATGGTCAGCCAGGTGTTTCATCAGATTGCACGAACATGGTGAGAATTTTTTTTGCTTTTGTTTCCCCTCTACGCTCATTCTTATTAGGCATTTTAATTAATGCCTCGATCACCGGTGTAGCTGACTTGCTAGCCAATATAGAACTTGGATTATCAGAGTTCACCTATTCTAAATTGTTGCCGCCAACTGATTGTGCCATTTTTATTTCCCATTTATCCATAAAGAACACACTGTGTTAGGATTAGCATTTAATCTACTTCACAGTCATTCTCAAACTGAATACCTCAAAGACAGTAAGCATTTGTCAGAATAGTTAACACTAACCTATAGAAGTTCTGTAACCCTCCCATCACTTCCAGACAATGAGCATTTGTCATTTTGTTGATAATGCCACAACGCTGAACACTTGACAATGCAGAAAGAGATTAAAATTCTAAATGGATGATCCACCCTGAAGATTGAAATGTCTGGTCATCATTATCAAGTATTGAAGCCAGTATGGATTTTATATTTTACTTTTCTTACTACTTTTAATCATCTCTAAATTTTCATTTCACTGCAACTTTATGTTGTTCAAGGGGCCGAGGGAACAATATATGCTACGGGAGTTTTCATTCTGAAGGTACAAATTCCTGTAATGTGCATTTGTCAGAATAGGTAACAGTTGCAGTATGACAGTGGTATAATGATACATAATGCGATTGAGGTCATCATCCAACTATGTTTCTTTTTTTCTGAGACAGAGTCGAGAATACAAATACAACAGACAAGTTTTTGAAATAAAGGCTTGGTTATGGACAGAGAAGTATGTTTCATTTCTTGTTTAAGGCCTTGAGAATAGCAATGAGAAATCAAGAGCTACATTCTCTGCTCTCTATCTAATCCATCAGGGTCAGTATTTCCAAAGTACTTGCTTGACAAAAAAAGCTGATGTAATCAAGAAGCATGAAAAACTTTTGGTAATTTCTTTAGCTTATTTGGAACTTAATCAACCTGTTAAATTTAACGGAACATCTAAGCCTGCAAAATATACAAGCTTTGCTTCGCTGCCTGGACTGCGCCGCCCAAAAGTCTAGCAGGCAACCGAGGAGCTTCACCGCCACGTCTCTTCGCCTTCTCAGCACGCTGCTCCTGTTGGGATGGGCGGCGATGAACCACTATTGCTGTGGCAGCGGAGGTGGGGGTGAGGTGGGGGTTGGCATGTCGCAGAGGTATATGCTGCTAATTCACGATTGAGAAAATTCCATATGAGTTCACAAGATGTTATGGGCCACGCTGGACAAGGAATGTTTTTGAACTGCTACAGAAATTGTTACTTGGGTGATTTTCTGAGTCAAGTGGCACGATCTCAATTTCTTTTCCAAATTTAATCACTACTGATCATTTGTTGCTTGTTTGATTTGTATTGATAGATGATGCCGTAGCGGTAGCACTGGGCACTATACTAGTATTTACTAAAAAGTCTGAAACTAACACCCTGATCATGAACTTCCAAAGATCCTAAAAATTGGATGGTGAGGAGGCGAGAGCCTAGCTCATCCAGGGGAGCAATCCCGGACAATCCGACAGCTTTCCAAATGATGGGGAATTCGTTATCCATACCTAGTTTTTCGAGGACGTCGTTGGGGGGCGAGGGCGGGGAGCGAAGTCTCGGTTCTTGAGGATGTTGTAGGCTTGCATCTCCGTTCTCCTTCGGTCGAGGGTGCGGTGCATCGGCTTCCTCGATCGTCATCCCCGTGGGTGCTTGTTCTTGCTCTTGCTCTTGCTCTTGCGAGGGTACGTCTTCTTCGTATGCTTCGGCGTTGTCGAAGTGTGTACCCGAACTTCCTTGGGAGAGCCTCGCGCTTCTTCTCACGCCCTTCTTGATCGCGCTTGCCTTTTCCGAACATGTTAGCGAACAAAAGTTTAACGGAATGGAAACAAGTGCTTACTCTTGGAGAGAACTTGGGAGAGAGAGCTTGTGAGAGAGAGTGTGCTGGTGTTCTTGCACTAGAGCTTGGGAATGCTTTGTGGAGTGCAAGAAGTGAGCAAGTAGCAAAATGAGAGAGTGAGGGAGTAAGAATGAGAGGGGTGGAGAGCTCTCCCGGCCACCTCGCGAATTTATAGCACGATGCACCCCCGACACTCGGACGAGGGCAACGGCTAGTGCTCGTGACCGTTTGGCCCGTGATAGGAGGCGCTGCCAGGGGGGCGGCCGGCCCAATGCGGCGGTCGGCCCCATCCTGGGCCCTCTGTCGCCCTGCTTTGGCAGGTGTGTTCAAACGGTCGAATCCAACTGTTGTGCAGTGGTGCAACGGTCGGGTTCGACCCGAAACTTTGTTTTTTCATTTTCTCTCATTTTATAAATGTTTAAAAAAAAATTTGGAATAAAGTTTTATTCAGAGTATGAAATCTTATCAATCTATTTATTTTATTTATATTATTATATTTTAATTGACATGGGAAATATGGCAATGGGATTAAAATATAAAAAGGAATTCTTTTAATATTAAAGAATAAAAAGGAAATGAATTAATTAAAGAGGTTTTGAATTAAAAATAAGTTAATATGAGGAAAATAAATTTATAGAAGGAAAATATATATTTCTTACCTTTAGTGAAACTCACCTTTAGGGCTTCACACGCCATGCCTTCTTTGTATTTTTGGATGGTGGCGTGGTAGGCGTACCTTCCTTCAAGGTAGGCTTGTGTTTGGCGAGACCATGGAACATTGTTCGGGCTTGGGCGGAAGTTGAAGATTTCCTCCTTTCCATTGATGTTAAAGCGGATTTCTCCGTGGCTACCGACATCGATGTGTGCCCTTTATTTTGTGCTCGAGGAACGGCCGCCCCAAGATCAAGGGTGTTTCCTTAGTGGTTTCCATTTCTAGCACCACAAAGTCAAGCGGCACGGTGATCTCTCGATTCTAACAGAGGCACGTCTTACGCTACTCGGCTAGGTGACGGATTGTGGAGTCGGCCGGTTGGAGCAACATGCTTGTTGGTGCCGGGTTGGTGAAGTTCATCTTATCAAACACAGCTTTGGACATGACAGCGACGCTTGCCCCCTGGGTCGCATAGGGCATGCTCAATCCTTTGAGTCCCTATTGAACGGTGATGGTGGGACATCCTGGGTCTTTCTTCTTCTCAGGGAGCTTGTTTAGTATAGCCGCGCTACATGCTACGTCGGTTTTACCACCTCGGTGGTTGGTAGGGGCAGCTTATTGTTGATGATGGCTTTGACAAATTTGGCGTAAGATGGCATGTGGAGTACATCCATCGGTGGTACATCCACATGTATCTTCCGGATCATCTCAACAAACCGCAAACTGTTCATCCACGGTTGATTTTCTCTTCGAGAAGGAAAGGGCATGAAGTTTGTGTCTCCATAAGTTTGAGTTGTAATCCTTTCCTCTCTTTGGTTCTTCTTCGATTGGTGGAGCGTCCGTGTTGTCTTGTCGTGGTTCTTTTGGGATTGCCGAGTTTTTTTCGCTTTGCATGTTTAGGATATGGTGGATCACGAGTAGACTTACCGCTCCTCGTGGCCTTTGCATTAACCTTTTTTTCGTAGGTTGACTAGGGATTTTTCCATCTTGATTAATAGGAATGTAAGTTGCTAAATGTGACAATTGTTTTTCAACCTTTTTATTTAAGCTCAATTGATTAATTACAGCGAGAAGATAAATTCTCAAGTTTGGTGTTTATGTCTTCAAGCATTTTATCATTAGATGATATCTTTTTATTAAGATTTTCATTAATTTTAGCTTGACCATAAACAAGATCTTTCAAGGAGGGTTGATTAGGATTGTAATTGGAATTGTAACCGAATTGTAAATGTTACCTCCTTGTGGGCGATTCGATTGTTCCACCCATTGTTATTACAGGGCCGAAATCCGTTGTTGGCGTAGGCTACTTCTTCTCGAGTTTCGGGACAAGAACTTCCCGAATGTCAACCTCTCCACAGACTTCACATGTCATATGTGAGTCCATGGGGAGTGTAACCACCGCTTGGCCAGACTTGGTCGTCGGTCTTTTCATCAAGAGATCGATCTTTGCGGCAAAGCGGTCTGTCTCCTTTCTTGTGTGCATACCTTTTTGTGTTTTTCGAGGGGCCCGTTCTTCTCCCCAGCCTTGGTTCTCGATCATCTTCTCGATGGCTTACGCTTTCTCAGCGATTGAGGGATAAGAACGCCCCTCAAAGAAATGGCATCTATGTGGCCCTTCGACATGGTCGTAAGACCATTGTAGAAGTTACGAAGGACGAGCCACATCTCCATGCCATGAATGCGGGGCGGGCGAGGATGTACTCTTGCGGCCTCTCCCACGCCTCTGGTATGGGTTCCATTCTTTGTCTGCTGAAAGTTGGAAATTCTTGCCAGCGGGGCATTGGTTTTGCCCATTGGGAAGAACCTTGCGAGGAATGCGGTGGAGCATTTACTCCAAGTCTTTGACACCTCCTTGTCCTTGTAGAACCATTGCTTCGCCTTTCCCACAAGGGAGAAGGGAAACAAGCGAGCCTGATTGCATCGGCTCAACGTCCTTGATGACGATTGTGTCGCACGGCCCAAGAAGTTACGGAGATGAGCATTTTGCGTCCTCGCTTGGCGGTCCTTGAGAATGGACTTGCTTGTACCATCGTGATGAGGCCATTACTTAACTCAAAGTTCTTGTCGCCCAAGTTGACACGGGGCCAACGGGACATTGCCTACGATGGGGACAGAGTAGTCACGGAGTGTCTTGGTAGCCATGAGTGTTGATGAAGATGGTACTTGGATGACGGGTGCAACCTCCTCGGGAGTGATGACGGGGAGGAGTGGCCTGAGCCCGACTCATTCGGAGGCCTCTACGGATCGTCGGCCGAAGTTATTGGCGAGGTTGCGACCAGTCATACACTATCCCTGTTTTTCATCCACAACAGGAAGAAAACAAAAAAGAGTTAGCTGCAAAGATTAGGGCTATCATCCATACATGTGGTTATGATCAACTTTATTAATATATTTTTTTTTAACCTTGCCTTCCCGACAGCGGTGCGAAATGCTTGTTGGCGTTTCTTAACGCAATCACTAAGAATAAATATTATCCTTAATGATAACGTCGAGAGGCGTCGGGTGATAGATAAATTGAATATTGCAAGGGTCAACCCAAAGCGCTGCGGATCTATCATCGTAGCATTTCACCCGGGAGTATTCGGGTATCGTTCATTTATATTTTCCCATGGGAAGGCAGGTTTAGATTTAATATGATGATGATAGCCCACAATGTATGTATGGATAGCCACTAATCATATACAGGGGTAAGTGACGATAATATTGGAGATAGTGGTGACACACACACTTCTTGAGCACTAGAAGGAATAAATAGAAAATAACATTAAAGGGAAAATCTATGTTGAGTTGGCTATTCTAATATCGCCAATGCGTCAGACTATAGTCTACATATGTCATTCATGGTTCATAGCAGAGATGGGCTAAAGTGATGAGGAGATGCCCACGGCTAGTATATGCCAGCCGGTGACACTTGATAGGACTCCAACCCAACACCGGACGTGGAGGAGTGCGAAGGGACGAACAGAGTTGTCACCCCTCGCGCCTACCTCACTACCGTGGGATCTTGCGGCATTTCCCGGATGATTCTCTATAGACCTAAGCACCACGCTTACGTTTATAGAGAACTACCTAAACCCCCTCGGTACCCCGACCCTACGGATCGACAGGCAAGAGTAAAGGTAAACCCGAAGGTACACGGACCATCACTTTCGAACTTAGTTCTACTACGTTCCAAGAATATAATATGATTCAATTAGCCTAAAGTTAGTCATGTTAATTATCACATCTTACTAACTATACTCTAGTTGGCATAATATGAATATAACATGAGGATAACTATACTCTAGTTCATATGCATTGCGATATAAATAATGAGACTTGAATAAAGGAAAGAACTTCATAGTAAATTACCAAAAGATCCTTCCAAGGAGACAAGCCCTCCTTGAAGCTCCGCCTAACTCGAACACTAAACTAATGAAGGGGAGAGAGTGGTGCTCAAGGTGAAAATGTAACAATGTGATGTGTAGTGTGTTGTGTGTTTTGTGTGTGAGGAGTGCCTCTCTTTATATAGTGGAGAGGAGGAGGGAATGGAGGGCTCTCCTTGCTTCGAGCTATTCTTGGCGGAACGAAACTTTGCACCGCATGCAACCGCCGCTTGAAGATCGCTCCAAACCGCCTTGAGGAGAAAGGGGGAACTTTGGCCGAAATAATCGCGCCGGCCATGGTGGGCCGGCCGCCCCCTGAATTTGGGCCTCCCGGCCCGGCCTTCTCCTCTGTCGTAGCGTTTTGTCATTCACATGTTGGGCCTATGGTGGTGCATGGGCCAAATTGTGCTTGTGGGGTTTGGTCCTCTTGATTGATCCACTCCTTGGCGTCTTTTATTCAATACGCTTTCTAATTTATTTGGCGACTTTGTACTGTTTCCACTTTTTATACCTGCAAGACATAATTTCTACGAATACAAGTGGAACTAGGTTAGAAGTAAAGGTATATGTATCATAAGTTTGCCCCTTTCTCAAGAATTGGATATAAGTTGGCGGTATAATATACTTTCGATAATGACCGCCAATAATAACCCCCAAATTCTGAGAAAAAAACGAGGTTGTTACAACAACTATTGGATTCTTAAAGGGTGCCCCAATTATCGAGGGTGCACGGATTTAATATTTATCATAAAAATCGCCTTATTTTGGTGAGCTTTCGACCCCTTTCTTTTATATTGATTCACTTTGTTTAAGCATGCATACACATATAAGAATAAGATTTACATAATTACCATTTTCTAATATCTCTCGCAGCCATTTCATAGCGTTACGGTAGTGCGAGCAGCAAAGGCAAAGGCGTCTGTGGGGTATTGGAGGTAGACTTCATTGAGCCCACTCATGACAAAACAGGACTTCAAGAAGTCCGCAGCGTTTCAGAAGACCGATGACCCTTTGAAGGACATGACTAACGAGTCTTGGTAAGTTCTAGGTTCTATATCGTGTTCCTCGATTTGAATCCCTAAATCTTTCTATTAGCGGTTTAGCACCAATTCTTATACTTGGCCTCAAATATCACCATTGTAAATGACTCGATTTATTCCCGGGGAATATTTCACGGTGAGAAGATTGGATTCGCGAAGCGTGTGAGGGCAACTCCCACTCCTCTTTCTCCTCCGGTGAGTGCGGTTCAATCGCCTTTGCCGCGCCCTGGTTTCCACTTTCGGCACCTTTCGAGAAAAAAGAAATTTTGTTGCACGGTAGCTCAATGGGCTACTCGGCGTCGTCCTCGACAAACATGATGCGAGACCATGCAAGTCATCAACTGCACAAAAGCGCCTTCCATGGCGCTGGCACCCGATTTGGTAGAGACAAGAAAAAGGAGGACCGGCGATGCTATCATGAAGGCGGTTGCATCTAAAAGGAGGGCGGTGGAGTCTTTTACGGGGCAGCTCATCCGCTTGATCAGGTTAGTATATAGTACAGGCAACCTTTGCCGTTCGTCCATGTTTGTACCTTGTTATTTGGTGCACTTTGTCGTCTTGATTGTTGTGCAATCTATATATTGTATTGATTGATTTCTCTAGACAAAACAAAACAGGTTTCCAAATCTATGGGAGAGGCCGAGCTCAAGGAATATTCCATGCTGATGTTAGAAAACAAGAATCTCTGTGAAGAGTGAGCCTAACAATCTTGCTTTGGTGTCATTTTTCCTATATGGTTTTGGAGTAAAACGAATACCAATGTTTTATTTTGCATTTTTTTTCTCTGTATGTAGGTGCGCAGAATTTGAGACGACAGAGAAGCAACTACGACTCAAGGTAAATTCTCTGCCCACCCTGTGCAGTCGTTATGATCATCAGAATTTACAATTAGGGCGCATATATAACGATGAATCATGACTCGACTTCGAGTTTGATGAACTGACCTCTCTCCTTGTGCGAACAGAACAGAATCTACGGCTCGTGATTGAGGAGGCGCGGAAGCTATACGAGAATCTCTTGGCGAACACGCGCGAAATATATTCCCCTCGCAACAAAGGCTACCAAGGATCGAGGAAGCGGTGATGCTTTCGACGGACTGACCGTGTTGGCATTAGCGTGAAAGGCGTGTGAGCTCTTTATATTTAATTTTTCATGCATGTGTCGATATGGTTCACGCGCGAGCGCGTGGGGCGGGTGTGCTGCAGCTGGTGGTGGAAAAAGGCATGGTTCCGGTCAATCTGTTGGGACTGCTCGTGCGAGCCGCCCGTGTTTAGTTGGTGAAATATTTTGGGTTGGGCCTCTTTGTAGCACTTTTTCGTCTTTATTTGGTAATTATTGTCCAACCATGGACTAACTAGGCTTAAAAGATTCATCTCGCACTTTTCAGCCAAACCGTTGTAATCTGTTTTTATTTACCTACATTTAATGCTCTAAAAATATGTTAAGAGATTCGATATGACGGGGAACTGCTGTAGTAGCAACTAAACATGGCCACGCCTGCAAGGCCTTCCATAACCTGCAGATTGAACGGACTACACTGTATGAGCACCTTGGAGGATGGAGAAGTTGATCTGGATGACAAGCACTGCAAACCTGGAGGCTACATGCTGAATTTGCAGATGCTTGTAGATTGGATTACAATGAAGGGACGATCCCTACAATGAAATGAAGCAAGGCAAGAGAGTCTCGTCTTTGTGAGTTTGTGGATGATGAACAGCATGGAGGATGAATTTGGAGCCAATCAAAGCAGCCCAAACCAGCCACAAGCCCAGTGCTTGTGCACCGTTGATCTAGGTTGGAATCAACGGTCGAGATTGCTTGTTGGGAAGCATATACAGTAAGCAAAACCCTACTTTCCAAATGGGCCTTGTTTTTTTGGGCCGTACTGTACCTAGGAGCATATATACTTATGGCACGCTGCACGCCACCTTTCGGAGGCTTCCACCGCGACGCCGCTCTTTGGACACGGCGGCTTTTGCTCTTTGTTCGTCTTCGTTCATTTGGGTCGCCGCCACCCGGTTCTTGATGCCATCTTTTTCGACGCGGTGTTTGTGGCCGCAAGGTTAGTACGTCATTGGTCATTTGAAATTTCTTTGTGTTCTAGTATTCGAAGTCACGTATGCGTGAGCCGCTTTTGTGTGCGTCTTTGTGGAGGGTTTTTTCGTTAGGGTTAGTTTGATTTGGTAGTTTTTACGTGGTACCACGACTTGATTTGCTTCGATGGTGTGTGCTTCATTCGCATGACATTTATGTTTTGTAAAGGCAATAGCATTTATATCTACCTAATCTCTTGTAGATTCCCCAACAAATCCATTCAAATTTAGCGAGGAACGGCGGATGAATCTGAGGGTGTAATTGCTAAATTTGTTTTGTTTTGTTTTTGCTTCATTCTCTTTGTTTGTTCCCCCTGTTCCAACTTCATTGTACCGGTCGGGCATTCAAAATTTTTGAGTAGCTGTGCCATTCAATAGTGTTTGTTCATAATTTTTTGCGGAAATGTAAATCGGCGTGGATTCAACATTGTAAATTTAATGAAGTTTCATGTATTTTCCTCCCCTATTGGACAGATTGGCGTTATATATGTTTCAATTTCGTTTTGATGTTTGTTTTAGTTATCTAGTTTTCTTTGTTCTTATAAGTCTTGACATTTCGATTATGCATATTTATGTCTCAAATATCCGGAGAATTGAAATGAATTGGGCTAATCGTATTGTGTCTTTTTTTTTCTATTTCTTTTAGTGATGATGAACCGTATGACGAGACACACTATGCTATGTTTCCTCATCGATTCTTGGTGAAGGCCCTAAGGAATGGGATGAAAAGTTATGTGATGAGAGTCGATCACGACAAGCCCAAAGATTCTCCTTCGGAGTATTTCCACACAATCAATGGAGTTTTGGATGTATCGAGGAGGTTTGGACAAGAAAAATGTACAACAAGCATAGGTGGGTGTCTTGGTCTCACGTGAAGAACCGCCCGGAGGCGGTTAGTGTTCTCAATGCCTTCCTCGCGTGCGGATTGATCTCTATGATGGGCATGAAGCAAGACCGGAATGAAAGGGTCATTCAACAATTCTATTCCACACTCGAGGTTATTTGGAGGATGAGAAGTTGATCCGGATGACAAGTACAAAAACTACAAAAGCTTGGAGGCTACCTTTTTCTTTGAATTTGCGAGAGGCTTGTCGATTGGATTACAATGCAATGAAGCAAGGCATGAGAGTCTGTCCCTCTAGTCTTGGTGTGCTTGCGGATGATGAGGAGCAGATTCTTCATTACCTCCTAGATGAGAATGGTGGCAAAGGGGGTTTCGGGGAGGATACCTAAGTTTATCTGGAAGCTTCTTAAGCGCACAATTATGCGATGTGGACGACGATGATGATTTGAACAAGCGTGGCTGTCCCCGGAGTTGATTAATACAATCATGATCGGTCGAGAAAGTTAACTTTTTAGACCGGATGATTGAAGAGATCATTTCAGCAGCGGCTTGAGGAGTGCGCTCTTGAATTCCAGCCCTACATAATGGCGTTGGTCTTGGCCGAAGGTGCCTAAGTTCAAAAGTCCCCTTGAGACAGTGCACCAAATGTATAGTCTATGCACCCGCACGCCACTTTTTTGTTGGAGAGGAGCCGTCGCTCGATAATAATGCCCGATAATGACGTGGAGGAGCAAGGATTTCTTTTAGTTCTAACTTTTGCTAGCCCCAAGTGGGCTTTGATGATGTAATATATATATGTAGGCATGCAAGGAACTTATGGCTGTGATGAGCTCACATGGCAGGAACTCATGTGGTGGTGTATGAGGACAAATAATTATATTATTATTATTATTATTATTATTATAGAACAACACTAGCGGAGGAAGCGTCTCGTATTTTTTTTGTTACCTACAAACCCGTAATATCTAACTAACGTGTGTCAATCTTCTTAATCTTTACGTCTTTTGTTTGTTTTTCTTGTTCCCTTCATTTACCTACTCATTTTAAACAATTCGACATGCACGGACACTGTTAAAACAAATAACTACCGACTCATTTTAACATTTCTCACATTTACCACGCAAGATGACAGTTAAAGACTACCGATTGAACACGAGATAAAGTATGTTTACAACCCACATACATAAAGCGATTACTATAGCCAAAGAAAGATTACATGTTCAAGAATTGTTTCCACGAGAGGCGAGCTTTAATTTGGTCTCGATGGCATCATCAACCTCGCCCAAGTACTCCTTATCGTCTCAAGTCGAGTTTGAAACCTCTTTTAGCTTCGGCCTTGATAGCATTACCCCGAAGATATTTGGTCATCGTTGCAAGTTGCCTCTCGGTTCGGCTTTCTTGGCTAGTTGCCTCTCGATTCTGCTTTCTTGGGTTCAAGATCTTCGTCAACTGCTCCAAGTTGCCTCTCCGTTACGCTTTCTTGGGTTTAAGATCTTTGGTCTTTGCTCCAAGTTGCCTCTCGAGTTGAGCTTTCTTAGCTTTAAGATCTTTGGTCAGCGATGCAAGTTGCCTTGGTAGCTTTTGGCCTCATATGTAGTCTTTGGCAACAGATTACGTGGAGGAAGCATATCCCCGAGCACCTCTAGCAATTGTGCGAAGCTCTTATCGGTCCAATGATTCTCTTCCTTATTTGGAGAAGCGTTAGTGTACCGGACGGTAGGGACAACTTCTCCATTCTCAACGGTAGGGACATGGCTCGCGGCAAGCTACGCTACTTCATCATCATCAATTATTTCCTCATCCCCAATTGTTCTTTGCCTCGCCACCGGCATCGGTTTAGGATCTGGCGCTTGGTCTTGGTCGTTGTCGTTGACACCTTCTCCATGCTTGTTCCAACTTGTGTACCCGGGCATGAAACCTCGAAGGATTAGGTGGGCTTGGACTGAATACGAACTTCAGTATTGCACCGGTTCGCGGTCGACACACATGGGCACCACATAGGCTCTTGGGTCTCGTGCACATGGGCCTCGCAGCAGCTAGGAAAGATTGCAACCCATGTAAGTACTTATTCTCGTCGCGTCTCACCGGGTACATCCGGTGGCTTCGATCCCCCATCGTCTACAAAAATAAGGAGGGTGGAAATTGAAGAAATCCTCGGCCAATTTAAGTCAAGATATTGCCGCCAACAACTAGATGCACTATTCTATCTCAGCCATATGCATTAATCGATGCGAAGCTGGGATCTTAATATATTCCCTTTTCTTAAAAGAAGAAATTAGAAGCGTCTCGTAGCTAGGTTTGCTCACCTACGGTTCGAGAGATCGGGCGACCACCGTCACCGGCGACCCCCTGCAGAGTCGGGCGGAGCACGCCCCGCCACGCCGGCGAAATCCCTGCAGGGGCGACGAGCACGCCTCGACACGAAGATGGCGGCCGGAGCACGTGGTACGCCCTTCTTGCGTCGCTCGCCTGAAACGCTTACGAGCACCAATATAATGCCGGAGAGGAACGCGGTGACAAAGGAGGAGAGCTCTAAGCACGCCCGCGAAGTACTTACGGCTCGATATGGCGAGCACACACCAACGCAGCCGCCGGCCCCGTGCGGCGTCGCTCCTCCGCTGCCCCCCTACGGTGTGCGCCACCGCCGAGAGAGACGGTGCTCAAGTGTGTGGCAGCAACGCCTTTATATATATCCGCAGTGAACCCGAAAGCAGCTAACCCGAACGCGCGTACAAGGTACGGGCGCCGCACTAAAGAATCGCCGCTAACAGATAACCCTAACCGTGCGCTTTACAAACGCATAGGCGCTTTACTAGGTAGGAGTACTATAGTTCTGAACACATGGTACCACATACGCGCTGAACCCCAACGTGGCGTGGCGCGTGCAGGCTCGCGGTGCTGTCACTTACACACGCATGCCGACATCCATCGTCGGCGGGAAACGCCCGGCTCGTTGCACCACAAGAGAACGGGCCTAACATGCAGGTCCAAATTCAAGCCCAAAGGAAGGCCGGCTGAGCGGAGCGGAGCGGAGGCCCGTTCAAAACCGGATGCAGGCCCAGCCAAATTCATCCGGTATAGACGCGTGTCAACATCCATCGCTCGTTTTACGTGATACGTGTGTCCCATAATACCCGACAAAGCGGCCGCATGACGGTGGCGACAACACACGCGTCGTAAATGACCGGCGCGTCGGTAGTAGCTGCGACATGTACGGACCCCCTGCTAACACAACTCGTCCGAAAATAAACGCGTCGATAGTGGTTGCGACATGTACGCAGACACCTCCTAACACAACTAAATGCGAAACTATACGCGGCGTCGGTAGTAGGCTGCGACATGTACTGACGCTAACACAACTCGTCTAAAATAAAAGCGTCGGTAGTGGTTTGCGACATGTACGAGACACCTCTAACACAACTCGTGCGAAAATAAACGGTCGGTAGTGGTTGCGACATGTACGCAGACACCTCCTAACACAACTCGTCCCGAAAATAAACGCGCGACTTTAATTTACGTGGCGTTACAGACCCTTGTAATTGTTCCAAGCGTCGTATCTGCGGCACGCCGGCGTGCATCGGTGTCAAGCAACACGGACGGTATCGACCACGCTGAGTGCGTGAATCCACGCGGGCCTGTAATACTCGTAAGCGTACGCACGGGCGGGCTAAAAAGGTGTGCGTAAGCAAAACGCGCCTCGAATTAGGGGGTTGCATCCGGTCGATCGGTCTTGAAAATGCGCTGTGATGAAAGCGGCGTGTTCGAGATACGTTGAATTCTACGGACACTTTCGGTTTCAAAAAGCGTCTGCCGTAGCCCGGCGGCTCGTACTTGACAACCAACGAAAAACGCTGCGTCTAGATTAAGAAAAACGGCGGCGTTACATGAACACGTGTGCGTAATGACCTCCTATAAGCCCGACACGTATTGGTCTTGTGGGACCATCCGGCGCCTATGCGGCCTTCGCCCGGCCATGCGCGTCAAGTAATGTCACAACACGAGCGCTTGTTATTAGTGACGTCTCCGGGCTCGGGCAGTTATTAGCCTTTTTACATAGTGCAACCTATTGTCGGTCTCTCAACTTTGTGACCATGGGTACAAATGCATATTCACAAGTCAAGAAGTTGAAGTGGTTAGTGGTGATGGTGCAAACATGATCTTCAAGGGATTTAGATATGGTGATCTCTACCTTGTTGACTTCAACTCAAAAGAAGCCAAGTTGACAACATGTTTACTCTCAAATGCTAGTAAAGGGTGGTTGTGGCATAGAAGGCTTGGTCATGTTGGAATGAAGCAATTAAACAAGTTGATGAAGCATGACTTGGTTAGAGGCTTGGATGATGTGAAGTTTGAGAAGGACAAACCTTGTGGAGCATGTCAAGCCGGCAAGCAACATGGAAATGCACATCCAACCAAGAGCATAATGAGTACAAGCAAGGCATTTGAGTTGCTACACATGGACTTGTTTGGGCCAACATCATATTCTAGCATTGGAGGCAACAAGTATGGTTTTGTCATAGTTGATGACTACACTAGATACACATGGGTGTTCTTTTTGCATGACAAGAATGATGTGTTTGAGCTTTTCAAGACATTTATCAAGAGGGTTCAAAATGAATTTGAGACATCCATCAAGAAGATTAGGAGTGACAATGGAAGTGAATTCAAGAACATAAGAATTGAAGAGTTGTGTGATGAGCTTGGAATTGGACATCAATTCTCACCAATCTACACTCCTCAATCCAATGGTGTAGTTGAGAGGAAGAATAGAACCTTGATTGAAATGGCAAGATCAATGCTTAGTGAGTACAATGTTAGCCATTCCTTTTGGGCCGAAGCAATCAACACGACTTGCTATTGTAGCAACCGTCTCTATTGCCATGGGATGCTTGGCAAGACACCATATGAGTTGCTCAATGGAAGAAAGCTCAACATTGGTTACTTTAGAGTCTTTGGATGCAAATGCTACATTCTCAAGAAAGACACAAGATTGGGCAAGTTTGACAAGAAATGTGATGAAGGGTTCCTTGTTGGATATTTAACCACAAGCAAAGCATATAGAGTTTGGAACTTAGGTAGTGGCAAGCTTGAAGAAGTTCATGATGTTGAATTTGATGAAACCCAAGGCTCTCAAAATGAAGTTGAAAATCATGATGATGTGAGTGGTTCCAACTTGGAGAATGCCATGAGGAATATGGATATTGGTGATATTCGGCCAAGGCAAGTTGATGATGATGAAGACACCCCAATGCCTACCACTACAATTAAGATCAATGCAAATGAAGCTAGCACTAGTGGTACTCAAGATGAAGATTAAGAGCAACAAGCTAGTCCAACTCCTCATCCTAGTCATCAAGTGCAAATAATGCAACCTTCCAACATTACAAGAGACCATCCAATTGATCAAATTGTCGGTGACATCAATAGTGGAGTGGTTACTAGAAGAAGATTAGCATCCTTTTGTGCTCACCATGCCTATGTAGCACAAGAAGAACCGGAGAACATTGAAAATGCACTCAAGAAGGAAGATTGGATCAATGCTATGCATGAAGAGTTGAACAACTTCAAGAGAAATGATGTATGAGAATTGGTGGAAAGGCTAAAGGACTATAATGTGATTGGAACCAAGTGGGTCTTCAAGAACAAGCAAGATCAAGATGGAATTGTAGTTAGAAACAAGGCAAGGCTAGTAGCTCAAGGGTACACTCAAGTAGAGGGTCTTGACTTTGGAGAGACCTATGCACCGGTTGCTAGAATTGAAGCAATTAGAATCTTGCTTGCTTATGCATGTGCTCATGACATCAAGCTCTATCAAATGGATGTGAAAAGTGTATTCTTGAATGGCTTCATCAATGAGTTGGTGTATGTGGAGCAACCACCGGGCTTTGAAGATGAGAAGTATCCCAACCATGTTTACAAGTTGAAGAAAGCATTGTATGGCTTGAAGCAAGCACCAAGAGCATGGTATGAGAGGTTGAGAGATTTTCTCCTCTCTAAAGGGTTCAAGATGGGCAAGGTGGACACCACCCTCTTCACCAAGAAGATTGGCAAAGAATTGTTTGTGTTGCAAATCTATGTTGATGACATTATCTTTGGGTCAATCAATCAAGAGTTTTGTGAAGAGTTTGCAAAGATGATGGCCAATGAGTTTGAAATGTCAATGCTTGGAGAGCTCACATTCTTTCTTGGACTTCAAATCAAGCAATTGAAGAATGGCACATTCATTAGTCAAGGGAAGTACATCAAGGATATGATTTAAGAAGTTTGATCTTCAAGATGCCAAGTCAATGTCCACACCAATGGCAACCAATGGAAGCCTAGACCCCGATCCAAGTGGCAACATGGTTGAACAAAAGAAGTATAGGTCTATGATTGGTAGTTTGCTCTATGCAACCGCATCAAGACCGGACATAGCATTTAGTGTGGGCATGTGTGCTAGATATCAATCCGATCCAAGAGAAAGTCACCTCAAGGCAACAAAAAGAATTATGAGGTACTTGAAGGGCACACAAGATGTTGGACTATGGTATCCAAAGGGGTCCAAATTTGATTTGATTGGATATTCGGATTCCGACTATGGAGGGTGCAAGATCAATAGAATGAGCACAAGTGGCACATGTCAATTTCTTGGGAGGTCACTAGTATCATGGTCTTCAAAGAAGCAAAATAGTGTTGCTCTTTCAACCGCCGGAAGCCGAATACATTAGTTTGGGGAAGTTGTTGCACTCAATTGCTTTGGATGAGGTCAACATTGAAGGATTTTGGATTCAAATTTGACAAAGTTCCATTGTATTGTGACAATGAAAGTGCAAGGAAGATGACCCAAAATCCGGTTCAACATCCAAGAACAAAGCACATTGATATAAGGCACCACTTCATAAGAGATCATCAACAAAAGGGTGACATTTGTATCATGGGTATTGGCACCGAAGATCAACTAGCCGACATATTCACCAAGCCACTTGATGAGAAGAGATTTTGCATGCTAAAGGGAGAATTGAACATTATTGACTTCTCCAACTTGAGTTGATGCACCCCAATTATATGACATGCCTCTCCTTCGACAAACCCCAAGGTAAAAGTTGGTTGTCATGGCATTCATATATAGCTAAGGACTTGTTCGTGCATCTAGGCATCATGCATGCTTAATAGGCTCATTCATGAAAAATCAAATGTTTTCAATGTATGTGTGGCACCACTATTGCTTTGATTGGTTTTATGAACTAGTGGTGGCATATGACATGTTTATGTGCTTGCAATCCTAGTGTCAACTCTAGAAAATGAGCTATTGATGTGTATTCTAACATGGTGCAAGATAACCCTTATGTATATGAGGTGTGAAAAAGCTTGTCCTTGGTTCAAACTTGAATACATGGAAAGGCAAGTGATCTAGATGAGACCACATGTGATACTTTGATTGACTTGATTTCTCTCATTTACACCTTTTTGGTGATTGTTGACAAAGGGGAGAAATAAGTCACAAAGATGTTGGAAAGATCACACAAATAGGGGAGCAAGCTCATAGACTATTTGTGCATTTGTATGTGCATGATCATAATGAAATGTTGCATTGGCAATCTAAATTCAATATACATGATTGCTTGGTGTATGCTAGTTTTTAAAAATTGATTGGTGTATTGACCAACTAGCATGCATAGGATGTATCTAGACAAAGCTCACATTTTAGCCTATAATGTTGATCTCATGGGGTATATTGAGTTTTTGATGAATGTCTAGATACATGATGCTAAGGACTCCAATGGTTTCACGCTTCAAAGGTCCAATTCTAGAACCTTAGCATCTCTTTTGGTATTAGTATCTCTCCCCATGATTTCTATCCAACATATGTGCCAAAATTGATCCAAACACATGGAAGCACATATGTAGGGGAGCTACTACTACCAAAACCGAACCTTGAAATGTTTGTCCAATCCTTGATTAATGATCAAAATGCTATGGGCAAGCAATTCAAGTTCAATTGAATTTTATTTCATATCTTTGTGAGTTTGGTTGTCATCAATTACCAAAAAGGGGGAGATTGAAATCTCATGTTTGGTTTTGGAAATTGATGACACACTTGTGGACTAATCCTTTACTCTAAGTGATGCTTTTGAGATAGGATTAGATGGATGACAAGGAGCATGATGATCATGAACATGGACGATGATGATGGACATGATGGATCGTCAAGCTTCGGTGATCGGCTTGAGAGGAACCCGGAGATCAAGGCAAAGGTATACTTGATAGGGTTTTTCCTTTCCGTGATCAAGACACGATAGAGCGTGTGATCACATTATAGGATAGATAGCCGACTATCAAGAGGGGATGCCCGCGACAATCCTTGCATGAAGTGCTTCTAGGTCCAATTGACTTGCATGTGCATTTAGGATTGAGAGCACTAACCGTTCTTGTCTAACCGGTCGCGACATGCTAACACAAGTGCTCATGGGACACATTCGAAGTGTTGGCAACTCAAGACAAGAAGAAACTTGGAAAGATGGAAAGACGGCGACCTTAGCGATGAAGAGGAACTTTTTTCTTCGCCGACGAAATGGGCGGCTGGCGCTGGCTGGCGCGCCCGGCGCTGCAAAAGTTCAAAACCGGCGCAGACGCCGCGGCGGTGTCGCGGCGACGCGCCCAAAATCGTTCCGTCGCGTCCGCCGCCTTATAACGAAATCGACAAGCGTGGACCGCCGACGCAGCGCGCGGGCGCGTCCGGCGAAGCGCCATCTGCGATCGGTGGGGGTGTCGGGGAGGGCACCGCCGGACCTTGGCGCGGCGCATCCGGCGTGGCGCGCGTCGGGTATGGTGCAATCAAGACCGCTTCGGGCGCGTCCGCCGCAGCACCTGGCCGCGTCGGCCGCGGCAAAAGCATGAAGAAGAGGACTTTTGGCCAACGGCTCTATTTCAACTTGGGGTCTATATATAGTGGCTTGGCCGGTCATTTGAGGTCTCTCTTGCACATTTCAATAGCCTAACTCATTTGTGAGCTTGTGAGACTCCTCTCCACTCATCCCCTCACTCTAACTTCGAATCTTGAGTGAGACTGAGAGTGATAGAAGTGCTTGATTGGTCTTGCATCTAGAGGCACTTCATCCTTGGAGAAGCTGCGGGATCTTGTTTCTCTTGGGAATTTGCTTGGTTCCCTAGCGGCTTGGAGCAAGAGGCGGTGTTGAGCTCAAGTGGAGCTTGTTTGAGGCCACACCGGTGGTGATTGTGAGGGGTCGCGTTCCTTACCCCGCGGGAGATTCGCGAAAGGAGCACTAGTGGATTGCTCGTGGCTTGTTGGACCCTCTCTTGTGATCGTTGCTTGAGCGCCCATAGGGGTTTTGGCACCGCCATTGCTTAGCACACGTCAAGTGAGTGTGTCGCCACAACGAGGACTTAGCGTGCCGGCAAGCACGTGAACCTCGGTAAAAAAATCATCGTGTCACTTGTTCTTGCTCGTTGGAGATTTCTTGGTGATCACGGTGATTGGCTACAACCTTAACACACTACACCGGTGGTATTGTATTCTAGCACCTCTTTGCATTACTTAGTAGCTTATCCTGTTAGGGTGCTTAGTTGGTAGCTTGTGTAGCTTGCTTAGTCTTGTTTAGCTCCTAGTTGGTAAATTAGTTAGACTTGCTTGATCACCTAGGAGTAAATTAGCGACATAGCCTTTGTGTGGATTAGAGACAATAGAATTGTCTTGTGGCTTGCATAGCTAGCTTGTAGCATTGCTTAATAGCTTCGCCATCTTATTTACTAATCCGTGTGCTTAGTGTTGTTGAAGAAAATTTTTAATAGGCTATTCAACCCCCCTCTAGCCATGAGGACCTTTCACTACCGATCAATGGATCTATGGTATTACTATCAGCCGATGATGGATACGCAACTGAGTCATCTAAATTTTAGTGTAGCAAGTAAATTTAAATAGCTGAACTAATAAGTGCACAAAAATTTAGTTCAATTTCAGCGAGTTGCTAGTTCACCAGCTGGCAAAAGCGAGCTAAAATATCACCAAAAGCTGACATGGCACATGCATGAGAAGACCTAAATGTCCTCCAACCTAGCCCTTTCTCACTCCTCTCGCCCATGATATACAAAAGGGTTGAATTAGCTAAAACATAGTTTGTTTCCAAACATCACTCAACTAAATTTTAGATGACCAAACTTTAGTCGTACTAATTAAATTTTATTTCTAGGTTATACAAATAAACCTAATGTGTGGGCGGTCCATTTGTCATTATATACTACCGGAATGGGCACACATAGGAAGCTAGCTTTTTTTCCTTTTTTTTTTTTTTTTTTTTTTTTTTTTTTTTTTTGAAGACGCCTCTACGTTTGATTTGATGAAGGATTTTCCTTACTTTTGAGATCGAGCCCTGTTTTTGTTGGGTTGCGTACTCCACACAGGGCTCTCGAAATAGGGCTCTCAAATTCATCTCACTAGACAATGACACATATGACCTACTTGTCATTCTTCTTCCTTCTTCCTTGCTCTACTTACTGAGCAGGAATAGTTGGGTTGTGAATCGTGGAACTAGAGCACTAGATTCCATGCAAAGGAGAGAGGAGCCGCGTGAGAAGATCTCATTCAAAAGATCAACCACACGACCGAGGGATCCTCACTAGAGAGGCCTCCAATGGAGAGGTCATTCGCGACCGCTCTTACATAATAGGTGACCTGCTGGGGGTGGTTTGGTCAGGGGAGCTAGATTTCTATCGGTCTAGGAGAGAGATATATGAGGGGTATCATAGGGCAAGGGGTCGTTTGGTGTGGCAGTGTGGAAAAAACTGCTGTGTGCGTGGTGCACACACCTGCTCCTGTGTGCACCTCCCCTAGATTGGCTCCACGTGGCCCGGTACTAATCATTGCCGTCCGCATAGTTTGGTCGTTCCTTTCGTAGGAATTCTGCTTCCGCTCGGCTGGGCTACGTACATCCGGCTCGGCTTGGCTACGAAGCACCACGCTGTACGCCGCTGATGTAGGTTTTCGTACGACGCCTCCATCGCTCCGCGTCCTACCGTGATCGCCGCGGCGCCGCCGATTAGCGTCGTACTTGCTCGCGCGTGCCCCGCCATCGATCGGCATCTCCCTCCCCTCGTCTTCCGGGCGGAAGGACAGAAGAGCGTCCACATGGCGGATGAGGGGCATGGAGGAGGAGATTTGGAGGGTGCACATGACAGCCACGTCGAGATGGCCACAGCCAGGACCCCGGACGCTACGCCTGTCCGCAGGTAACTAATGCGGCATCTCCTCACTTAATCATCGCTCCATGCATGTAAAAAGGTCCTGTTTTTATTTTCTGTCAGCGAAGGGCTCTCAAGCCATCAGTCAGTTAGCATAGGATACATGCATTCCCGTTGTATGTTAGGTGTTAGGTGATCCACGCATATAGGGGTCATTCTCTTACATTTTCCATAATGATCGCTTCCTCAGATCTTTTGAATGATGCTATCAGTGGAGAACAAATAACAGACGTGGGATTAGTGGAGAATGAAGAACCTAATGAGGTAAAAAAATAAAAGTAAAATAATTGATAGACTATATATATTATTCCTCTTTTATGATAATATACCTTTAATTTACAATTCATACGCATAGGAGCTGGTACATAAATCTGACAACATTTGATCACACCTAAAGTTGGAATGACTTTTGAATCTGAGGATGAAGCTTATGAGATGTACAACAGCTATGCCGAGAAAGGTTGGGTTCAGTATTAGAAAGAGCAGGTCAAAGAAACGTGTAGATGGCAGTCTACGTTCGAAATTTATGGTGTGCAGTAATGAAGGACATTGTAAAAATCAGCAATCACAAAGGGACGTTACAAAGACGGATTGTGATGCTCGTGTTCAGTTTAGTATTAGTAAAGAGGGATTTGGAGGGTGCAAAAGGTTGTAGAACAACACAACCATTATCTTGCTAGTCCAAATAAGGCACACAAACCGAGGTCCTAACGAAAAAGTTATAGAGGCAGCGAGAAAATTAATTGGACAGATACGCGAATTTGGAATGAAGCCAGCCCAAGTTTATGAGTTCATGAAGGAGTTTTTTTAGGAGGAGAAGAAAATATACCATTTTCTAAGAAGGATTGTGATATTGTACTATCATTCAAATATTTTATTTCATTGTAGGTGAAGAGCTCCAAAGTGATAATGCAAAAAAATAATAGACGATCGTGCTGAGCCCCTTCTTCAGCAACAGATGCTCTTTTTTCGTGCAAGTTGGATATACTAATTCCACTACGCGCGCTTTAATTTACTTGATGATCCTTCTCAGAATGGCCGCTTCATACGTACTCGGGGGGATACACAAGGTTTTTAATGGGAGTTGAGGAAGATGCTACGTTTCAAAATCCTAATAGGAAGTAATATTTTCCATTTTCATGGAGTGCCGAGTAATGAATTAGTTTCACTAAAGTTTGAATTTATGTCTTTCGACGTATTTAGAATTGTATTAGTTTGATTAAAGTTTGAATTTTTCGGAATATATGAAGTGTGTATTTTCCTTTCAAAATTATATATATCTACTCATAATTGTATCAGTTTGATTAAAGTTTGAATTTTTGGAATAAATGGAGTGTTTATTTTCCTTTCAAAATCGTATCAAAGAATACACGAGATGTTCACGTCGATCTAATCCAATCCTAAAACCTACAGCAGCGGGCCAGCGCGACTTCTATTGGTACGAAGCTGTACGTGGGAGCCTGTGAGCCAAGCCGAGCCGGCGGCGGCCAACGAACGCTGATTTATTTCTCGTCCAAGCCGAGCCTAGGAGCCGTACCCGTACATATGCAAACGATGGGGACGGCAATGATTAGTACCGGGCCACGTGGCGCTAATCAGGTGGAGGTGCACACCGGAGTAGGTGTGTGCACCACGCACACAGCAGTTTTTTCCGGCAGGGTGGTAATACATACCGAATTGGATCGGCAAGGGAATGGTTCTATCTTCACAACAGTTGGTTTGAGAGCAAGGTAATTTATTGTAGAAACAGCAGGATAACTAGATTTATACCTGATCAAGGTTGGATGTGACCAAGTGGGCACAGAGAGAGAGACACTGAAGGTTAGGACTTCGACTTGATCACCGGGACTAATCCACACAGTGCAGTGCAGCCGAGCAGAAGCCGTAGAGGACCTCAGAGATATCTCTCACAAGCCCAAGAAGAACTCGCAAGAACAAAGGTGTGTAAAACACTCAGCAACTCAGCTGCAATAAGGTTATCCATTCATCAAAAGTCCCTTTTCCTGTGTATAATAGAAGTATTATTTATACTAGGAACAAATCCCTTGGATAGCTATGAACTGAATTATCCACTTTTGAAGATGAAAGGCCAACTGGTGAAGGAGTCACGAAGTGGTCTTCGATTCCCACACTTCTTCTAGCCTTTTGTGTAGCCTTTAGTAAATTGGTCATTACTCTCTCATGGAAAGTTGAAATGATGAGCCAGACTTGATGTGGGTTTCAACCATGTATAGCATGCACCATGAAACATGGGAGGATGATACAAAGTATTGAATGCTAAGTTGTACCAATATCCTATTGTGAGAAGATTGTTGAACTTCTAAGTAGCCCTCACTAAGACGATCATAACTCCTTGATACAAGGTCCAAATGATTTGAAATTGGTTGCATTCCAAAGCTGACTTGTGAATTGTGTAGTAGTGTCTTTTTTAGAATTATACAATATAACACAAATGCTACAACAACACGCGCATACACTCACACTCACACTTACACTCATCCCTATGAATATCGTACACAAACCCTACCCCTTTGAGCACCCTCAAAGGATCGAGCTAACATATCTCGAGATTCTTGAAGTCACCAATGGCATGTCGTTGTCGACGAGAACCTCGCTTACTACTTAAAACATAACGTCAGAAAATCCTAAAATAAATGTAGGAAAAATGTGAGCACTTATGCCAAGTTGAGGGCTCGAACCTGGATGGACAAGTTCCACCAACAAGGATCGACCTAACAAAATGCTGAAAACGGAGACCGCCGATATATATAGGTAGCTTAAAGAATAATATTTGTTTTTAGTTGCTTATTGTTTGGATACAGTTGTAGTATCTGTTCATACACACGCCCACCCTACATATGCACACCACACACACGCCACTCGTGTAGAACCAGACCAAATTACAACTATACAAATGCGTCCTTTTGGGCGAAGCCACGTTGTGGCTTATGGGTTGCAATAAGGAAAAAACACCCCTCTAATTTGTTCTAGCTTCGCCCCCTTGATCCACTAACTCCGTAGGCGATGAGGCGCATCAACTCTCCTGAACCATACCACGAGAAGAGACGCGAGACGTGAGTGGTTGCTAGGAATTGAACTCACGCCAGCTACACGCACAATAGCTGTGCTAGCCACTTGAGTAGTATGGTTCTGTCCTAGTTCTATAGGACGGGGTTTGATTCAGTCTTGGGTAACACACCGGCCCAGCTCATAATCAGCTCAGCTGTGTTCGTAGGCCTGTGGTAGACTGTTCCGACTCGCTTAAGAGCAAGTATTATAATTGTTGCCACCAAGCCTACTGTAAGCGCCCCTTACCTCTCTTACGCCCCCACCCGCATAAATGGTTAGTTCTTCACAGATTAATATATAGTCCACTTGTCTCTCTCACATATAGTCTTGGTTCTTATGTCCAAGCCGGCTGTAAGCTTACAGTCCACTTCTCCTCTCTCTCTCCTCCCTTCTCTCCTCCACCTCAAAGATTTAAAGCCAAACTTACGTTCTTTATAATACTTGCTCTAAGTGGATTCATGTACACACCCCCAACGGAACGGAATGTTGTTGAAGCTGCCCATGTTTCATTTCTCTTGCAGATTGCCCCATCCATCATGGTTTTTTTTTTTTTTGAGCGGGCCCCATCCATCATGTTACTTGTCCTCTTGCTTTATTGCCCACGAATAACAGGATCCAGTTTATTCCAGTGGGCTGCACCAGTATGGCATATGCCATATACCAGGTCCAGCCCAACAAGACTTTGAAAAAAAAAAAGAGAATCCAGCCCAACAGCCAGAACGCAAGACGACTCCAGAACACGTTGCTAGCCTTGTGGCTTTAATTTGGCCCAGGATTTGGGAAAAAAAAAAAAATGAATAGTAATAATAATTTTATTCTATGAATAAAACAAGTTGTTAGCTTGTGGTTCTTTCTCCATCGTGTCGTTTGAGTGTTCACTGTTCACCAAACCTAAGATTAACGTGAGGCCAAGAGACCTCCGTTGTCGTTTGAGTGCTCATCAACGAGCGAGGGGACACCATCGTCTGCAGCTCTGACGCAAAGCGATCCATGGCCGGCCGTGGCAGTACGATCGGCACACCCACAGCATCCTCCCCATCGCCGTCCCTGACAGGCGGAACAAGGAAGCTGACCTTCTTCACGGTCGCAACGCCTCCGTACACCGGCACGCCCCACCCCAAGTCCAAGCGCTGCAGACCCAGGTGTCTGTGGTCCGACACGGCGAAGACGTCCGCCGCAGCCAGCACGGACGGCCGCCCAGGCAGCACGAGGAGGTCGACGGTGGACCGCACGTGCTCGGCAGTGACGGCGGCCTTCTTCGCCGCCCGCACCATCTCCACCGTGTCACCCAGCGACCTGGCATGCAGCTCCCCGGCGGTGGTGGTCAGCACCGGCGAGGGCACCACCGCGTTCCCGTAGTAGCCAGATGGGAGCCCCAGCTCGCGCATGCCCCTGAAGCCGACGACGAACACCAGGCGCACCTCCTCGTGTGGCTGGAGATCTAGCGCGGCCGTGCGTGCGCGCCACAGCGCCGCCGTGAGCACCTCGAAGGTGGTGGCGGTGCCACGGAGGCGTGTTGGAAGGACCCCCTTGATAGCTGCCACGTCGCGTCTGGTGAAGGTGAACGCTCGCGCGACCATGTCTCCCTGCGGCGTCGGCGTCGGCGGCGCTATGGGTGCTGCTGGTGGCCTCAATGGGACGCGTGCTTCCAGCAGCCCCGGGACCACGGCGGAGGGGCGGCGGTCGTCGGCGCTGGTTCGTGGCCGCCGCGTGCGAGCTCGGCGACCGCGGAGAGGAAAAAGCCTAGGCCATGGCCGTCGACGATGTTGTGGTTCCTGTGGAGTACCAAGACGAAGCCGCCGCACAACAGCCTGGTCACCTGGACGAACAGCAAGGGGCAGTTGAGCACGCCGCTGGATCTGTCCACATCGCACAACAGGTGATCGATCCACGGCGGGAACGGCGGCACCAGCGTGCCGGCGTCGGCCTCCAGGTCCGCCAGGCGCACGTAGGCGTCGGCCTCCACGAACGCCACGCCGTCGCCGGTGCAGTCGACGACCAGCTTCCGCTCTTCCACCTCGCGCAGCCGTCCGGCGAGCGGGTAGTACGGCACCAGCGCCTCGCCGAGCGCACGGCGGATCACATCCGCCGGGTTGTCGGCGCCACCGCGGCGGTAGAAGAAGACGGACGGGACGTGCACACGCAGTGTCTCATGGTTATCGATGGCGGACAGGCGCTTCGTCTCGCGGGGCGTCGGTCTCGCCGGTCCAACCAACACGAGCGCGCGCCGGTGCACGGCGAATGCAGGCGTCGTCGTCGTGATCACCGGCGTGTCTTGCGCCATGGCTTTGCTTTGGAAGCGTCTATAGATGTTGTGAGTTGCGTCGTCGGTCGCTTAATTAAATTGGTTGCATATATCAATCATACAGTGAGATGCATGGGAACTCTGGTTGGTAAACGGTTGCCTTCAATCATACAGTGAGAAGAATTGGGCAAGGACCTTCAATCATACACCACTGTCGCAGCGCCGTTCAAGCCGGCGACCTATGTAAGTGTGTTTTGTGCGCGGTGGCCAAATATGTTGGCTAAAGCGTACAACCTGTAACACTCTAATTCCCCTTAATGCAATTTGCAATGTGCACGCTTTGAAAAAAAGACCTGATGAGAAAAGTACTGAGCTAGTTATATATATGTTAGCACGTCATAGGTAGACATCGTTAACCAATCATTAAAAAAAAATGATTTGTTCACACCATCATTTTTTTTGTATTATTATGTGCCTGATTTCTACATGGAGAATTCAGTTTGGATAATCATGCCATGTCTGATTATAAAATCCAGAATACTTTATCTTCAGTTTCATGGCCTTGCTTTTGGCTGATTATCGATTTTGTGCTTCCATTGATACATGCTCAAAACCATAAGTACCACGTAACCTAGGCCCTAAGCATGCTCAAAGCGAACCTGATCCGAAGAACAGTGACTAAAGGCTTTAAATCAGGATATGTGTATATTCCTCATGGGTTAGTTTGTGCCCTTCACGAAGGTGCATTGTGGGAGTTTCTGCCAAAGAAACTACATAGTGGTTTAGTGTAGATGTAATGTAAGTTCAATGTTGCATGATCTGGGTAGAACAAAATAAAGTTAGCAGGAATTAATGTCCTCAAATTTCTGCAAGTCACTGATTGATGGATTTTTTTTTAGACAGTTCACTGAGACCAGGATGGCGTGGTTTAACAGCTTCGAGCATTCTATACTTGGACTAAAATTATGTGTACTGTTCCCGCTGAATTTGGTGAGCATTCTATACTTGGACTAAAATTATGCCGGCCAATGAACATGCCCATATCTGATCATATCTGCTGATAGTGAAATTTCACCTCCATATCATCTTGGGCCGCACCACAGCCAGCAGCTTAGTTAATTTTGGAATGCGGTTGGGATCACAACATCTCCACACTGCCAGATTCAGAAACTCATGGAAAATTTAGCACCCAAAGTCTCGTCACTTTGGGACCTTCACTTCATTTTGTTGTGCTGCTTCTTTAATCTTTATGGTTCCCGTCGTTGTCCTGTAGAGGTCGGTTTTGATTGGTAACAGCGCCCAGCCCAGCCCAGCCATCCTCAGCTCACATTTGTTCGTAGGCCCATGGTGGACTGTCGCCGTATTCATTTCTCTTAAAAATTGGCCCATGCATGTTACTTTGCCTTGTTGCTCTATTGACCGAAGCTGGGTAGGATCCAGTAGGCTGCACCAGTATGACATAGTCCAGCCCAACAAGATATATCACCAGACAAGTCCCGATATATCATCAGAGTTAGAGCAACTCCAGTAGTTTGCTAAATGAACTTGTAATCCTTAAAAATTTAGCAAAACATGAAATTGTACTCTTTAACAGTTTGCTAAATCCTATAGGTGAGATTTGTTTTTTCAAGTGTTTCATGCCCTTTGCGTTCTCCAATGCTTGGCAACATGAGCTTTCTGGTCGGTGCTTGAAGACCGACTACGGGTCCTCTCGACCGTTTTCTTGGGTGCCTATTGTTATTATGCTAATCGATAAGCCAGGTTATTTTAGTTATTTTAATAATATTCTATGAGAAAAAAAAATAAGCTGAAATAAGCCGATTGAAACAATTAAGGAGCTTTTATGCGCTCGTGGTTTGACTGGTTTTGCTATAGGAATGTAAGTTCAAATTACTTTGGACTTTTGGATCCATGGAGAACTTATTTAAATGGCATTTAGTTTACGTAATTTAAATGAGGAAACAAATGAACTAAATTCTATTTTATCGTAATTTGTTAGGAAATATTACAAGGGGTTTCTCTCATATCATCTTGTATCTCTAATACATAGTTTCAATGTTTGTTGAAGGGCTGCGCATTTCGATCTGTGGTAGGAAGGCTCGAGGCCTAATCCAAAGCCGGTGCATGTATAGTACTCTCTTTGTCTCTGAATAAAACAATTTTAGAATCCGTGTCGGTCAAAAAAATTTAATTTGACTAACTTAATAGAAAAGAGTAACAATATTTATGATATAAAATGAGCATGTTATGAAAGTATTTTCTATAATAAATCTAATGATACTAATTTAATAACATAAATCTTACCTTTTTTTTTTCTAGAAATCCAGCCAAAGTTCAAAAAAGACAATTAGACAAACAAGAGCGCACAAACCGACCAGGTAATTTGATTTGTTTGATCTTCTTCATCAACAAACGATTCAACGTCCTCAGATTTTCAGCATCTCACGCTATAGACATGTTTATATATGGAAACGCGTCCAAAACAGTTTTTTTTTGTTTATATATACAACTAGATGAATTCCCAGCGGCGTTGCTCTTGGGCATGCGAAAAGTAATTTTATTCTAGCTAAGAGGTATTTAAAAGTAATTTCAATAATAAACTAAAGAAAAGGCATGATGATAATCTTAGATCTTCAACTTCATAAGAGAAAAAACATATGTCACCAACCTGTGGAGGATAATATTTGGATCTTAATGTACAACACAAATTTATTAGTTTGTTGTAAGAATAGATTGGGTATGAGAAAGTACTAACCCTATTGCCTATTGATGATCTAATATAGCCTCCGGGGTGATGATCCAACATATGCAACTTTAAGAAAATCTAGAGGAGCACGTACTTAAATTTTCTTCTTCCGTTGATTTTTATCGATTTACTAAAAATTATTGAACAGGGTATGGAGATGAATATAATTATTGAACACAAAAAAACATATAATGAGGTTAATTGATATTACCATTCGTTCGGGAGAAATTAAAGTAGAAATTTTAGATAAGCAAAAGATAGAAATGTGAAAAAAAAAATGATTAATATTATTACCGTCTCACCTTTTAAACAATCTATGTACAAACGTCATCTAAAATTTATCTATCATAGGCATATTTCAAGACTCCCTTGTTTTGAAGAAATCTGCATGAAAAATGCAATAAAAAACATGTTTAGTTCCTTGTACATCAACCAAAAAACCAAAAAGTTTCCACCCTGAATTTTTACATGACGAAAAGACCGATGTCCACGCTATAAAGATGGAGGATAACCAAATCCAATCGTGCTATTGCCGCTGGTACGAAGAAAGAATATATCTTAATAAGTCTTACAACTTCAAATGAGTTCTCTATGGAAAGATAATAAATTGTAAAAGAAATCGAAACTGCATGCCAAGTGTATATATAAATTAGCAGGTATGTATACAATGGGTTGTTAACATAAATGAATCGTCACCTAGCTGTTGTTCACTTACTGGCCTGGAGCTCATTAGAAAACGGAAATGAAGTGTACCAATGGCTAAAAGGACTCCCTTTGTCATGAAGAGTTAGATTTTAAAAAAACTAAGAATAGACTGCATCCACATAAGGAGTTTGTTGAGTTAACAAAAACTATCGACGACCTTATCCTATCATGCGACATGCGAGCCTTCTCGGCCGCTCGCAAGGGAGGGCAGAGGCGGACTCCCCTGCTTCTTTCTCTTCCTACGCCCTCTCGTCGGATTGGAGGCCGCCGGATGAGCGCGGCACCAAGGAAGGGCAGCCAGATGATTGTCCGCTGTACTGCCGAGTGGTCTGTTGCACGCATAGCGACGGCTGACTTGAAGTTCGAAACCTGGAACAAATCAAAGATTCAATTAAACTCTTTTTATTTTTTTGAAATTTAAGATTCAATTAAACTCTGTTCGGGATAAAGAAAACTGAAAGGGATACTATCGTGGAAGAAAAACAAAAAAAAAAGTAATAATTACTAAACAATATTTGTTCTGATAGGCTTAAAAACAATGAGGATTTGTTCTCTAATGAAAAGTATATAAGTGGACAATGAACACGGACGATGGCAGCAATGGTCGACAGAATAGCAGCCAGGAGCCATGGCCGGTCGATCGTGCGGATTGATCTGCAGCTAGCGTATTCTGGTCGCCTCTTCCTCAAGTTCTGACGACATGCTGAGCATGCACTCTGCACTCCTCTGCTTCCCACATGTCATTTCCTCACAGCGTTGGTTCTTGCATTGGATCGCTGGAGCACATGGAAGCAAAGACCTTGCCAACTTGCTTGTGTATTATATACCTTGGAGAAGCCAAAGCGACCGGACTCTTCAGATCTAGGAGTGGAGCCAATTTTTGCCGATGGTCACCTCTTAGTTATAAACGCCATTGAAAAGAAACAGAAACCGGCAGTCTCCAATCGGCAGAGCATGCAGAAAGTAAAGTACTAAATTGCTGATGGTTAGTGGATGAAAACTAATGGCTGATGCTTAGTGGAAAAGTAAACCTTGCATGCATGCTTAGTGGCCACGAAAGAAGACGTACTGCATAGTGACTTAATGCTTGGTTGCTTAGGCTGCATAGTGACTTAATGGCGGTGGATGGAGGTGAGCAGTCAGAAGGAAGGGGACGGGTTGGAAGCGGGCATAGGAAGAGGCCGCCGGTACACGTGCCTACGTGGATGCCCTGCATGTGCAGTGAACTCCCCTAGTGGGGTTTTGCTACTAAGAAGTAGTAGATTTGTGATGAAGCAACTTCTAGCTGCTTGCATATGCTTATTACTATTTAATACTACTGTATTGTTAGCTCGTGTCGGTGAGTACGGCTATGCTTATAATAAAGAACAGCACGTGTTTTAGTTTGGAAATCTCCTGCTTATTTTTAACTGCTGGCGGACAGTCATGTAACTTGTACCTACTTCCTTCATTTCAAAATAGAGGACACTAGCTGTTCGTAACTGTTTGAGTAACAATGAATCATGATCACACCATCAAAATATATATACTTTCAGATATATACTTGTCACGCAACCGTTAGATTGGGCCGGTAGTGACACGTGATCGTCGACCATTGGAGCGGAGAAGGTGGTGTAGGGGGCAGCTGTTTCCCGACAACGGCGGCGATCGCTGGGCAGCACGGCCAGCGCAGGAGCCGGAGGTGCCGTGGTGGAGGGGGGAGGGGGGCGCCGACGGCAGCGGGCGCCGTGGGCGGCGGGCGGCGACGGAGCGGGGCGGCGGCGTGGCGAACAGCGGCGGCGGCGCGGGGCCGCGGGGTGGAGGGGGCGGCGGCGGTTGGGTCTAGAGAGCGAGATAGATAAGGGTTATTTTATTGCTTGCTTATTCCCCAAAGAGATTACATGCCTCGCTTATATAGCCCGGCTAGTGGGACTTGTAACCTAAGCAATCTCCTATAAGGTTTCCTTATATGATTGGAATACTTTTATAAGCAATATTTATTTATTTCCTAATAAGGGCCTTCCTTATAGATTGGAATATTCCCTTTTACACACCAAAAGCCTAAGATAATCCTAACTTGAAGACGAAGCAGAGTTGGACACGGAGGGGAGGAAGGCGGCGACGGCGTGCGGTGGCCCGCCCCCGCCCGGCGCGCGCCCGACCCCTCGTGGGCGGTCGCGGCCGTTTCAAGCCTGTTTACCCCTTCCGGGGGCTGGCCCAATCCTGGTTCATGACGATTACTTGATACTAGTTTGTATTTGTACCATAAAATAAATGAGAGAGAGATTAATTGTTGAGGTCATTGTAAATAAACATCTACCGACGGTCATCCATCCTTTACCATATACTCCACGGAGTAATATAATACTCCATTGCATCTCTACATGTACACCCTATTATCTAATAGGTAAAGATAGGTCATATCCACCAGGATGCGTAGATGGGGTCGGTTTGCATGCACTACCGTATGCGAGAAAGAATTTCGTAGTAGCAGCTCCCCGCTGTTCTCCAAACACACGCCCCGGTAGGGAGATTGTGTATCCGGAGAACAACAAGGAGGAGGTACTTGCCGAAAATCCCTCTCGGATAATGAAAGTAGAGCAAAGAAACTAACCCCTTCTACGCATCCTCTTGCTGTCCAAAAACGTGGACAATTCGAAAGTGATACGGTTTTACATATGCAATTTTTGCATACATCGAACCATATCACTTTCGAACGGAGATGCCTAACCGAAGTTACGTGATCTACGACCATCATATGTAAACAGGGTTTAGGTTATACCTTGCGGTGCAGGCAGACCAGCAGTGGCGGTGAAGTCACGTGCTCCGTCTCGGCACCAACGAGCTGTCACCTGAAAAAAAGACGGGTTCAATTAAAAATTTTGACAAAACCTCCCTTGCACGGTGAGGTTTTCAATACTAAGAAGAAAACAACGGCACGATGGCCGACCAACACATATCCATACACATGAAATTCATTCATATATTACCATCACTACATGACACCCCGACGAGTCACAATCATGCATATATTACCATCACTACATGACACCGAAGCTCACCTTGCTTGGGTGGGCGGGACGACCACGACGACGGCGGCGGCGGACGAAGACAGTGACGGGCGGGGGCAGAGTGAGCGAGCTGTCTCTCGTGTTCGAAAGTGAGGGTGAGAGGAGGAAGGAGATAAGTTGGTTTTTCAGGTAAAAAAGTCTAAGCCAAGTGCCAAGATCTAGCTAGGCACTCGGCTTAGAGTACGTACAAAAAAAAACAACCCTAAGCCGAAAGTGCCGCTCCTCAAGGCACTCGGCTTCGAAAAAAAAAAAATTGACCACCTTCTAAGCCGAGTGCCGCCGGCAAAGGCACTCGGCTTAGAATGAAAAAAACTTAAAACACGCCGACGCCAAAAAAAAAAAAAAAAGCCAAAAACCGATTCTAAGCCCGAGTGCCACCGCCCTCGGCACTTCGGCTTAGAATAGGAAAAAAAAAAAGCTGCCCAGCTTCTAAGTCGAAGTGCCGCCAGGCTAAGGCACTCGGCTTAGAATAAAAAAAAAAAATCTTAATTTATCATGGTTTGCCGAGATCCGTGGTTAGTGATCGAGATGTGATCTTCATGAGCCAATTTTGGCAAGAACTTTTCAGACTGTCCAACATAATTCTATCACCAACGTTAGCTTATCATCCTCAAGCAGATGAACAGGCTGAGGTAGTCAACAAAATTATTACAATGTATCTGCGCTGTTTGACTGGTGACAAACCAAAGGACTGGGTAAGATGGTTACCTTGGGCAGAATATTGTTATAATACTTCATACCATGCATCGACCAAAACAACCGTTCAAACTGGTATATGGGCGCGACCCACCTCCAATCCGTGGCTGTAATCCAGGTGAGACAACATTACCAGCAGTGGATGACTTATTAACTCAACGGGATGCTTTTCTCAATCAGACAAAGGTTCGTTTGCAATTGTCTCAAGATTATTACCGCAAATATTTTGGCCGTGTGCCGATACCCTAGGCACACCGGCTTAGAGGCTCTAAGCCGAAGTGCCCGATATTTGGCACTCGGCTTAGTGTCGAGCACACAGTCAAGGTGCCGTTTCCGGCAGTGATTGCACTCGGCAACGAGTCTGTTTCCGGTAGCGACGGCCGGCGACTAAAGTAAAGGTCGTTCTTCAATTCTAGTAGTGGTATGTTACCATCAAATTAGCTTGGACTCTGATATGCAGGTGCCACACACTGCGTGCATGCAGTCGTGGCCGTTCACACTGCACGGCATGCAACATGCTCATGCTGGATATATGGAGTTAGGTAGGTTCCCATCAGCGTCTACGCGGCAAACAAGGAGAGCTTTAATTTCCATGCAATAAGCACATCCAGACTTGCTTACAGTATCCAAGCAACTGTCGACAATGTCGCCTGCAGCAACCAACAAGCAGCAAGGTGGCGAGCTGAGGATCCTCTGCATCGACGGGGTGGCATCCGCGGCCTCATCCCGGCCAAGATCCTCGAGTACCTCGAAGCCGAACTCCAGAGGATTGATGGGTCGACCGCGAGGAGGCTAGCCGACTACTTCGACTTCATCGTGGGCACCAGCACCGGCGCCCTCGTCACCACCATGCTGGCCGCCCCGAACCAGGACAGGCGCCCACTCTTCACGGCCAAGGAGATCATCGACCTCTACAAGGAAGAGGGTCCCAGAATCTTCAGAAACGACCACAAGGCGTAAGATGAACATCTCGATTTAAGCTTCATCTTCATCTACTACGATGATACTTGGCTCGGAGTATCAGACTTAATTGGGCTCAACAAATTAAGCTCCCTTTATCAAAAAAAAAAAAAAAAAAAAAAAACACACACACACACAGGATCGGACGTGGCGGAAGTGGCTAGACGTGTTGGGCGACGCCGTGCTCCTCTACTTCAAGTACTACAACGGCAGCAACGAGTTCCTGCTGGCCTTGCACAACTTTGTCGCCACCGTGTCGTCCTACCAGCACTGCGCCAACTGGCTTGGCCCCATCCTCGACGCGCTGACCCACGACAAGGGCCTTAGCAGTGCACCTGCTGCTGCTGCCAACAACGGCGTCGACGAGGAGGCGCCAGCGGCGCTGGAGGACTATATCCAGGAACACGCTGGAGCAATTCTGCAGGTGATGTGCCATTCACAGGGTCTGGCACTGGATTGTTCGATGTTTGAGGAGGCCATCAAGGAGTTCGTGGAGGGCGTGCGCGAGACGCTGCTCAACCCGGATTTTGTCAGGCACGCGCTCTTCCGCCCCAAGTATGACGGCGAGGGCCTCCGCAAGGTGGTCACAGCGAAGCTCGGGAAGCAACGGCTCCAGGAAACCGTCACCAACGTCGTCGTGCCCACGTTCGACATCAAGCGCAACGCGCCTGTGGTCTTCTCCACATCTAAGGTACTGTACTATATACTAAACTCAGTTAAACCGGATGTACTGATGATTTGTTTGAGTACGTACGTACGACAGGCGCGAAAGGAAAAGGTGATGGACCCCTACCTGTCGGACATTTGCATCGCCGCAACTGCTGCGCCATTATTCTTCCCTGCCCACACATTCAACACTGCTAGCTTTTGGCCAATAAATTTCCAAGAGTTTAACCTCATCGATGCCGGCGTCTTCGCCAACAATCCGGTATATGTAGCTAGCTCACCTGAACTGAATGTTATTCTATGTCATTCCATCACTTGAACTGATGAATATATGTACTGGTACGGCTGTAATGTAGACCACAGTGGCGATGAACGAGGTCTGGAGGATGATCAACAGTGGCGACCAACTGCCTGTGGAGGTATCAGTCATGGACTGCAGTAAGCTGCGCATCCTCTCCATCGGCACTGGCGTGGTGAACCACTCCTACACCGCCGACGAGTGCAACTTGTGGGGTGCCCTCCCATGGCTCTACAACGTCCACAACGAGACCTCTCCGCTGATGGACACGCTCACCTACTCCACTGGCTCGCTCGTCGACTACAACGTCGCCCTGCTCTTCAACTCCATGGGCTGCGAGGACAACTACTTGCGCATCCAGGTCCAGGAGGATCAACCTGACCCTGCTATTGGAGCCATCGACGACACGAGCCACATGAAGGAGCTGATCGACATCGGGGAGAACCTCCTGGAGCGGCAGGTCTACAGGACGGACTTGGAGACCAGCAAGTACCAGCCGGTGAAGGGAGCAGGGACCAACAAGGAGGCGCTCACCAAGCTCGCCCAGCAGCTTGTCGACGAGAGACGCCGAAGGTTATTACTGAGCGACACCGACGACATTACCAGTACCACCGTCGTCGTCGCCGAGCCAAGGCCCAAAAGGCTCAAGTCTACCTACGTCGTGCAGTAAGCGCATGCGAGGGGTGTCTATGTCATGATCTCTCTCCTCGTCTCTCTCTATATATATTCGTTCCAGTGTATACTGTAAGTGAATAAAAGCTCTGGTCCATCACATCGATAGATCGATCAGAGGTCGTCATCAGAGAGAGAGGTCTAAAGCGTAGTATGATGACGTCGCTATATATATATATGTGAAGCTGCCTACGTCGCTATATATATATATGTGAAGCTGCATGCTGAGCTCAGCTGCATACAGTATCGATGGATTGGTGTGTAAGCATTATACTCTACTTATAGTGTGTTGGGTCATCATGAATAAAATCTATCTTGCAGTGCTCACTGTCGTTTGTATGAATGTTAGTTCAGTGACGAAGACAAAACTATTTTTAGGGGGCTAAAACAATAGAGATGATTATTTGCATGAAGATTTAATGGTGAATTTTGTTTTTGCTACTGTAATTAACCTTGATTTCCTATTTTAGGGGGCTAGAGCCCGCCTGCCCGACCGCTGGCTCCGTCGCTGTGTTAGTTTGTGTACAAGTTTTTAATTGTTTTTGAACTGAGCTACTTGCATTAGATTTATGCTTGCGCCCGGACAATGATGCGGCCATTCGTGAGAGCCGAAAGCTAGCGTGCCAGGTAGAGGCTTTTGACGGATTCAACCCTGAGAGCTCGACAGACCACGACATCGTGAGCTTCCTAGCGGGATCAACCTTCTTCTTCGGGACCTGGGTATGGCCTTGCATTGGCTCGTTTTTTGTGCTTCCTTTGATACATGCTCAAAAACATAGTACATACCACATAACCTAGGCCTGGGCATTAAGGGCTTTTAAATCAGGATATGTGTATATTCCTCATGGGTTAGTTTGTGCCGTTCATGAGGGTGTATTTGTGGGAATTTCTGCCAAAGAAACTACATAGTGGTTTAGTGTAGACGTAAGTTCAATCTTGCATGATCTGAATAGAACAAAATAAAGTTAGCAGGAATTAATGTCCTCCAATTTCTGCAAGTCACTGATTAATGGGGTTTGTTAAGACAGTTTACTGAGATTAGGATGGCGTGGTTTAATAGCTTGGAGCATTCTATACTTGGACTAAAATTATGTGTACTGTTCCCGCTAAATTTGGTGAGCATTCTATCCTTGGACTAAAATTATGCCGGCCAATGAACATGCCCATATCTGATCATATCTGCTGATAGTGAAATTTCACCTCGATATCATCTTGGGCTGCACCACAGCCAGCAGCTTAGTTAATTTTGGAATGCGGTTGGGATCACAAAATCTCCACACTGCCAGATTCAGAAACTCATGGATATTTAGCTAGCACCTTTGGGACCTTCACTTCATTTTTTGTGCTGCTTCTTTATGGTTGCGTCGTTGTCTTGTAGAGGTCGGTTTTGATTCATTCTTGGGTAACACACCAGCCCAGCCTAACGGCCCTATCCCAGACTCTCAGCTTACCTTTGTTTGTAGGCCCATGGTGGACTGTCGTCGTATTCATTTCTCTTCCAAATTGGCCCAGAGTAGGCTAGGATCCAGTCGGCATATGACGTAGTCCAGCCCAACAAGATATATCACCAGGCAAGTCCCGATATTCTGTGAGGGCTTTTGGATCGATCGAAAACTTATGTAAATGGCATTTAGTTTACATAATTTAAACGAGGAAACGAAAGAACTAATTTCTATTTTACCTTAATTTGTTTTGAAATATTAGAAGGGTTTCTCTGATATCATAGTTTCAATCTTTGTTGAAGGGGGCTGCGCATTTCAATATCTAGTAGGAAGGCTCGAGGCCCAATCCAAAGCCGGTGCATGTATAGTAGTCATTTGTCCCCTGAATAAATCAATTTTTAGAATCTATGTCAGTCAAACTTTTTTTTAATTTGACTAACTTAATTGAAAAGAGTAACAATATTTATTATATAAAATGAGCACCTTATGAAAGTATTTTCTATAATAAATCTAATGATACTAATTTAATAGCATAAATGGATTAAACGGTTTTTTCTATAATGAATCTAATGATACGATTTAAATATTTATTACATAAGTCTTAATGGTTTTTCTAGAAATTCAATCAAAGTTCAAAAAGCTTTTGACATAAGATAATTATAGAATCTATTCTTTCAGGGATAGAGAGAGTATATTGCACTGGTTTTAGTCTTTATGGTTATCACAGCTGGTTAGATGGCTGACTAGGATTACTGATTATTAAACCATGTTATTCGACAAATGGATTAAACGTATTGGGCTCGATAAGTTTTGTCATTGCTGATCAAAAAGACAATTAGACAAACAAGAGCGCACCAACCGACCAGGTTTGATTTGTTTGAGCTTCTTCATCACGTACGCTATAGACATGTTTATATGGAAACGTGTCAAAAACAGTTTTTATACATACAGTTAGTTTTAAATTAACTAGTGATGAAGCAACTTCAAGCTCTACTTGCATATGCTTTTTACTATTTAATACTACTAGTATATTGTTAGCTCGTGTCGGTGAGTACGGCCACGCTTGTAATAAAGAACAGCACGTGTTTTAGTTTGGAAATCTCCTGCTTATTGTTAACTGCTGGCAGAGAGTCATGTAACTTGTACCTACTTCCGTCATTTCAAAATAGAGGACACTAGCTGTTCGTAACTGTTTGATTGTAACAATGAATCTTGATCACATCATCAAAACATATATACTTTCAGATATGAACTTGATACTAGTTTGTACCATAAAATAAATGAGAGAGATAGATTAATTGTAGAGGTCATTGTAAATAATCATATATTATAATAGTAATTAAATAAAAAGTTCAAATGAGAAAACGTACACGTGCACACGGTGCACCCTGAGATAAACAAAGAATTTAGTAATGCTAACTGCATGCTAACTTAGAAGTCACCCAACAAAGCCCCTCAAATCATTCTGCAATTTGTTGACTTCGGCCAGCTCTTTGCGCTTCACTCAACACTTGATCTTGACATATATCATGCCTCTAGTACTACTATTACAAGAAGAAGGAGAGAATATTTCCAATTAATGTGTGTAGTGGAGGTAGCTATAAACTACGTATTTACAACAAGAAAAAGATGTATGCATAGAATAAACACAGTATCTATTTGTATTGAATATCAAATTATCAAAACCCCTCTTCATTACCAACACTAGTACTCAAAAGATTTTGCGTGACGGGCGAAATTGGTTTTGCGTGGCGCGGCAACTTGAGGCCGTCACTAACCAAAGGTCACGGTTAATCGCGTGACTTTTGCGTGGCGGGCTACGGTGACCGCCACGCTTTTCAGATTGGCGTGGCGGGCAGATTAGGATGCCGCCACGGCTAAAAATAAAAAAAATAAAAAAAAAAACCCTAGACAGCCCGGCCGAGCCCATCACGGCCCGCCGAGCCCATCTAGGGTTGCGGTGCCCCCGCCGCCGCGAGACCCCATTCGAGCCCGCTAGCGGCCGCCGTGGAGGCCACCGCCGCCGCCGTGGGAGGCCAGCCGGCGCCGCCTCCCCGTACCTCCCCGCCGTGGATCGGCGACTGGAGAAGCGCATCCGCGCCGTGGAGTGCCGCCGCCGCCGCGTGGAGGCTGCCGTCGCTGGAGCCGCTCCGACCCGTCGATCCGCGCCGCCGTGGCCCGGATCGCCTCCGGGGGCCGCCGCCGCTTTCGGATCCGCGGCCGACATGGCCACCGCGCCCGAATCGCCCCGCCCGGGATGGTGGCGCACCGGATCCGCCGCCCGGGGAGGGCCACGCGCCGGATCCACCGGGATGGCCCGCGCCGGATCCGCCGCCTGGAGGGCCACCGCGCCCGGATCATGCCGGCCGGGCGGCGCGGATCCACCGCCGGAGGGCCGTCCGCGCGCCGAAGGAGGGGAGGGAGTGGAGAGGAGGCCGGTGACCCTAGTGCCGCCGCCCCGCGCCCCGCCCGTGGGCCATTCGAGAGGGGAGGGACGGGGAGGAAGGGGAGGGATGGTTTGGCAAGGTCGAGAGGGAAGGGGGAGTCGAAGGGTGAGGGGGTGGGATGTCGAAAGGGTGGGATGTCGAAGGGTGAGGGGGGGAGTCGAAGGGTGAGGCCGGTGTCCGAGGGTGAGGGAGTGGGATGAGGGGAGAATTAGGGTTTGAAGTGCTGTTTATATATCACAAAAACGTTATCGGGCCCCGACACAGGGCCAGTTGGGCGCGTTCTTTTCCGTGCGGGCCTTTTAGGATGCCCGCCACGAAAAAGATTTTTTTGCGTGGCGGGGCACCTTACGCGCGCCACGCAAAAGATTTTATTTTGGCGTGGCGTGCGTGTTAAAGGTGCTCGCCACGTAAAAAAATTTCCCGTGTGGCAAAAAAACGCCCGCCATGTAAAAAAAACTGGGCGTGGCGGGGTATTTTCCGTGGACGGGCAAAAAAGTGCCCGCCACGGAAAAGATTTTGCAAGTGCTTGCAAAATCATTTCGTTACTAGTGCAAGCAGCTGACTATTAAATCACGAGAAATAATATTGTCATGAAATTAGACGCACATAATTTCCTCCAAAGCCATGTAGAAAAGTTTCGTTAGGGGCAAACAGTAGGGGTAAAGCACCTCTACTGTGTTTTTATTAAAACTTTAAAACTCTAAAAGGTCGGAGTACAACGATTATGAAGCATAAAAGGTTGCAAAAAGAGGCATGTAGAAAGTACTCGGCCCATGTGGTGACTTCATTAATTTTTTAGATAAGCCAACTATAATTCTTTTGGATATGTTCTCATATATATGATGTATACACACGTTCATATCACGATGAGCATGGCTGCATGTTTATTTTTTTTTTCTCGAATTGGATGCATGTTTATGAATATATTAGTTTGGGCAGCCGCTTATGTCACTTACCACTGGAAATCATTCTCAGCTCACTGAATATTCAAAAGGAGGACGTAGAACACACAATTAAGTGGTGGGATGGTAAAGATGTCTTAAGCGAGAGAAGAGGTTTGTGGCTTTGAATTCTAAAGAAAACGTACACACAATTATTTTGACATGAAAATTAAATTGCATAATAACTTTAGCTAAAACGTTGCTTGGTTGGAATTACAGCACACAATGCTAAGGTAGATCTATCTATATATGAATTACAATCGCATTTTGGGATGCCAACTCGATTTCAATTCATGACATAATTTAGTAGAAACAGTATTGTGGACTGAGTTCGTCCATTTTCTATAAATATCACGTATTACGATATGCATTACAGAGACATAATCATAGCACATTAGCACTGTCTGCAAATAGGAACAAAAATGTACGTGTACTTGAGAAATTCAGAAAAAGGAGCTAGCTGCTCTAGTGTCTAGAACATGCAATATTTGTTAGCTACAGTAATTAACTACTCCCCTCCATTCTAAATTATAATACGTTTTGACTTTTCTAGATATATTGTATTTGTCATATGCATATAGATATACACTATGTCTAGATACATAGTAAAAGCAATGTATCTAGAAAAGTTAAAACGTCTTATAATTTGGAACAAATTTAGTACTAGCATGTATATATGAAGTTGTGAAAAAAAACATATGCTGTCTTGTATGGTCCAGAAAACAAAAACATGATCAATCCACCATTCTCAGGCAATGAACGAACTCATTTTCCCAATGTCGTCGTTCAACACACATGCATCATGAAGCTCCAATCGCAGCGGCGGCGATGTTGGCGCCGAACAGCCTGACGACGCGCTCGCCGGCGTGAGGACAATCGTCATCGCCATCGTTGCCGTCGCTGCAGCCGTCGTCTCTCCTCTTCCGCTTCCTGCACTCGATGAACATCCGCCGCCGCCGCTTCACATCCGTGGTCGTCTCGTCGTCCCCGTCGGTGATCATCGCCGCCTGCGAGAACGCGACGGTGTCACCGGCGACAAGGCCTTTCTCCCCTGACGAAGCGGCTCCAGCCCCGGGTGAGCACGTAGCTCTGGTTGCTGCTCCAGTACGAGTACCGGAACCGCCACACCTTCCCGCCGACGCCGACGTCCTCAAAGGCGAGCAGCACGGGCGGCGCCGCGTCGGCGGTGCCGCCCTGCTCCTCGAGCAGGAGCTCCGGGAAGTGTTTCTCGGCGTGGAGCTTGGGCACCACGAGCCGGTTGAGCCGGCCGACGTCGCTCGGCGTCACCATCTTCTCGAACAGCGCCACCCGGGGAGCACCGCCGCCAGTCCTGCTGCAAGGGGAGCGGTCACCGCCGCCGGAGCGCAGCGCGTGCTGGAGCTCGTCATCGTAGGTGTGCTTCCGCAGCATGTCGACGACCTCGGCCTTGGGCCGCGCGGCGAGGAACGCCATCTCGGCCGGGTTGACCGGGCCCGGGAAGTTGGCGTTGGCTGCGGCGGCGGCGCCACGGCCGCGGAAGCGGAGCGCGGCCACGTCGTAGGCGCGCGCGGCGCTCGCCTCGTCCGCGAACGTGCCGAGCCACACGCGCGCGTGCCGCTCGTAGATCTGCGCGCCCCACCGCCCGTTGGGCTGCGGCACCACGCCCTTGTACCGCGACGACGGCAGCGCCCGGGCGTACGGCGACGCCTTCTCATCGTCGCCGGTGGCTTCCGGCCGACGACGACGCCGACCCTGCTGCTCGGCAGCTGACGCCGACATGACGACGGCGAGCTCTGGCATGCCGGGACGACGCACGCGCGCAGACACCACTGGGACTGAGGAGATGCTTTCTTGCTTGTGATCGATGACCCAGCGTAGTGGCTTGCATCGGTGCTCTCGGCGTCGGCGGCAATGTCAACATGACCGTACTTGCACACACTAGAGTTGCGCGTTTCACGTGCTGTATTTGCACACTAGGAGTTTACTAATATAAGTGTTCTAGAAGTAGAAGTTTGTACACGTTCTCCGAGGTCCATTCACCGGCCAAATATGATATCAGCAACCCTTATAGAATATGCTTTCCCATTAATTAAGTTGTTCTGGATTTAGTTAGTTCTCCAAATGTGTTGAAATTTTGAAATTGTGGTCAAATTTTGGATTACAACCAATACCTAGAGGTGACATTTGATTGTCATGCAAGCTGTAAGTATGCAAACTGGAGTTACTTCAAACCACAAACTTCACACCAGACATTTCTGAATTTGATCAGTCCATTAATCGGAGCACAACACTGTTGCAGCACAGAATGCCATCGTTTGTCATACATATAGCTTAGGACATGCTTGGTTCAGACTAAAGAGTTGCAACATACAAGGCAATAATAGTCCTAAGCAAAATGCACCAGGTTAACTGCACTTCCAGCTTACTCCCAAAATAGAACAATGCTGTAAAGGTAATAATAGTTATATGAGTTAGGACCTCCATTCATTCAGCATGAAACAATGGCGTTGAAGTCAGCAGCTTCTCTTGCGAGCTCTGTAATCTTAGGATTACAACCAATGCCTAGAGGTGACATTTGTTTGTGACTGCAGTTGGATGGAGTATAGCACAATTATCATGCAAACTGGAGTTACTTCAAACCACTTAAACTTCACACCAGACATTTTCTGAATTTAACTAGTCCATTAAACGGAGCACGACAGTTGCAGCATGCCATCGTGTGTGTCATACATAGCGTTAGGGACATGATTGGTTCAGAGTTGCAACATACAAGGTAATAATAGTCCTAAGCAAAATCCACCAGATTATAACTGCACTTCCAACCAAAAATAGAACAACTATTAGTAATAGGAGTTTGGACGTCCATTCATTCAGAATGAAACAATGGCGTTGAAGTCAGCGGCTTCTCTTGCGAGCTCTGTAAAGGTTCAGAGCATGCCGAGCTCCTTCCACCATATTTGCTTTCCGACCCTCGTCATAGTTCCACAGCTCAGGGAATGGACCCTTCCTGCCGCCAGTGCCGTCCCTTCAGCTCCATCAGCGTCTTTGTTACCGCTGCATAGGGTCCTTCACCCAGCTCCTTTAGTTCTTGGAGCTTCCTGTCACCCTCATTGAGTGCTTCCTACACAGGCATGTGCAGCACCAATTTCTGTTATAAACAATTCATACCAATAGATACATGTTCAACACAAGGCAAAAGATTCCATCATCTTACCGATGCTTTTCCATCAACAATAATAACCTTGAAAGGCTGCCATTCTGGATTTTCAATTTCATTCTGCCACTTTGAACAAAAGTCTAGCACTTTCAGCTTTCGCATCTGCTGCTGGAAATTTCCGCTTGCACACGCTTAGAAACACACTTGGATCAAGCTCACCAACTTTCTTGACGCCTATCTGTGTCTGGCAGCTTTTGGTTCCAGGCAAACTCTGCAGAACCTGCAATTGGACGACGAAACATAAGTTCTCATAAACAAAAACACTAGCTGAAACTGAGTGGTACACTGGTATGGCATAAAAATTATCATACCTTTATCATCACTTCTCGAGCTTCTCGCAACTCATCACTGATCTTGCTTTCCCTACTGATTAAATCTTGGTTGTAGCTTTCCGCATCGTTCAGTTCTTCGATCTTGTCTTTAAGCTCCTCCTTTAGTTTATCCATTTCTCTCTGGATACTGGATCTTCATCACCTGGCTTGAGCTCCATCACTTGCAGTTTCCCAGTCAAGTGCTTTACTTCCAATTCAAGATTCTGCTTCTTCTCCAATTGTGTGTTTAACCTCAAAAAGTTGTCTAGAATAGTTTTTGTTTCTCTCTGCAGTTTCCACAGTAAAAATCGTTTCAAGACGAATGTCATTCAAAAAGAAAAACAAACACATGCAAGCATATCAAAGGGAACAGGGGCTAACCCTTTGTTTATCCACAAGCTTCTGGACATTTTCATCAGCTTTTCTCCTGCTCCAATGCAGCCAACCTAAGATGACTGGTCCTCATGGCATTCTGTACAGCAGAAGTCAAAACTAAGTTATACAAAGTAGTACAAATATTTCTGCATTTTTGTTGGTTGTCCGGCATGATATTAAATATTTTAGCATATAAGTGGCCTAATTTTCAATCAGGCTTATTCTGCTATTATTTTGCCAATCAAGAACAAGAACATGATTATGTAATTCATTCTATATAATAACACAAAACAGTATGGGGGACTATTTTCACTAAGATCCAAATTCTTAAAATTTGCAAGATATTTGAACCAAATAATAAAACGGACCTACAGAAATAAACCTCTTATAATTCACCTAATAGAACTGTTCAACCACTGTCGAAGCGGCAACTAATTTTAGAATGATCTATGTTCACATACAACAAAATCACCAAGTTTTTTTCACCGCGGCAAAATCACCAAGTAACAAAAAAGATTTTTAAAGAAAGAACACAATAAGAATTATTTATCATTCTCAACATCTGCAGAAGACATACATGACCAGAGGATTCTAATTCCTGTAAGGAGCAGAAAGCTACACTGTATATACTAATCTCCAAGCTATTATAATTCATGTAGATAAAACATTTTGCCTCAGATGAAAGAAATTGCCCACCTTTAGCTTCTCCTGCTCAAGATTCTGTTTGTCTTGTTCCGACTCCTCGATTTGTTTGTTTCTTGCATCAAGCTCATCCACCATGTCCTGGATATTGGACCGTAGCTTCCGGTTCTCCTCAACAATTCTTTGTGTGTTTTGTTCACTGAGCTGTCTCATCTTCAGGATTCCTAGCAAAAGTGGAAAAACTGTTAGTATAGTCATAGATAGCGCAACATGATTGAAAATGGATAGTAACCACTGCATGTATTTAGTCACTCCTAAATGTATCATGCATAGACAACCAGAATATTGCCATGTACCTTGACTGTATGACTGGAGTTGTTGCTCCCTCTTCTCCATCATTATGTTAAGTGCAGCACAACGCTGGTTGTACTCGGACTCAAGTTGCTCCAAGTGAATATTCTTTTCTTTAACTGTATAGGACAAATTGGACACAAGTTTATCGGTTTTCTTTGCCCCTTCACTCCCAATATCTTTTAGTGTCTTCAGGTCACCATTTTTTCTCAGTAGTTCACCTATTGCCCCTAGAGAATTGTAATCATCAGCCCTAGCCATCCACCCAACAGGCTCTGTACCTTGACACTTCATCTCCTTCCAGCAATTTTTACTGTACCCTTTGATCGCAAAGTGACTCTCAAAGGCCCGTGCATTCCTAAAACCACTCCAGTCAGTCCCAAACTCAATAACAGCATCACGCGTGGGACGACCTTTGCTATACACAGGATGCACCTTAACTGGACGGAAAGATGAGTAATGCTCCTTCAGCCGGTTCGCACTTTTACCAAAGAATTCGTTTGGCATATTGACTAGGATAGCCATCCAGGGCCAGACAAATTGCTCATCTTGGGTATGCTCAGGATCATGCACATCCGTAAGCATTGGCTGCAAAAGTGCGCTAGATGGCTCAACACCCTTCAAATGCCTTGCAAGAGCACGGTGGTCTGCCTTCTCTTTGGCTTGCCGACCATGTGCAGCTCCAACACCAGAGGCATGCTGCAGCAGATCATCTAGACTCTGATCCTTCTCTTCATCTGAACAAAAGGGGCATCGGTACAAGCCTTCATCAGTCATCACTTTCAAATCCCCTGATTCCAGAAGCTCAAAAGTGCGGGATCCATAAGCTTCAACCTCAAGATCTCCATCCGATGTGTAGTCCATTGCTGAAGGAAGGGAAATGGCAAAGAAAGTATGAAAACTGATGTTACCATTTGTCAGTAGTACAGTATGCTAAAGAAGGACACATAACAGAGAAAAACTATAATGATGCATAATAATAAGTTTATAAAGGACCAGATGAAGAAATGTTGAAACAGTCACTAGAGGTCAATCATATAAGCTGAGCACAGATTGAATTAGTAAAAAGAAGCTCAATGGCATACATTTCTACCCACTAGAGAATGTTCCAGTCTAGAACTCTAAACTTCAGGTGTCACAATAATACTACAATCTGATAAACAACTTATACATGATAATATATACAGCATCCAGTCTGGCAGTCGTGCCACTGTTCTTGGTTGCAACAAGGTTTATCCTGTGCAATTAAGTTATACTAGTGCAAATGGAAAGAAAAAGGTTAAGTAAGGTACAGCACGCCTCAGGGCTTGTTAACTAAGAGCACGAGAGTTGGATGATTGCGTTTTTATATCCTAGAAAAGCGGTAACTTCAGGAACAGAGAAAAACCAGAGCAGCTTGGAATCACGTGCTTAAGAGCACCAAGAAAAACAGAGCACCTTGGAATCATGTCCTAAGCTAATAACTCAGCAAAGATTACCGCGTTGATTTATTTTTTTATTTTATTTTGTTTTAATAACAAGGTCCAAGAAAACCCCAAAATTGTGTTGGTCGCCTATAAAATCAGGTTTGAGGAGCACACATCCCAGGAAAATGGAGAGGACCCAAGAATGAAAGCATGAACGAGAGCGGAGGTACAGAGGAAAAGTTAGAAAAAAAAAATAAATTGAAATTTTGATAACAAGCTCCAAGAAAACCCCCAAAATGTTACTTTGTTGGTCTGTAGAACCCACTTCCAGCAGCAGCCAAAATCGATTTTGAGGAGCACACGAGCATTCATTCATCCCAGGAAAAGCCCAAGAATCGAAGTACGAACCAGAACAGATGTACAGAGTAAAAAGGAAAAAAAAGCGAAATTTTGAGAACAAACTCCGAGAAAACCCCAAAATGTGTGTGTGTTTTTTTCCCTTCGCAGCCGCGATTCCACGCCGCCGCACCGCAAGGCAACGCTGCCGGTGGAGATGCCACGTTTCCGCAGGTGAACACAAGAAAGGAGAGGAGAAAACCCCAAAACGAAGGTAGCATTCGAGGGTTTTGGTAACGGAATTGGGGAGGAGGAGGAAGAAGGGATTGGTCCAGCGCATGCATTCTCACCTGCAGCGGAGCCGGAGTCGGAGCTGGAGCGGAGAGCGGCTGCGCTCCGCCTCCCTTGGTTTCGGGCGACGATCGCCTGGCTGCCTTGGATTTGGGTGGCTCGGTTAGCCGCGGCGAGTGCGAGGAGCGAAGTGCGCAGGGGAGGAGAAGAGCCGACGGAGAGAAAAGAGGCGGAATCAAGGAAGCGGAGGAGGCAGGGACAACAGCCGACTGGAGAGAAGATAAATGGGCCCCAGCCCGGTTTAGTCAGGTGGGCTCGGCCCAAGTGGATAAAAAGGCCGGTTTGGGATAGAAGAGAAATAAAATGAGTGGGGCTACTTAATTCTCAAAAAAAAAAAAAAAAAAAAAAAAGCTAGAATATACTTGAGTTCAAAACTTGTTTGTTTTTATTACTGAATTTCAAATACAACTTTGTATATACGATAATAATAAAACACTAATGGTGCCATTAATTGAGCAAGAATACTAAAATGTATAACCGATACTAGACTTTTGCTTTGGAAAATTTATTTTGAAGAAAACTGTTGGCCATTAAATACATGTTGGAAAGTTTTAGAAATATGAGAAACCTATTCGTTTGAGGCTTGAAGAAGATCATGAAACAGTACACAGGGTAGAGGATGAACAAGCTGCTGACAGCTGGGGTCCACCCGCATATAGAGAGGTAGGCGGTGACAAGGTGAGCCAGCGTGCAATTTGCGACCCACACACACATTCCAAGTACTACACACAGGAAAACTTTCGGGGTTGCAAGGTAAATTCTGTTCTAGTACAAGTCTACTACATGGTTTCAGTCGTGCACGCGATTACGCGTGCATACACAACGGCTAACATCGTCTTCCAGCCAGCTCTCCTCTCACCGACGTCGAGCTGTCCCCGTGGAGACCACGTGCACGGCCTCCGATGCGTGCAGCACCGCAGCAGGGAAGAGCCGCTGTGCCACCGTGGTGGGCGTCGAGGACGAGGAGCGGCTTTGGGAGATGGCGACGACGGCGTTGGCAGCAGCGCGGAAGCCGGTGACCGCTCCCTGGCAAACCTCCCGGCAGACGCGGAGCCGAAAGCCCTCCGCACCATCATCGGCTGATGGTGCTGGTGCTCCGGCGTGGTCGGCAACGACGATACCCGGGCCTCCTCGACGACGGCCTACGCATGCTTCTGTCCGGTGTCTGCATCAAAGGAGACGAAATAGTCAGTTTCCATGCTCTCAATGTCATGACAATAATCTGGGGATCTTATAGGAATCTAGTCAAAACACTACAACAGAGTATTAAGGATAGGCTGGCTGTTTATGATGTAGGAATGTCATCAGACGAACAATTCAGTTTCTGTGCTCCATCCATGTGGTGTTGAATAAATTAGCAGCATTCGGAAAAAGACAAAAAAAAAATAACCTCTAGTTTTGGAGAGACCCCTTTCAGGACCGCTAGCTTCCTCTCAAAAGAGTTGCCAACCATCTGCATGTACAACAACAGAAACCAGACTAGTCAGGTGAGTTTGTTTATGCATTGATCAATGAGCTAGACAGATGCAGTTTATGAGATCTTGAATTGTCCACCATTTCTGTGCTCTGAACTTACAGATGATTGCTTCGAATTGTCCCAGTTGTTGAAGAGGGTGGTGAAAAATACAGGCTCGTCCCCTTCTGTGATTGCAAACACCGTTGTTTGATCGATCTTTTGTCGTGAAGAATGCCATCGTGAAGGAACATCTGCAGGAATGTGGAATAGAAACGAACAGAAAAGTTGGGTTTCAAAGGGCAATGTTCCTGAATCAACAAATCATAGTTCTGAATCCGCAGTGACCTTGCCAATATTGAGGGCATGCTCCTTGGATGTAATATCCGAGTGTAGCCCATCCCAAATGTAGATTTCTTCATTGCAGTCCAGAATCAATGTCTCTTCAGTTGCCAGGTCATCCTGACAGAAGCTGAATACCTCCTTGACCTTAAAGATATGAACCAAACAGGGTTTATTTGCCATTTGCTTCAGATCCTGCTAGAGTGCTAGTTACTCTTCTGTTCCAAATTATAAGTCGCTTTGACTTTTTTTGTTTAGCAAAATAGACGAACCAAAAAAGTCAAAGCGACTTAAAATTTGGAACGGAGGGAGTACTAGTTATTCGGTCATTGGAAGGATTAAGGAACCACTCACCTTGAGCAAACCTGCAAAGAGATATTCCCTTAGGCTTAGAGACACATTCTATGCAATGATATTATCTGAAGTTTAGTGTAAAATAAATCTGCATACCTTGTTCAAACCTACAAGCATATAGATGTGGATCTGCAGGCCAACCCTTCACCTGCTTTTCTTTCGAGTACTCCGATCGTCCTCCCAAAGTTTTCCAGAAGTGATCTGGTTCAGAGCCTTCTCTGACTAGCAAAGACTGTTTCATTGGCTGCAAAAACAGTGCTACAATATTTCAGAAGGGAATATATTGCTACAAAAGATTCAATATTTATCACTGAGACAAAAAGAAGGATTTGCATGCCGTGTTCTCCTTACACACAACTTGTTCATCATCATGTCAAGTATAATATGATGGTTTGATGAAGATAGCCCTCCTAACCAGGTAACGAACAAACCGTTGTCTTGCAAAATATAACAGTGTGAGGAATTAAGTGAACTTGCAGCCTGCATTTAGTTAAGTAATCCATGCACAAGAAAAGATTTTAGAGCAGCATCAAAGTAATGTATGTATGATTCAGGCCATGAAGCTGACTATTGTATGGTCCTTTTATTTTTATCAAACTCACCAGATCAACTTGAATGGCTTGCACACAATCATGTTTAAGGCCTTGAACACGGAACAAGGCGACTCCTTCCTTCTGATGATATCCATTTCTAGGACTTTTCTGTAGAACAGAACTCTTATATGCAGCACTCCTGCCCCCCTGGAAAGAAAATAAGACAACAAATTCAAGTATTAGTATCCAAGTTTTGCACTGACTCAAAGTATTAATTTCCAAGTTATGCATTTACTCCCCTCCTATTATTCTAATTAATATTCAAGTGCATTGACTGCAGAACAATTTCACTTATGAATGTGCACTGCATACCTTGAATATGATTAGTGACTTGAACACTGAGAAAAACAATTCTGGTTCTCTGCCCTCAAAAACTTGTGCCTGAGAAACATTTCGCAAATGACATGATAACACAGAAAGTGAACATATGTGTGAAAATTTTTAGGGGTGAAAGCTGAATTAGCTTACGACAACTGGATGCCCTTTGACTGAATCAGCCATGCTAGACATTAACGATGTTGCCACCATGCTATCATCCTGCAGGTAAATGCACAGGCTAAGTTCAATAACATCCAAAACACTGAACAATTGCACACGTGTATGTGCAAACAGAGCCAAGCAATAGATCTGGATCCCAATAGTTGTGGGCTACGTTTCTAAAAAAACCTTTTCTCTGATATATCAATAGGTTCAATGCACGGAATTACAAAGAAGAGAGAACATACCTTTACGCTGTTCTTACCGGACCAAGCAAAAAACAAATGGTAATCTTTTCCATCTTCAACATAGCTGTACCATATGATATAACAGTCTCCAGTGTACAATTGCTCCTGGTCCTCAGTGCTAAGGAGATTCATACAACCACGGTCCACCAACCAAACCTGAATGATTTTTATTCGTTTTTAAAATGCTACATACATATCAACACCTAGGTAGGGAATATTACCTTCAGACTGCCATTAGAACTGATGAGCTGCTGAGGTTTATCCTCTGGAATCTCTGTGACTTCATAGGCCTGATGCTTGAAAATAGCTGTATCATGATTTGGCATCAGACCTTATCATGACTTTTTTACAATGTTCTAGAGAAAAACAATTGATGGAGAAAGTCACCATGGTCCTCACACCTGGCACTTTCTCTCGGCCAGCCTCATATAACTTTAGCTCAATATTCCTGGGCCAATGCTGAAAGTGCAGCTTAAAATCAACAGTTTCATGGCCTTCTGTCATTATAAATGTGCGAACGTTGAATGACCTGCCCTGGGAGTGCACATAATCCTAGAGAAATGAAAAGATTTTGGTTTCAAACATTGAACACCTGTAGTAATAGAAGAAGAAAAGAATATAATGAGGTCTCATCTGCTTACTTCTAGGACAGAAACAGATGACTTCCTCTCCGAAACTAGTGTTGTCATCCCCATCCATAAGAATATTTCAGTGCTGCAGTCCAGCATGTAACTTCTGTCTGAGTTCAGCATTTCTCTATCCAACAAGTGTGCCTCCATTGGAACAATGTTTCTCTTATTGATCCTGCAGGCAGGAAAGCGTACCAAACATCTTGTGACATGCAACTTCAGGCTAGTTAGGTTTGAACTAAGCAGGGGAGTAGTTACCAAAAAAGTTTTCTGGGTGCTGCAGTTGCTGGCTCTTCCTTGACTGTGTCAGGTAAATCACGAGGAATAGGCGCATAGCCTCCAAACAGGTTCCAGAACTCTCCAGCATCAGAATCAGCAACAAGCTTTCCATCCTCTACAATCAGTGACAATGTAAACAAAATTAGAGCTAGCATCTTACCAGCCACTACTTTGCAAGATGAACTGTCTAGTACCTATTGCTGCTATCTCACATCTGCCCAAGTGCCGGTTCTCCTTCAGATGCTTAACAACATCCAATGCTTTAGCCCTTGTTTGCATACTAGAATTACATCCACTGAAAAGGAAGATCTTTGACGGCGTGTCCACTATAAAGACCGATTTGTGATCCAGAGAGGACCGCGAAAACAGAACCTGAGACAGGATTTGAAAGACAGCATGTTGTCTTGCATCAGTATATATTCAGCAGATAATGAAAATCTTGAGATAGTAGCCCCCCTTACTTGCGTTACGCGAGCAACATGCTCTCCTTGGCACCTAAACATCGTGGTCGCATTGGATCTACCACCAGATCCTTTCAGGTGAGAAAAGAAGCAGCCTTGTACTGGGATAACACAAGGTTTGAAGTATGACAAGAACTTGTCAGATTCTTCACCCTGTGTCTCCCTGAACTGGACCGTGCTGGAGCCCAGTGCCTCGTCCAAGTCAACAACCTTGTCTGAGGCCAGGAGACAATCTTCCTAGGCGACCAGAACCACAACACAGTGGACAGTATAAGCAAAAAAGATGCACAGCAAAGCAAAAGTCTTGACAAGGTTGGTTGACGCATCAAGAATGATTCAAGATTGAAGAGAACACACCTCTTTGGACTCATCCCCAACCCAGTAATGCACATGGTGTCGGCGACCCCCGGATTTGAGCTCGGTTGTCTGGGAAAACACAGAACATGTGAACTCAAGCGGTGTAAATTGGCAAGAAGCTATAGAATTTCACAGCTTGAGAGAACAATTCGTGGAGAGAAAGATACTTACGTTCAGTATGATGTAGGTGTTGCCGGTGTAGAACTTGCCGTGCTGGGGTTTTGCAACTGGGACCAGACTGCTCCCAACAATGCACCAAATGTCCAGCCCTCTGGAATGGGAGCAACATTTTTTTTTACACAGCGCAGGGGTGAAACAGAGAAAGTAAATTGGCCAGATTAAATGGTACATTCAGCTTTCAGTTTCAGCAATCAGATATGATATCCATTTCTAGCCTCCCAGATTCACTTTTTTACAGAGCAGGGGTGAAATAGAGAGAGTAAATTGGCCTGATTAAATGGTACATTGAGCTTTTAGTTTCAGCATCATATATGATTGCCATTTCTAGCATCCCAGATTCACTTTCAGAATCATAAGGATCCATATTTTTCATCCACATACATATAGTAACTTTGCTGCAGGTAAATAATTGGTTCCTAAGCAAAAGTCAGCATCCCTTACATATAAAGGAAACAAAAAAAAGGGAATAAATAAAGGCAGGAATAGGGTGTGCGAGGCATATTCAAATGCAGGCCCGAATCTAGAAGGAATAGGACAGTAAAAGAAGAAAACTGAAAGGACAAGACAGAGGTGGGGGTGGATGAGAGGGGAGGGAAGGGAACGCACGGCTTGTCGCCGACGCCGAGGAACGCCTCGTCGACGCCCTTCTTGGTCGCCGTCGCCGCCGAGTCGGCCGGGCCGTTGGCGGCCGCTGGAATGCTCGCAGATGCGGGGGAGCAGAAGCACGTAGGCAATGGAAGTGGGAGCTCACTCTCGCTGCCAGCTGCAGCTAGTGGAGTGCTGCTCTGCGTGCTCTGCTCGCCGAGAGCTTTTGTTCATTGCTGATTAAAAAATTTTGGCGAGCTAACCGAGAAAGGGAAAGGCGAGCAAGCGGCTGGTAAATGCTGGTGGTGGAGCGAGGCCTCGTTTAGTTTTTGAAAAATTTACAAAAAGCACTATTAAAACTCCCGTGAAGACAATCAGAAGACGTTTTGTTTGTTTATGATAAATATTATCCTACCATGGCGTAACAAATTTCAAAAGAATCGCCGCAATGTAAATCTAAACTGTGTAATTAGTTACTTTTTTTACCTACATTTTATCTTTCCGAACATATGTCTTTTTGGTGTATTTAATGTGATGTGATGAGAGAGGAGAAAAAAATGTTAGAAACATTAGCCATCTAAACGAGGCCCAACACAACACTTGACTGCGCTGCACAGAGGAGAGAGGAGGAGGAGAAAGGTGGCAGAATGGGGGCTCCACCACCGCCACTACCCAACGAGCTCACCTCATGAAAAAAAGTGAACAAAAAAAAAAATGCTATAGCACTGGGTCACATCGAATTTTTAACGCATAAATAGAGTATTAAATGTAGATAAACAAAAAACTAATTCGCAGGCGGTTGAATCGAAAAGCATTTGAGGCTAATCTTTTTGGCTCGCTAGTTATGGCATTGGTTAGACAATAATTAACAAATACAAAAAAAATCGCTACTGATAATAAATTGAACCCAAAATATTTTCACCAACTTTTTGACATTCAAGTCTGCAACTTTTGACACCATCTGCCCTTTGACTCGTGTCGACGACGAGCCAACCGATGCGGCGTCGTACCGTTGTCTGTTTGTATGACACGCGCACGCGCCGACGACGTCCTATCGAGGGAAGGTCTCATGTTGGCATGTTGCCATCGCCAATTCGCCATGCAGCATGGCATGCACCTACCAAATGTTTTTGGTTACAAGCCTTATAGATCGTATTAATAACTACAGCTTTCGTATATATTATTATTATATTATGTAAACTCGAGGTTATTAGACAATTTTAATTTTGTATTTTAAAATCTAAGAATCTATACTATACCTACAAAGATACCTACAAAAGTCGTAGAGCCGGCGTCCTCCGCCCAATGACTCATTTTACTGTTGTTTCTACAGTGCCACTTCCCAAACGCCAGATCTCCAGCAAACTCTCCGTAACCGTACACGTGCCCGGGTTCTACATCCTTCCGTCCGCTCTCCTCTCCCTCGCGGAGACTTCTCGCGAACGCCGGCCCCCTTCCCCCCCGACCTGCCTGTCCTCCGCGCAACGGCGCACCACTCGCCCCAACCCGACATCGGAGGCCTTCCCTCTGCGCCCTTCCCTCTCCCTCTACTCCACAGCCGCGGCCACGGGTCGCCCACCGTCCTCCATGACCCCTCCTACCTCCCCAAAATCGCGCCGCCGCCGCTGAGAGCAGCGAAGCCTCTGACGCCGCAAAACCCTAGCGGTGCACCGTATCCACACCACTCTCCCCTGCCGCCTCCAGCCTCGCCAACAGCCCACACCGGATGTGCCACGGTAAGCAACTCATTCATTTTCATCAGCCCTGCCCCTACCAATCGTCGTCATCTGATCTTCTTGCTCCTGTGGGACAACAACGGAGCTGGCGAGTTCAGCGGCCGAGGCCGCGGCCATATCCCTGCTAAGGACAGCTCGCAAAGAAAGAAATATAATACATCGATTTACACAAAGCTGTGTGATGCGTATATTTCTACACGCTGATGCCTTATAGGTGTTTGCTGTAATGCCGAACTAAATATAAAGGACTTCAAAAATCATTGGATTGTAATGACTTTTACTGAAGACCCTGCACGAATCAAAGTAAAATCATGCCTTCTCTTGCTCCTATCTTAAAATGTTTACTACGCCTACAACCAAATTCCACAGTCCTCCAAAAGTTTGAAGTGGAGCGTGTGTGCCATTGATGAATTTCTTGCCTTTACAGTGGAGTCAAGAACCCTGTCATATGTATTGGTTTTTTCATTGCTGCAATGCCATTTTTTTTTTTCAAAAAGATAATCTGTAGAGCATTCCTTCCTTGGAAAAAAAAAAACACATCTTTTTTTTCAGTTGTTGTACTGACATTTGTATTTTGCCCTGCCTCCACTTACAACATGCTCGACACTCCCTATTTGATAAATTTGTATGGGATGATTATATTTCCATACTTGAAGAAAATTACAAGGCCTGTTGTTTGTTAAACCTTTATGCCAGGTTTTAACCTTCCAACTCAATTACACTCAGATTCCAGGGATTCACTTCCCCTATATTAAATATTGGTTGTTTGCTTGATATCAGAGTGCATGAGCTGACAAAAGGAGTTACCTAATCTCTGAAAAGAGCCAAGATTCAATGAAGCACTGAGCCATTAAATATTTATAACCTGCAGCTTCCTTTCGTTATTGAATCATGCTTTCCTTGATCGCTTCCCTTTCACTGTACAACCACCTCAAAAAATTGTTCATTGCAGTTCCTTTTCAGGTTGTCAATTCCTGATGGAGTAATGTATTTGAAAGGTTTAACATACAGCAAAATGGCCATTGACAGGCTATTGTTTGTGTTGGTTTACATTCAAGGGCTATGTAAGTGGTCTCTGAAATTTTAAATGACATCTCAATGGATAGCCACTGAATACATGTGCTCGGCTGCTCCATTTTTTTTTTTTAGGTACCTGATTGTCTGCTGAATCCGTTACACTACTTCACATGTACCTGTGTCTGTTAACATTCCAAAATTTGTCATATCAAACATGGATTTTTTTTTTGTCCGCCTCTAACTGAAGTTATTATTATTTTGTAGGTCCGAACTCTCTTGACATTTCCAATTGTTTTTGGTCAATGATCTCCTAAGTATGTTCAATGGTGAGCAATGGCCATTGACATAGGCTGTTGTTTGTGTTGGTTTACATTCAAGGGCTATGTAAGTGGTCTCTGAAATTTTAAATGACATCTCAACGGATAGCCACTGAATACATGTGCTCGACTGCTCCTTTTTTTAGGTACCTGATTGTCTGCTGAATCTGTTACACTACTCCACATGTACCTGTGTCTGTTAACATTCCAAAATTTGTCATATCAAACATGGATTTTTTTGGTCCGCCTCTAACTGAAGTTATTATTATTTTGTAGGTCCGAACTCTCTTGCCATTTCCAATTGTTTCGGTCAATGATCTCCCAACTATGTTCAATGGTGAGCCTCAAGCTAATACAATACTAGGCTCCGCATGTATAAGTTCATACACATATTGGTGAAAACACTAAAGTACATTTTACTGGAGTACTAACACTGTTACTGCACTTGATATAAGGAATCACTTAAATAAACTTTCACACTCTCTTTATCCTTTTAACTGCTACCAAGACAACCCTGGATTGCTGAGAAAAAAAATGTTTATCTACGTATGTTCGTCGTTCCTTGCTTTTAAAAGTTTTGTATGCTCCAAAGCATAAGTCTTCAGAGAAACAATGTAACAATGTATTTGGTCACATCCAGGTCCACGTCAACTAAATCAGAAGCCTTAGATTCTGCTTATTCAACGACTATCCAAAAATTCAACATATGTTTACCTATGCATGTTCTCTCAACTAACTAAAACAGTTCTCTCCATTACAATGGCTTCAAACTTTGAAATATCCTCTGAAGCCAGTACTCAAATTCTAATTATTTGCTGATTATATTTTTTCTGATATTCCCGCTAATACTATTTTCATAGGATTTGTACCGGGGACATCCACTATCATTTTTCGCGCTAAACAACAATTACGCTAATAGGCTAACTGCCTACCATGTTTGCCTACTGACTGCCCCTTCATACTAATGTTCACAGAAACTAAACTGAACTGTGCCTCCCACAAACTCCACTATTTTTACTAAGCTGCAAACTAACACTATCTACTCTTGCAGAAAATCCATAATTGGCACCATCGATGCCACTCTCAGCAGCAGAGATTGTAATGCAGTTTAGCTGTGAAATTGATACACTGTGACAGTATTGACAAACAGTGGTTGCAGCCCCTACTTGCACCAAGTTATCATTGCAGCCCCTACTTGCACCAAGTTATCATTGAACCGGTGATTGCACATGTTGTTTCATCAAAATACCAAGGCCAGAGACCCCCATTACTTGGAAAAACATGCTTATTTTCCTTTCTATTATATAATAAAATAGCTTCCAACATACATGTACATGTGGAAGATACCTTCGCTGTATGCTTTCAGAAATGAATCCACAATCTTTTGTTCTGCAACAACTTAATTTAATTTAGTTGCACGTTCAAACTTCGAACCAGCGCGCAGTCGCGAGGTTTCCTACTAGTTTTAAAACAAGCTTTGACACTCTCAATAGTTTTAAATAATTAAAAAACTTATGAAGTACTGTTGGATTTAATTAGGCTAGGCTCATGATAATTCAATCAAATCAAATAATATTGCAAGGCACATTTCAAATGCTAGGGTATTGAGAGGAATTCAAATTGAACTTGTATGGCAAATTCAAATTGGAGTTGATCGAGAAGTTCGAATTGAACTTGACCTCGGTTGAGAAGTTCAAATTGAACTTTTCGGTTGAGAAGTTCGAATTGAACTTGACCTCGGTTGAGAAGTTCGAATTGAACTTGACCTCGGTTGAGAAGTTCAAATTGAACTTGAACTTGATTGAGGAGTTCGAGTTGAACTTGACACCCTTCATCGAAGGGTTTCGGAACCAACTAGGGGTATGTTCTCTTCATCAAGTGAAGACATGACTTGGATTACTTGAGTGTTAAGAAAGTACTTGCTTGTTGACAAAGTAACTTATTAAGCAAGAAACTTACTTAATCATCAAGAAAAAAAAACCAACTTGTGTTTGACAAGGGGTCATCTCCATCTATAAATAGATGACCCCCTTCTTGTATGAAACATACATAACACTCCTCCAAAACCTCATCTCAAACTCCTCCTGCTCTTGCTTTGCGTTTCTACGCATTCCTATCGCGAAACTCGTGAGCACGGGGCTTGCGAGAGCGGGCCTCGAAACCACGCCCCCGAGATCTTTCGAGATAGGCGGGCGATCGGGTTTTTGGGGAGCATACAACGCGATCGCTCGCCCATGTCCTACTACATCCGTAAGGCCGTTCGAAAGTGACTACACACGCACCGATTCGCCAGCGCCTTGAGTTAGATCGACTACATCGAACAAGCTCAACCGACTAGCATGTCTAGTCCGGTTGGGAACGACGATCCGGTGCCTCCTCCCGGCTCCGCCTCCGGATATGCCCTAAGCTCTCTCGGTTTAAGCTCATGTTAAATGATGTTTTAATCATGAACATGTGCACCTACTTTGTTATGACAAGATCACTAAAGAACTTCATGTTTTACCTAAAATATTTCGAATCAAAATTTCTTTGGAAAATGCCTAAATTTCTAACAATCCAAAAAACGATAGGCAATTTTACATCACTTTGGTTTTTTTGCATCAATCAAGCCAAATCCTTTTGATGGTTCCAATTACAAACGATGGCGCGATAGAGTCATTTTGTGGTTGGCTTGCTATGAACATTATGCATGTCGCAAGCGGGAAGCCTATGGGACCGCTCACTTCGAGGAGGAGAGAGAATGTTCTAGCGGCCGATAACTTTGTTTCGAGGCGCTATCATAAGTGTTCTTTGAAAATCTTGTGGATTTCTATTTGTCGCTACCATCGGCAAGGAGTTGTGGGATGCACTTGAGGCAAAGTTTGGTGTTTCGATCTTTGGTAGTGAGTTGTATATCATGGAACAGTTCTATGACTACAAGATGGTTGAAGACCGTTCGTAGTGGAACAGGCCCATGACATTCGACCACCGGCTAAAGAACTTTCGAACAATTTCCATGTGTGTTGCCCGATAAGTTTGTGGCGGGAGGCATTATTGCAAAGTCGCCACCTTCTTGGAGGGATTTTGCCACTTCTCTAAAGCATAAGAGGCGGGAGTTCAGCGTTCTTGGTCTCATTGGGACTCTTGATGTTGAGGAGAAAGCGAGGGCAAAAGACACACACGGTAAAGTTGTTGGGACTTCAAGCGCAAATTTGGTGCGGAAGAATAACTTCAATACCTCCCACAAGAAGAAGAAGAAGAAGAACAAACCACCGCAGAACCAAACAAAGACTAATCAAACAACCAAATTCAAGAAGGAAAAGAAAGGAAACTGCTACGTTTGTAACAGTCCGGATCACTTTGCTGGTAAGTGCCCGAACCGTAAGGACAAGAAATCTGCCAACATAGTTATTAGCGAGACTGGTGGAACATTGAGGTACGGTAATCTATTACCTACAGTTCTTTCAGCCTGTCATTCACTAGAATGGTGGGTTGACACCGGGGCTAATACTCATGTATGTGCTAATGTTTCCTTATTTTCTTCTTATCAGGCCGGAGGGACTTGCTCCTTGTTGATGGGGAACGGATCACATGCATGTGTTCTCGGAGTTGGTACAGTTGATCTGAAGTTTACTTCAGAAAAGACAGTACGGTTGAAGAACGTGCAACATGTACCCTCCATCAAGAAGAATCTTGTCAGTGGCTCTCTACTGTGTAGAGATGGTTTTAAATTAGTCTTTGAATCCAATAAATGTGTACTGTGTAAATTTGGGACTTTTATTGGAAAAGGTTATGATTGCGGAGGCTTGTTTCGTTTGTCTTTGTCTGACGGATGTAATAATGTTGTGAACCATGTGCTTAATATTGATGAACCCAATGTTTGGCATTCGAGGCTTTGTCACATCAACTTTGGTTGTATGATGCGGTTAAATTTGGTTTGAATTTAATTCTGAAATATTCCTTAGTCAAAGGTTCTAAGTGCCATGTATGTGTTGAATCAAAACAACCACGCAAGCCTCATAAAGGTTTTGCTAAGGTGAGAGACTTGGCACCATTAGAACTAATTCATTCTGATTTGTGTGAAATGAATGGTGAATTGAAAAAAGGAGGTAAAAGATATTTTATGACCTTGATTGATGATTGCACTAGATTTTGTTACATCTACTTGTTGAAGTCAAAAGTTGAAACATTGCATTATTTCAAAATCTATAAAGCTGAAGTAGAAAAGGAACTTGAGAGAAAGATCAAACATGTTAGGTCAGATCGTGGTGGCGAGTACTTCTCAAATGATTTTACTTCATTGCGCGAGGAACATGGTATAATTCATGAGAGGGCGCCTCCCTATTCACCTCAATCAAATGGGGTTGCCGAAAAGAAAGAACCGTACTCTAACCGACTTGGTTAACGCCATGTTAGATACATCGGGACTTTCCAAGGAATGGTGGGGTGAGGCAATATTGACTACGTGTCATGTCTAAATCGTGTTCCTACAAAGAATAAAGAGATAACCCCATTTGAGGAATGGGAGAAGAAAAAGCTTACACTTTCTTACTTACGGACTTGGGGTTGTTTGGCGAAGGTTAATGTGCCAATAACCAAGAAACGTAAGCTTGGACCTAAAACCATTGATTGTGTCTTTCTGGGTTATGCTATACATAGTGTTGGTTATAGATTTTTGATAATAAACTCTGGGGTACCGGACATGCATGTTGGTACAATAATAGAATCTAGAGATGCTATATTTTTCGAGAATATTTTTCCCATGAAAGATGAAACAAGTTCATCTAGGCAAGAGTTTATCAAGGATGATATCCCTACCATGCCGATAGAACACAATGAATCCATACTTGTGGAAAGGCCTGAGGAGAACAACAATGAAGCTCCTAGAAAGAGCAAGAGACAAAGGACTGCAAAGTCTTTTGGTGATGATTTTATTGTATATCTCGTGGATGACACACCCTAGAAACACTGAAGAGGCATATTCATCTCCTGATGCTGACTATTGGAAGGAAGCAATAAGGAGTGAGATGGATTCTATTATGTCTAATGGTACATGGGAAGTTGTTGATCGTCCCTATGGGTGCAAACCTGTAGGGTGCAAGTGGGTGTTCAAGAAAAAGCTTAGGCCTGATGGTACTATTGAAAAGTACAAGGCTAGGCTTGTGGCCAAGGGTTATACCCAAAAGGAAAGAGAAGATTTCTTCGACACTTATTCACCGGTTGCTCGATTAACCACAATTCGAGTGCTACTCTCCTTGGCAGGCTCTCATGTTCTTCTCGTTCATCAGATGGATGTTAAGACAGCTTTCCTAAATGGAGAGTTGGAGGAGGAGATCTATATGGATCGGTCGGATGGGTTTGTAGCAAAAGGTCAAGAAGGAATGGTGTGTAAATTATTAAAATCTTTGTATGGCCTCAAGCAAGCACCTAAGCAATGGCATGAGAAGTTCGACAGAACTTTGACATCTTTTGGCTTTGTTGCGAACGAAGCTGACAAGTGTGTGTACTATCGCTATGGTGGGGGAGAAGGAGTGATCTTGTGCTTGTATGTTGATGACATACTGATTTTTGGGACAAGCCTTAATGTGATTACGGAAGTCAAGAAATTTTTATCTCAAAATTTTGAGATGAAAGATTTGGGAGAGGCTGATGTTATCCTAAACATAAAACTAGTAAGAGAAGGTGATGGTGGGGTTACACTTTTGCAATCCCACTATGTGGAAAAGGTTCTAAGTCGCTTTGGGTATAGTAACTGCAAACCTGCTCCAACACCTTATGATGCTAGTGTGATTCTACGGAAGAAGAAAAGGATAATGAGAGATCGGTGAGATACTCGGATTATTGGCTCTTTGATGTATTTAGCTAGTGCTCACGAGGCTCGACATCTCGTTTGTCGCACATAAACTAAAAGCGGTTCGTTTCAAATGCGGGAGATGAACATTGGTGTGCTCTTGAGAGAGTAATGCGCTATCTAAAAGGCACCATGAGCTATGGGATTCACAACCCCGGGTATCCAATGGTACTTGAGGGTTATAGTGATTCAAATTGGATCTCGATCTTTGATGAGATAAAAGCCACGAGTGGATATGTGTTTACACTTGGAGGTGGCGCCTGTTTCTCGGAAGTCTTGCAAGCGTAACCGTCTTAACGAGGTCAACTATGGAAGCGTAACTTACAAAGCATTAGATACGGCCACTATTGAAGTTTGAATGGCTTTGTGAACTCCTAATAGGATTTCTTGGTAGTTGAAAACCGATACCGCTATCCTAATGAACTCGTGATAATCAATCATTGATTATCATGGTAAAAGCGATTCAAGGACAACATGAAGTCATCAAGGCATGTCAAACGGCGGCTAAAAGTCCATCGAGAAAAATAAGAAACTCCGGAGTGATAGCCTTGGAGTATGTCCAAACGGCTAAAAACATGGCAGATCAATTCACAAAGGGTCTTTCACGTAATGTGATAGACAATGCATCTATGGAATTGGGCTTGAGACCCACATGAGTCATTCTGTAGTGGTAACCTGTTCTATGTGATCGGAGATCCTGTGAAGTAGGATGGTGAAACAAACTATAGATTGACCGAGAGAAGAGAACCTTTATAAAAGGCTCATTCCAATGAGATGCATTTCTCTTCTTCTCTGTATGGTAGGTTGGTTTATACCTTAATGTGATCCGAGTGGCTTCTTTGAAGCAAAGATGTTACCCTACAGAACATCTTTAAGGAACACACCTATATGAGTCTGACTATTAGTCATATTCTATGAGATTGGGTGATCTCTAGAAACTCACGAAAGGCCTGGAGTAAGACATATGCTCCAAAACAGCAGGGATGCATTTGCAGCCTTGTATCAATAAAGAGCTTTGGTCAAGCTTATTTGCACAAAACTGTCAATTCAAGGCATAGTCCATTGTTCAGTTGTAAATAAGTGTAGCCTTAACTCTAGGTGGATGTTCAACTTAACAGTCTCCATCAAAACACTGGTATATCAAAACAGCGTGGATTTGAGAGCATTTCTTTTGTGCCTTGAAATATTTGGTGGGGATTGTTGGATTTAATTGGGCTAGGCTCATGATAATTCAATTAAATCAAATAATATTGCAAGGCACATTTCAAATGCTAGGGTATTGAGAGGAATTCAAATTGAACTTGTATGGCAAATTCAAATTGGAGTTGATCGAGAAGTTCGAATTGAACTTGACCTCGGTTGAGAAGTTCAAATTGAACTTTTGGTTGAGAAGTTCGAATTGAACTTGACCTCGGTTGAGAACTTCAAATTGAACTTGAACTTGATTGAGGAGTTCGAATTGAACTTGACACCCTTCATCGGAGGGTTCTGGAACCAACTAGGGGTATGTTCTCTTCATCAAGTGAAGACATGACTTGGATTACTTGAGTGTTAAGAAAGTACTTGCTTGTTGACAAAGTAACTTGCTTGTTGATCAAGTAACTTATTAAGCAAGAAACTTACTTAATCATCAAGAAAAAACCAACTTGTGTTTGACAAGGGGTCATCTCCATCTATAAATAGATGACCCCCCTTCTTGTATGAAACATACATAACACTCCTCCAAAACCTCATCTCAAACTCCTCCTGCTCTTGCTGCGTTTCTACGCATTCCTATCGCAAAACTCTGCGAGCACAGGGCTTGCGAGAGCAGGCCTCCGAAACCACGCTCCCCTGAGATCCTGCTCGGGATAGGCGGGCGATCAGATTTTTGGGGAGCATACAACATTTTTCGCCCGTGTCCTACTACATCCAGAAGGCCGTTCGAAAGTGACTGCTTGCACCGATTCGCCACTGCCTCGAGTTAGATCGACTACATCGAACAAGCTCAACCGACTAGCATGTCTAGTCCAGTTGGGAACGACGCATCCGGTGCCTCCGGCACTGGCTCCGCCTCTGGATATGCCCTAAGCTCTCTCTGGTTTAAGCTCATGTTAAATGGTGTTTTAATCATGAACATGTGCACCTACTTTGTTATGACAAGATCACTAAAGAACTTCATGTTTTACCTAAAATATTTCGAATCAAAATTTCTTTGGAAAATGCCTAAATTTCTAACAACTACATTGTTGTAATCTCATTGAGCGCTCTACAATTTTAACATGTAGTTTCTCTTCATCTAACTTGATATGGAAAAGTTATTATGTTTTTAGATAACTATATTACGGGTTGTACTATAATATTAAGGGACATTTTGGTCACCATTAAATTATCTCCCATCCACTCATAGAAAATACTATTTTAATAGCCGTAGCGTCTAGGGGTCAATTACCACAAAATGAAGAGTGTCTTTTATCAAAAACAATATCAAGTATTGGTTATCAGCAAATATCAACAATGAACAGTGTTCAACAATAAATTTACCATATTTTCTATTTTTTATTAGTATAAATTATTATTTAGTACTCCCTCGTTCTAAATTACAAATTATTCTAACTTTACCATATTATAAATTAGAGTAAGATTGGCTAGCGGTGTAGTCGAATTTTCATGGGGCCATGTAGTGGATCCTGTGGGTCTACTAGCCCCTGACTCTACATCAATCGACTTACTTACCGATGTTGATCATAGACTTAAACTTCGACGATTTGACATTGCTTGCTACATGGCCTGGAGAGCTCGGTTGTAAAGTTGGGGCCTTTATGGGGCTGTTTGGTTGGCGGGCTCCAATCCGACCAGGCCAGCCTGGGCCAAAAATGGGCGTTTGGTTGGGCTTGGCTGGGCTGGTAGCCAGGCTCCACCAGGCCTCCGTACATTCTTAGCCTGTCTCCCAAAAATGGACCCCGGCTGCTTTTTTTTAGCCTGGCTAGGCTAGGACTCCAGCCTGCTTCGTCTCACCTCCAGTCTCCTTCGTCACCTCCCGCACAGCTACTGCTTTCCTTCTCCCTCGTCGACCCGGCCGCGACTGGGGTCTCGCCGGCAGCGCCCGTCCGAGATCTCCACTGGCCAGGGCATCGCTGGGCGCGCGTGTGTGGGATCTCGCCGGCGCGTCTGCACCTGCCGTTTTCCTCCTCCCGCATCTGCTCCGAGATCTCCACACGCATCTGCGCGGGATCCCGCCCGGCGCACTCCTTCCGTGGAGGTGCACTCCTATGGATGTGCTCGTCGAAGATGGGCATGGAGGTCCTCGGCGGCGCGGAGTCGCCTGCGCCACGAGAGCCAGATCCCGCCTTCCCCTCCATCGACCCGGCCACCGCGAAGAGCAACAGTAGGAGCCACCGAACAAAGCAATAGCGTCTCCACCGGAATAAGCAGCAGCATCTCCACCCCCGCGTGCTGCATGCGCCGCCAACGTGTGCGACGACTCGTCCCCCGGAATGCTCCGAGCACGACGGGAAGTGCAATGGTAGCGGAGGTGGAGATGCTCGTGGCGTTGCGCGGTGAGTGCCTATGCTGCTGCTTATGCCACCGCAAGAGCAGAAGTATTTGCCACCTTGATGCTGGATGTCGATTGGAGGAGGACGAGGATGAATGGAAGGAATCGACGACGGCGAAGATGCCTGCTCTGAATGCGTTCAACGAAATGCTCATATGGGGCTAAACTTACCCATATTCAGCTACGATGATTCTATGTTAGAAATACACCCAATCAAACAGGAACTCGCCATAGCCAGGCTCACATTTGCACGCAACCAAGCATAGGGCAGGACGAGGCCTTGGCTGGCTAGGCTCCAGTAAGGCAACAAACCAAACACGCCCTATCAGATCTCGCGTCCGGCCCGCATCCCAGCCTTGTCGAGGCACGCCGGGAGGACAGAGCCTGCTATATCAGGTGCAGGAGTTAAAGGGCAGAAAATTCAAACGCACCTCGGGTTCTACTAGTAGTGTGACGCACACGCACCTCGGGTGCTAGAAGCCTTGAACGCATGGGCCGGTTTTCTCTGATTTCTTGGTCCGAAAACCCACGCCAGTACCAGGGCCGGATCTTTTTGGGAGCAGGTCAGATCTTGTGTGCCGCAGCCCAGCACCCCTCCGCAGGGTCAACCGCCGCCGCCCGACTCCTGTGGCCGCGACTTCCACTCCGGACCCGGGACGGCGGGACTGGCGACTCCGACGCGGGGACGCCCGAGCCTTGCACTGTCAGCTATCGGCGTTTGCCCCTTCTCCTTCTCCTCGGATCTCGGCGACACCCCGTCGACAGCACGTCTCCGCCATAGCTGCGATGGCTCCATGCAAGAGGGTCGTGATCTCGGCTTCGGCCGTGGTATTTGTCTGCAGCCGGCAGGCGGCAGCTTGGCACCGCTCTCTCGGTAGGTTCAACAGAGAGTAGTTTTGTCTCTGTTCAGGCTTAATTGATCCTACTTACGGGTACTTAGGTGGAGGCCTATTTTTCCAGCAAAATGGTGTGAGTCCTTTGCAGTTGCAGCTATGTTTTGCAGGCCAGTCTGAGCTCGTCCAGTTCGACACGACGACGTACACCCGCGTGGCCAAGCGTATTGCATTTCATAGTAGAACACAAGAGTCAAGAGTTCAAGCTTCATGGTGAGAACACAATACAGAAGAATACCGCATCTACTTGTTCGATTGCGATTTAAAAAACCTCAGCCAATGTCAATAATGTTAATTAGTTCCTAACCGTTGCCGCTCCCCCGCTCTGCCGCCCCACCAGCCGCCGCGGTCGGCGCCCCGCCCTGCCTCCCCTCGCCTCCCTCCCCCCCCCACCCCTCCCAGCTCTCGACGCGCACGGGCTGGCTGCGCGGGATGGGCTCTCGGCAACCTCCCACCTAGGGGCTGCGCCACTGCTGGCCGTGGCGGGTGCCCCCCTCCCATCCGCTCCTCCTCCGCCCCCCATCCATCCTCTCCCCACCCCCGGGGGTGGCCATGGACGCCCGGCATGCACGCGTCTCTGTGCCTCGATCTGGATCTGGGGGCTGGCCACCAGGGCGGACCCCACGCCCACCACGCCGTCGTCGGCCGCCCTCCCGGCGCCCGGCCCCGGGCGGCGGAGTGCTGCTCGCGGTGAGCGGCCGGGTTCGGCGGGGGGGTGGCCGGCACCGGCGGTCTCCGGGGCCATGGTGGGCTCCCGGCGGCAGGTTCCAGGCTCCCTTAGCCGGTTTTGGTGGCCCGCATTCCAGGCTCGGCGGTCGACGCCCTCCGCGAGCTGGGACCTCACGACCACCGGCTCTCCACGGCCCGTGGCGAGGGCAGATCCGCCTCCCCGCCCACTGGTCCGGGCTTCCGTGGTGGCCGGGCGGCCTCCCCTTCCTGGGCACACCTCCCCGTTCTCGTGGCCTTCAGGCGTGTGGGCTGCGGATTGCTGACAGGTGGGGGGCAGCTGCTGCTACCGTCATTGTTGCGACGGGCGGCAGCCGGGCGGTTCACCGGTGGCAGCCGTTTGCCGCTCGACTCACAGCGGCCACCCGCGGCGTTGAGTCTCGAGGGTCGCTCGGGTGTTCCGCGGTGGCCACCAGGATCGCGTTGCCGTCTTTGCTCGCTTGACTCACGACGCTACTTGGCCACCGTTGAGTCGCGAGGGTCGTTCCAGGCGTTCACAGCGGCCACCGGCTGCTGTTGTCGCCGTTTGCCGCTTGACTCATAGTGGCTACCTCGCCAATTGTTGAGTCGCGCGAGGGTCGGTCGGGCGTCACGCCGCTACATGGCTGCTGTTGTCGCCGCTTGCTCGCTCACAGCGACTACGGCCCGCTGTTGGAGTCGCTGGGAAATGTCCGAGCGTGTCGCAGCGGCCATGCTAACACCGGTTGATTTAAATCAAATGTGTTTAGTTGTGTGATGGAGTGATTGTCAACAAATCAACATTTTACTTCTATTTTTTTATTCTTTATGCTTCGGCTATGTTCACCGGCACACGTGGAGTGTGTCGAAGACGTATCTCTTAGTTTGTGATGTACAGGTGTGGAGCACGGAGATGGTAGCCGACGGCGAGGTGAAGGAGCCAAGGAGGACGTGCGGGCCGACGGACGAGGAGGTGAAGGGCGGGACGTGAGGCTTGGACCAAGGGACCAGATCGCCGGGTTGGCTAGCCATGGTGGGCGACATCATCGGGACATCGACGAATGCAAGAGGACGTGGCGTAACCGTGTTGATCGGGTCAAGACGGCGTGCAAGCGTAGCGGGGAGCTCGGATGACTTGGCGACTTCGGGCGGTCAAGACGGCGATGACACGCGTGTCGAGGAGGTTTGGTGGTTTGCCCTCAAAACCATCGGCGCGGGGTTTCGTGGTTTGAGCCTCAAAACCACGGGCGGGTTTGGTGGTTTGGGCCTCAAAACCATCGGTGCCCGGTTCGGTTTAGGCCTCAAAACCCGGGGCGGATGTTCGGTGGACGGAAGGACGGCACGTGGCGGCATCGGGAGATTGCGTGAAGCAGTGCTACGAGATGAGGAAGCGTGGTGGCCGTCGGATCGAAAAATTACACCGAGCCGACCAAAATAGCCCTAGGGTTAGAAGATCGACTCATGCATCTTAGGGGTAGTTTGGGAAGAGGGAATATTGGACTATTTAGCGGGAGGCTTACCCCTCGTCACCTCTTGCCTCTCATTTAACATTTCTTGCTAGGGTTTCCACTTCCTGGTGTGAGAGGTCCACCGATCTTTATAGCGAACTTGAGTGGGCAAAGGCTAGCCCTAAGTAGCCTGTGCCATGGTGGCATTTTAGTCCTGAGCAGCTGTGTCCGTGTGTGTGATTCGAGCTGAGTTCCTGTGTTCATTTTCGTCTCTCTTATCACCTACCTCTTTCCAGTTCGATTTCTTCGATTTGAGGTTGTTTTAGTTCGTTGTTCTTTCCCTGGATTGTGCTATGATGTGAGTTGAATTCATCTACCGAAGGAAACTGCCTAATTTCTCACGAGCACAGAGATCCCAGTGTTTTTTGCTTTTATTCTCTTTTTTCTGTCCGATTTCGCGTGATCTGAATTTCCGATCGATTCTCTTGGTGAGGTGCTGCGATTTCTCGGAATTTGTCTCTTCTCTATGTCTAGTTTATCTGGTTCAAATTTCGTGATCTGAGATGGTGATTTGACCGAGTTCTGTTAGTTCTTTGCCTCGTCGGTTTCTCTTTTCTTGGCGTCGGTCTTTCTGTTCTTGGCTCTTGCGTGTTGAGGATGTGCTGCGGGCCTAGCTAGAATGCTCTGGCGTCGTGTGCCCAGCACAGCTCGGTGCTTGCCCTTCATCCAGGCAGCAGCGCAATCCTTGCTCGCCAATTTGTTTTGTCCGGTGTCCAGCAGCAGCTCGTTAGTGTTCAGTGCAGCAACGCTGTGCAGTCCAGCGCTTGCCTGATCTTGCATCCGTGAAAGCCTAGCTTGTCTTTGAGCTTTGAATTAATTAAATTTACTTGGAGTGCTACTCACGATTTACAAAGTTGCAGCTTCCTGTTCATCGGCTGAAGGCTTGATTTTTCTCGTTCTTCTTCTCAGTTCCCTGTGTGCGTTCGGTGACAGCTTCAGGCAAGTGCAGTACCTTGTTTGTCCTTTCAGTGTTTTGATCAGCACGCCTAGCTCCTGTTCTTAGCTCCGTGAGTTGCCAAAAGAAATCATTGCTTAATCATATTGAAGTATTAATTTACTTTGATTTGCCTTGACTAGTATACACGGATGGCAAAGATTGCTTGTCAGTTCATTGTCTCTTGCTGCGTGCTTTTTCTGAATCTATCTAGAGACTGCTGTTTCGTGAGTTTAGCTAAGTGGACTGTAGTGCTGGCTTGAGCTGGATGTTCCTGGATGCTTGAGCTTTGATTTGACTTATTTTGCTTGGAGTGCCACTCGGCTTGCAAGTTGAAATTGCTTGTCTCTGTTCGGTGCACTTGTGTGTGGTGCTAAGCTGGAAAGAATTTATAATGAACAGCAGCAGCTAGCAAGTGCCTTGGTTTAGACGTGTTATTGTTTTCAGTAGCAAGCAGCTTCTTCAGGTTCTATTCGGAGCAAATCTCCGGTTTGATCTTTTTGTGCGTCGATTGTGCGTTTGAGCTCCGATTTGCTCTCTGTTTGTTTCGATGGATTCAGTGCGCCCAACACTTCGTCTATGACAGCTTGCTACCAGTTAGCACGCGTGTCACTAGTATCTTTGTGAGTTTGCTTTTCGAGGTCGGGGGTTGAGCCGATGACCCAAAATTAAAAAGGAAAATCGAGGCTCCCATTCACCCCCCGTGGCCGCCCGTTTGGTTCTTCAGGCTACGGCTGCTGCTGTCACCGTTGACTCGCTTTCGACTCACAGCGGCTACCCGGGTCGTTGTTGGAGTCGCGTGGGTCGATTCGGATGTTCACAGCCGGCGACTGGTTCTTGTTGTCGCCATTTCCTCGCTTCGACTCACAGCCGACTGCCGGGTCGTTGTTGGAGTGTCGCGAGGGTCGCTCGGGTGTTCGCGCAGCGGCTACCTGGTTGCTATTGTTGCCATCCGCCGCTTGACTCGCAGCGGCAACCTGGTCATTGTTGGAGTTGGGCGAAGTCGGCCGAGCTAGCTATCTTGCTCTTCGTCGCATAATTAGTTTCCTTCTTAGTACAACACTCTAAGCACCACCATTCTAGCGGTGCCATTTGTATGTGTGTCGCCTAATGGGCTCCCCCGGCATCTCGCTAGGGGAACCCATTAGGATGTAATTTAAACATTCTCACTTCTCTTAATGCAGTGCGGGTAAGAGTCCGTTTTTCAAAAAGTTCCTAACAAGAATATATATAGGAGGCCTGCCCTTCTTCCAACTGCAAGGAGGCGGCAGAAAATAAAACATTTTAGTATGCCGTATATGCATGGCTAGTAATATTTAGCTCCGATCCTCTCTTGGTCGGTTTCTGGATTCGCCACTGCCGAGTACTGTTCTCAAACCGGCAAAGCCACTGTCTTTGGAAAGCCTAGCCGAGTCTGCCTGGCTGGGCCTGAAACTCTGCAAACCGCCCTAGGCAGATTCCTGAATCCCCGGATAAGCCGGTTTCCTGCTGCTAGCAGTGCCAAACTAGTCCAGGCTACTTCTCAAATGCAGCCATGCCAGTTTCCTGTCTACAGCCAAAATTGCTGTCAACAGCACGATCGTCCAGACGTCCACACACAAAACTACCCAGGCATGAACCGGACCTTTTTTTTGGTATCCAGGCAGTTCCAATTTCATTCACATATATAATAGCACAATAAGAGTAATTGTTTACAACAATGTTGAAATAATTAAACATACAACAAGACAATGCACACTATAACAGTATTTGTTTACAAGAATAATGTTGAAATAATTAAACAGACAAGCAGACAAGCTATTCAGCAGTTGGTGTCTATTCCATCAGAAGGATCGAGAGGAGATGGAATTTGGAGAGTTCAGGTAGCTACATGCATGTGTCTGGTAGTTGTTGGTGCTGATGGATGACGGATACAATCACAAATTCATAATCATAACAAGGATGAAATCGCTCGGTACGTCTGCTGGACAATAGCTCAACGCAAGGAGCTCAAGCATCAGGAGGGTGGCGGCAGGAAAGGACCAAGGTAATACATGAGAAGGAGAACATGTGTGACGAACTCACCACCTCTGCTTAGATGCTCGTAGTGGAAATCACCCCGCAGCGAGGCGCAATGTAGTAAAGCATCTCTGCCCACACCTTGGCGATGAGTTCCCAACGCTCAGCTTCGTTCTCGATGGCGATGAGCTCTTGGGCCACCGCGAACTGCAGGGGGCAACACTGGAGACTCGAGAGTTTTAGAGTTCATCTGGAGTTTCTTGATGTGATTATCATCAGTGTCAGTTGATTCTTGGCTCTCGATTTCGTTCGTCGAATCTTGTTGTTCCGCTGATTCTTGGTGCCCGATGTTGATTTCACCCATCGAAGGCTTGTCGCTGCTCTTTAACTGCCTCGAAAAGACTGATGACAGCGGCTTTGCCCTTTGTCGTTTCCTAGGTCCTCACAGCGCTTGAAAACATTACAAATCTGAAACATTAAAGGAATACACACTTAGATTACAAAGAACATAAAATACAAAAGGAAAACTAGCTAATTAACAGCATCAAGTGATCGGCTAACCTTTCTTTTGAAGGTGGAAAATCTGCTGGGAGGAGGTCCCTACGACTCTTTGAAACTTCATAAATCTGAAACATTGAAGGAATACACAGTTAGATTGCAAAGAAGTTAAAAAGGAAAAGGGAAACTAGCTAACAACATCAAGTGATCGGTTAACCTTTTGACGCTGTGACGAAACTCTGTCAGCAATTTCATCACGAGCTTTGTCATGTGCAATCTTGGAGTTAATAGTAAGCATCACACGCACTGGAAGACAAGGTACATGATGTAGTTTGATAGTTCTGTGCTCGTCTGCTTGTGCTTCTTCACTGCTTCACCGTGATCGAGCTATTAGTGCCTCCAAAGTGGTAGCATATGTGCATTTGCGATGTGCAAGACGAGCATGCTAATCGGGAAGTCAGTACTGCTTGCGGACGGTTTCCTTCAATGATTTCAGTGTCGTTGTCGTGGCAAAATGGGTTGAATGGTGACGCTCCGCCACTTACGAAGCGCTAGCGGCCACGGCTGCTAGCGATGCTCCACTCTTTTCTTGTACCGGAGGCCAACAAAGTGTCGAGGATGAACTTTTTATAGGCGTGTGCTTCTTTTTTACGGGTATGCTATCTACATCGCAGGCAAGCCCAGCTGACATATGGGTGACTTGCCAGCAATACCGATGATGTTGTCTTGTTGGATCTCTTGGGACATTTGCCGTCGTTGTTGTCGTTTCCTACGGTTGGGTAGGCGTGGAAGACAGGCGTAGCGAAAAATGAAGGTGATGATAGAGAACACATCTAGGGCTATGGCTCCTACAAGCAGTATGTAGGTCACCGTGATATCAACTCGCTGCTACTACTACTGCTAGTGTAGAGTTGGTCCCCTGCCTTGTCGACGGTGGCTTTGAAGAGTGCTAGGGCTATCGAGGTGGCAATTGTGGTTAGAAGGGGGTTGGAGGGGAATAAAACATTCTGCAATCGAGAAGGCTCTTTAGTGTAGAGCCATCGGTAGCAATTCTCGAGAATTGCTCCCACATACTCGTAGGCCTTTGTGGCGGCTCTTGCTAGAAAGAAACCCCTGTAGCGGGCCTTGTAGGTCGCCATGCGCAGCTATAGCATGCGCCTTGTTGAGGGGGCCGTCAGTTGCGATCAGCTCGTTTATGATTGAAAAGGCCTCAAGGAAGAGTATATGTGGGGGTTCTGCAGAGCTACCTTCCTTCATCATATCAAGTGTAACCTCCGCTCCTTTATGTAGGCTTTGTTTGACTTTTGATTCTTTTGAGAAGGCTTTGTTTGATTTGGCCCTCATTACTCCTCTTTTGCTTCCACAGAAAATCCATCTTGTTCATTAGGAGATTGCTTGTGTCGAATAGGCGAGGCATCCGTACGCTCGGCGTACTTGAAGAACCCAGAGATGAATATGATCACCATGACAGCCACGAGCCGAAGTGTCCGCCACGGCGCTTTGGCCACGGCGTGCCCAAGCAACCGCTATGCGCAAGACGAGGTTCAGCAGGTGCCGTGTCCACAGCTCGTTGTCCTGCTTAGAGAAGGCAGTGATGGTGTCCTGCCCGCCCGGTGGGACGAAAGCACGAACGGCGCCCACAAGGCCATGAGCTCGTGGCCAGGGCTCTCTAGCGCGGACCGCCCAGGTGGCAGCGCCAAGACGGCCACAGAGTCGGCCGCCAAGTACGCGCAAGCCACAGGGACGGTGCGCAGGTACCACTTGGAGCAGTGCCTCCGCATGCCCCCGAAGAGGAAGAGGAAGACTTGCAGGAAAAGGCTGAGGACGATCAGGAAGTGGATCTCCCACGTGTTCCACAGCTCTTGGGACGACAGGCACCAAGCTGAGACGAGAGAGAGCATCCATGGATTAGTAATGAGTTCATCACAGCCTACGTTATTTATGTTGCTGTCAATTTTTTTAGATAATTCTCCTTTTTGGACAGGGTTGCTTTGGGCTATGCAAGCAGCCCATATGGGCATTAGAGGATCATTTGGATTGGTACCAGCTTAGCCATTGTCTATTGGCCTAGAACATGAAGTCATATATGATGTTTGGGATGGTGAGAACATAATGTTAACCTTCAGAAGGAATGTCTCTAGTAGTACTAATGGTTTTATGATAGGAGCTAAGTAGTCTAGCTGATCGTTGACATTTGCCTCTCTGAAGAGGAAGATCAAATTCTATGGAATTTTACTTCTACAGGTACGTACTCTGTTCAATCCTTGTATGCTGTGATTAATAATAGAAGGCTTATCCCAAGATTTGTAAATTCAATTTGGCAGATTGGTATTCCACCGAGAGTGCAGTTTCTCCTGTGGCTTTTGTCAAATAATCGTTTGCTTGCTAGAGATAATTTAGCTGAAATAAAGGAATTTACTGACCCTTCTTGTATCTTCTGCAATGAGAAGGAGTCAATCACACATTTGTTCTTCGATTGCTGCTTGAGTAGCAATGTTTGGCTGGTGATTTCAGATTTACAGAATCAAGAGCTTGGTAGATATTTTGAATCAACAGCTAGGTTCTGGGTAGCGAATAAGCGACATAAACTCACTAATATTGTTTCCTCGTCTGTGCTTTGGTCTATTTGGATTGGAAAATGAGAAATGAGATCTTTTTTGAGGGGACAGCGATGAAGAAGATACTGCTTTTTTTGTTTTGTTTTGTTTAATCAGGACCTGGGGCTGCTAGTGGAAGAGTTCGCAAGAAGACTGGAAATCAAGGCATGCTTACCACCTCAACTCCAGTGGAGCAATCAAGGTGGAGCAAATACATCATCAAGGTGGAGCAATCAGATGTTCGGCTCTCGGTTTTCACAAGTACGTGCAGCTTTGGCTCAACCTGATGTGCTTCTGGATGTTACTAGACTTTCTGTGATGTCTGATGGCATATGCCAGACTCAGGATTAAAACCATGTGCAGCGGGCGCGCCCATACTACGCAATGCACTGTTAAAGGTTTTGCTTTTGGAAATACAAAAGCAGGGGTATCCTTTCTTCTATTTTTTTTTAGATAATGGAACAAAGTTCCAGCCTCTGTCAATGATAACCACTATTAAAATCCTAACACCCATCGTCATCAGCATGGCCTAGAACATGAAGTCATATATAAGTGCTAATGTTTTTTTGTGGACAAATTTTGTACATACCATTATTGAAATTACATTATTTATACTATCAAACTTTTCATTCCTAATACAGTTCCTATTCTAATAATTAGATATATGCTCCATAATATCTATATTCTTGTGAAAAGTTTATCAATTCTGAACAAGACAGATGGGAAAATAGAACTCATGTCAATTTTAAAGTGCCGACAATGATTTTTAACAGTTGATTCCACCATGATCAAGAAGGGTTGCTAGTGTTGTGTCGTGAGGAGGGATGTATATATATAAATAATACGTGGTATGCAGCAGATCAAATGGTTTCAAATGCATGGCTGAAGTCAAAATAGTCACACATATAGTAAAGCTGTAAAGGTTCTTCCCACATTCAACATTTGTTATAAGGAAGAAGCAGATGGCATATAATTAATTGACGGCTGTTTGAAATTTCCACTTAAAAGAAGCTACTACTTGCACCAATTTGCAAATAAAAAGTGTAGGAACATATAGTTGCATGCTGCAATACCTTTGTTTATCCATTAGATGGCCGCCGCCAGCTCCTGCGCCGTTTACCATTGGCCTCATTTCAATCTCAGGTACAGGAAAGCACTACAGAAGGTGTTGCACAGTTGGCTTGCAGCGGTACTGTATAAATAATACCCGGAAATGATGAGTGATTCACAAGCAGTTTGCAAAGATGCTTTTGCCGGTGGTTGGTAAGATGCTTGCTTGGATAGAGAGAAAATGTCGGTACATCAAAGCTTCACGTAGAAATGACATCTTTAATTTGTGGACCTGCTATGTTAATCCCCACTTAATAATAATAATCTCAATGATTTACATACCAATGAGGTACAGTAGAGCAAAGCAATATAATGACGTTAACTTGAATTGCGCTAGCTGTAGGCCTTTAAACTTTTCTCCACTTTTCACCTAGATCCATATATAATATGGCATGCTTTAGTTTAAGGTTTTACCGAGTTTATTTTTCACACACACTTTATCAACTCTATCAATACCTCGGATACCAGAGACTAATATAATTCATAGTATGATTGAGAACGCGTGGATGTGAATCAATATATATATGCTTTCCATGCATGTGCAGAGCAGACATCAAATTCTTTGCTTGCGGTCAGAGCAGACTTAGATCGATGCTGCTTGGCCTGCTGGCATATATTCAAGCTGATCCTCAGAAGTAGAGCATAAAGGCTTCCGCTTAATATGGATTGGCTCAACCTGACAGTGGGGCCAAACCCGCCCCAAACCCGCCCCGCCCGCAAACGAGGAGTTAGTTCACCCGTCCCGCCCCACCCCACAAAATGATCTACTCAACCCGCCCCAACCCGCCCCGTTGTCAGTGGGTTAATTAATCCAAAGTGCACACTGCTAGCTAGTAAAAGGTTAAAACAAAACATGACTTGCAACAAGTGACAGCTGAGATCGGGGCTGAAACGAATTAGAAGTGATGAAGTTTTTTATGGGGCGAACTTGCAGTTCGTGACTGACAAGTGATGAAGTTGAGATCGAGTCCTCCGCTCGATCGTTGTCAGCCCAAGCCACTAAATACACTAGTAAAAGCCCAAGCCTACTTTTGCAAGCACAAGTGACAAATACATGACGATCAATCACAAGTGGCAGTTCGTGACTGACAATGGCCACAAACTTGCAAGACTTGCAGTTCGTGATTGAACAAGTACAGACTGAATTCATCACTTCATCCACAAGTGGCAGCCATAAGAGCATTACACACGACGATCTGAAGTCTACATAAATTAAACAACCGAGGTGCAACTGATCAAACTACAGAACACACATCAAACTACAGAAATTAAACAACCGAAGTATCTTTTATGGTTTAGGCTGCAGCAATTTGGAATCGCAGGCCATGATCTTCACCTTGCCCAGTGTTCCTTGAATATCCTCGCTCTTGAAGGTAATAGCCATGCACATAGGGAGGATGCTGTATTGGCTCCCACTAAAAGAAATGAGAACTACTGAAGATGCTGTGTCTGAACTCGTACCTGTAGGGGCAGAACCAGAGTAAGGATGGGTGGACTTGATAAGCAATGTTTGGACAAGTGAATGCAAACTTAGTTACTAGCGTTGGCATCAAACACATCAGGAAAAAATAACTAAACCAATAACTGAAAACAGTTTGCATTCACTGAATGTGGCTGCTAACAACGAGAAATGGCTGATTATCATCTACCTTTATAGAGCAGGAAAACTTACATGACTTGGTGGAATGTGCTTTGAACTCAGATCAAGCAAGACAGTGCCAAAACAGTAAAGCACACTCTCAGGACTTGCTGTGCCTGCAGAACAGATAACAGTTAATGAAAGAAATAATCCATGTATCTAGAATATTATATCTCATAGAGTCACTAGCAGTAGTAAGGTGTCTTAGGAAATTATTTGTACACCTGTCTTCTAACATTCTGAATGCTAACTTCCAGAATGCTTAACTTCATCAGACAATTTGTAAGAAATGAACCACTGCAGAGATTAATGCTAAGTAACTAAGCTATGGTTCAGTTCACAAAATGTCAAAAAGTGAAGCACAAAAAGAGGACAGCAAAAGACAAAAAGTGAAGCACACATAAGAAGATTAATACCTTCACTGATATTTATAATACCAATCTTTGCAGCAGACTAGAGCTTCAAGTGTCTGTGGAAGCATCGAGCTTCGGTTATCACCAAGAATTGAGCCACTTATGCTGAATGCAGATTCTGAAGAAACGGTGCTAAGAGGTATGGCTAGAAAGTCTCTTGCCATAACTAATAGCACAGGGTATTTATTTGAGTTTGTTTTCCAGCAACTCAAAATCTGAAAATTCTCATCACCCCTTACAAGAGCTTCTTCCAGATAAGCATCCAATTCAGACTTGTCAACACTAGTACCTCTTCTCTGAGAACTAAATTGAGTGAATTCTTGATCCATCCTTCTTTTGCCCAGCACCAACACAGGTGAACCTAACAAGCTTCTAGATGGACCAGATTGAGACACTGTACTTGTGTCATCTCTCCTAAGATCAGCTGCATAACTTTGGTAGTACTTGGTCAACCAATCTTTAGCCAAATCCACACTGCTCATCCTCTCAAGATAGCTCCGACTTACTTTCTCATAAAAGAAGTCAAGGTAATCAGTTTTTTTCCTTGGATCAAGTACGGTGCATATAACAAGGGCCATGTTATAATTACCATCCCAGTACTTGTCAAATTTTCTGTCCATTGCCTTAGCCAAATCTCTTATTACCGAATTACCTTGCCACTGCTGACCTCTTAAAGCGTCATGGATACGTAGAACATTGTCCAAGAACAGATGTGACGTAGGATGCCTATCGGCTGAGAATGAATTTGTGGCAGCTTCAAAAGCACCAAGGAAGTCACCTACACCTTCAGCTTTGCTCCATTCTTCATCTTCTGGAACAGGTTGCTGTTGTGCAGTGGCATACTTCTTTAGAACAATTTTATACTCTAGTGCCTCAAGAATCATTTTGTACATTGAGTTCCAACGATGAGGCAAGTCAAGCGCTAAGCCAGCCTTTGTAGCAAAGCATTCCCTTTCAGCTATCTCATTGAAAGCTTGGATCCGTGATGGTGAAGAATTGATATGCCTAACTAGTTCTCTTATTGTCTCTATGACACTATTAGCAACATCCATACCATCTTGGACAAGAAGGTTTAGTATGTGGGCACAACATCTAACAAGAAGGTGCTGACCACCAAATAACAAATCAGCTTTCCCACTCTCTTGCAAAAGATCACATGCTGTCTTATTATTGCTAGCATTGTGAAGAGTGATAGTAAACATCTTTTCCTTTATTCCATAATCTATCAGACATGTTGTGATTGCTTCCTGGATTGCTAAACCATTATGTGGGTACTTCACATCTTTGAAAGCAATAATCTTTTTCTTCAACACAAAGTTAGGATCAATATAGTGGGCTGTCAAACAAATATATCCTAACTTTTGGTTTGATGTCCAAAGATCAGACGTGAAGCAGATGCGAGATTTAGTGTTTTGAAGTTCAGTTCTCAAATCAGCTTTCATTCTTTGAAACATAGAAATCATTACGAATTGTTTGACGCCCTATGCATGCAAAAGTAGGCTGCAATGACTCCATCCACGGTTCAAATTTAGGATCATCAAACTTATTGAATGGAACCTCAGCACTAATGCACCATTCTATCATCAGCTGACGACTCTTTTGTGGATCAAATGTAAATGGGCCTTCCAATGAACGCTTCTTCACTGTATCAAGAAACCTTTTCCTAGCTTCGGTACTGATTTTTGGGCAATATTAAGCAATGTGATTTCGGTGGCTGTTTGTACCTGATCTGTTGCCTGTATTCAACTTAGCTCCACAATATTTGCAGACTGCCTTCATGACACCATTCACTTCAACCAGCTCTGGCTCAAAGTGCTCCCAAACCTTGGATCTTTTATTTGGCGTCCGTGATGAATGGTTGGTGCTATCACTGCTTCCAGATGTTTCTGAAGGAAGACTAGAGATATCTGTTAAAGAATGACATATAATTAGCATGGCGCAATCACAATTCTAACTCAGCAATAAGAAAACATGCTTTAACTACCTACTAAGACTAAACTATGTTCAATATAATTAGCATGGCGCAATCACAAGTCTGGTACTAACCCATTCTCTTGCGTGGTGACTGAGCTCACTGAATTGTAGTTCTTCACTTCTTGATTCAATCTTCCATTTACACCAATCTGAAAACAGTTAGAACCTTTCTGGAGACCAATCTGAAAACAAAATAATAGCAGCAAACAACAGTTGTGTCAATGAGCAAGTTGCACTGAAAAGAAAATAGTAGCAAGCTGCAATACAGAGTAACGTCACTGTCGACTCCTGGACAGCCCGAGCGACAGCTCTCTCAATCCTCTAAAAGCAAAAGGTTAAAACAACACACTACAAATATTCTGATCAAGGATGTAACATGCTGAAACAAGGGCTCAGTACAGTACTGCAATCAACCGGTGTGAAGTCTAACTGATGAATGTTTTGACAAGCTGACAGGTAAACTAGTAGTTGATCAGCTGATCTGGAGAAGCCAATATAATATGTGAATAGAAATCATCAAACCATCAGCTGATCAAACAGGCTTTCAGCTGACAGGTAAACTAAAAGCCACAGTAGCTGGACATGGTGTTGCTAATCAAATATTGTCCTAGTGCAATTGAACAAACTTTTCATGCCCGCGGTGAACGAGAAAAAGAGCAACTTCTTCATAGAGGAATAATCAAACAAACTTAGTGGATTGTCCTAGTGCAATTGAACAAACTTTTCATGCGCCACGGTGAACAAGAAAGAGCAACTTCTTCAACAGGAATAATCATTAATGTATTAATCGACATCTCAGCGGGGTTTTATATGTAAAACACTGCTGAACAACCAAGAAAAGAAGTCTAATAACATTTGGGGTAAAAGCACGAAGTATCATTCACTGTCAGATTAATGCTCGCAAGCAGCATGTAACGTCTAGCTAATGAATCGTCCTTGACTCCTCTTCCCTTCCCCTAGACGCGGTGGCATTTCAGTGTAATCAATCGAAATGGGACAGAGTCCGGGTCAGAAAAGTAAAACAAAACCAAGACCATCAGATTAGGAATCTACCACCTTGAACACTCTCAAAAGGAACTTACCATCCACCATCCTCTCGTCTTTGTTGCCGCCGCAGTCGGGATTGGGACAACCACACTATTGTGTTAAACCTACACACCAGAAAACCCAAATTAACTTATATGTGTCGATTTTCCAAGAAAATGACCAACCGAATGAACCAGAAACAACATGCAAAAGGAAAACAGGTAGCTATGCATTTTGTACCAACAATCATCAAGAAAAGAAACAGGGAGAAGCGCATACCGATCTTTAACCTTTTATAGCTCCACGGCGCGCGAGAGAGAGGGAAGGATCAATCGGACGAGATGGGTGTGCAGAGCGGGGGTCCTGGACTCCGTGCGGGCTTCGGAGCTCTCGAAATCGGGGGGAGATGGAGCGGGAGACGTGGTAGGCCTCGCCCTCACGGCGGCACGGAGGAAGAAACGTGACGGCAGTGGAGGAAATAGGAATGGCCTTTCGCGCTACTTTTTCCACTCTCCCTAGGCCCGAGGGGTGGCCTAGGGCTTTGGCCGGGCGGCGGCGTGCATTTCCCCGCGACTCGTCGCGCTGGAGCTAGAAAGGATCCCGCACCGCCCCGCGATAGAGAGGCCCAAGTCCCTACCCACCCCGCAACCGGCCCCTGCCCCACGTGAAGGGTCGAGATGGGGACCAGAGGGGGTGAATAGTCTTTTCTAAAACTAATTGCGCCGGCTAATCAAATATAATGCAGAATTAAAACTATTCGCTTAGCCAAGACTTCACCTCTCTAGCTATGACTCTAGATCACCTCTCAAAGATCCTACACAAAGCAAATGAGGTGATAAGCCTAGCTTGAGCTCCTAAACAATTCTAGCTTGCAAGGTCACACAAACCTAAGCAACTAGTACTTCAAACAAGAGGGGAGCTCCTACATAATTCTAATGAGCAAAAGCACAAAGCCTCCCTAAGCTCACTAGATGCACAATGGACAAGGTGACACACACCTAACCCAAAGGCTCAAATTACTTAGCTACACAAACTAAGCAAGGTAACTAAACAAGCTACACAAGCTAGATAGTTACAACAACACTACACAATCACAAGCACAAGATATATATATATATATATATATATATATATATATATATATATATATATATATATATATATATACGAATGTAAAGACAAGCTTGTAATCAAGAGAATGCAAACCACGCGAAGTGTGGACACAAGATGACACCGGGGATTTTTACCGAGGTCTCGGGAAGCTTGTCAACTTCCCCCTACTCCTCATTGTGCCGACCAACACCTCGATGGTTCTTGGACTAGGTGGCTCTCCGCTAGTTGGCCCGCAAGGCTCTCCAAGACACCACTCACAAGGGTGGTAACTCAATGACACGCTCTCATAGTGTTGCTCTTTGTGATCCCCGCGAGGTGAGCACGAACCTCTCACAAAACCTCCTCCGGAGCACCGCACAATCTCCTTTGCATGCTTCAACGGAGTCTCTTGCCACCAAGCCGTCTAGGAGGTGGCAACCTCTAAGAGAAACACCTAGTGCCGGTCGATGCAATCTCTTAAAGCAATCGCACTAGAATCGCTCCTCACTTTGATTTGGATGAACTCTATCGATCACAAGTGAGTAGGAGGGCTCTCTAGCACCACAACACAAGCCACCAAGGCTAGAGTGTGCTCAGCACCGAAACCAACCGGGTATGTGGTGTATTTATAGCCCAAACTGAGAAACTAGCCATTGGGGGCTGAAACGCATCTCTGCGTGTGCGCCGGACGCGCCAGCGGCCAGCGCCTGGCGCGCAAGACGCGTTCATGGTGTCCGCGCTCAGCCCGGCGTCGACGCATGGGAGCGCCGGCGTGAGCTCCCCACGCGGGGCTCAGCGGACTGCGTCGGCGTGCGCTAGACGCGCCCGGTCGCAGCGCCGGCGCTGCCTTCTCCCACAAAGGCGAACCGCTAGCTAACATGCGCCGGACGCTGGGGTTGGAAACCCTGGCGTCTGACACGAAAGCGTCTGATGCCGCAGCCGGCGTCCGGCGTAGCTTCCTCGGAGAAGTTTCGTCGTGTTGTCGTCACGTTTTCTTCACCATGCTACCCAAACAAGTATACCAATTTGAGCACGAGGGTTAGCAAGATTTCTCCACCAAATTGCATCGGCGCAATAGAAAATAGACATTTCATTTTCTCAAAAGCGCCGAATCCCGCCCCCAAACCCATCTCAACCCCGCAAACACCACCACCTTTGCAAATGTGCCAACACCACCAAGTGTACATCACCATGTGCATGTGTGTTAGCATTTTCACAATCATTTTCAAAGGATTTTCTCTTGATCTCACCACGCCCACTCGATGCTAACACATCGCAAAGTTAGATCACACAAGTGGCACTAGATGACCGATATGCAAACAAGTTTACCCCTCTTGATAGTATGGCCATCTATCCTAAACCCGGTCATAAAATTCTCTAAGCACCAATGACCGCGAAATGAAATGCCCTATAGATTATACCTTTGCCTTGCGCATTTCCATTCCGCTCCATCTCCTCCAAGTGCCGATGCAACACATACATCAACACGATCAAGAATGATATGATCCACTCCATATCATCACATGACCCTCTTGGTCCATCGATCTTGACCTCACTTGCTCTTCACCGTTGCGGCGGTCCGTCGGCGCCAAGTCTTGCTCAAGCTTCACACCGCCTCGCGGTCCATGACTTCAAAGCCTCGACTAGCCCTTCACTCTTGCAACCGGTCCATCAAGCCAAGCCTCATCTTGATCTTCACCATCTTGGTCACATGACTCCATGTCATGTCTCATATGCAATAAAAAGCTCCTTCATTGCGTCATCACATGTGAACTATTTTTTCGTGTATTATCTCAATCACATAATTAGTCCACCTAATGTTGTCACTCAATTACCAAAAACCACAAGGGACCTTTCACCACCTCGCCCCACAACCCGCCCCAAACCCGCCCCTGCCCGCCCAAGGAAGACAGACCCGCCCGCCCCACACCATAACACGAGACAAACCCGTTTGCATCCCGCTATACATATCCCATATCGAGAACCCGCCCCAAAAGGCTCATTTTGCCCGCCCGTTAGCGGGTTGAGGATTGGCAAACTTTCAATATATATTCAGATGACATGCATTAAGCTGATCCTCAGAAGTAGGCCTAGTCTCTTCTTTCTTCAGTGCCAAGCACCAGCTGCTGGTCTCCAAAGACTAAAATCATGTGCGACTTTTAAGTTCTACATTGAGAAAAATACGCCATATGGTATTCCGTGCCATGAGGTCGGCCCATGTGGGCGACTTGGGTTGGGCATTAGACCCGTGCTTTGGCATGAGACATACGAGGATATTTTTTAAGCCCAACTTGAAATTCGCACCAACTAGGATTCGAACTCAGGACCAAATTAAGGAGTGTTCTTGAAACCACCTGACTAACTCAGCTAATATCATGACTGAACATAAATTAGATCAAATTTTAGTGGCGGTTAATTAGTTTTAACATGCCTTAGACTATTTTTATCTATAGTTATATGAATGAGACTATCTTAAATTAATTTTGGTGACACATCATTATGGACAACTAAATGCATGTTAGTGGATGAAGAGAAATTATCATAATTACAACTTCTAGTGGATTGTTGATATGGATAGCTTACATGTTGAGAGAAATACCATAGTGGGGTTTATCTTTATAAGAGTAGTAGATATTTGGGGAAGCCCACTAACGGAGCACTTTTTTCTCCATCCATCTCGCCAAAATATGAATACAGTACTGGCCATTGCCGCTCTAGTTTTAACAGTGTAACAGTCAAGGTTTTAAATCAGCAGCTAAGCCTGTTAGCTGCTAACCTTCTCAACAGCTAAGCGTAGCTATAGTGGGAGATAGCTATAGCTATGTCATTTAGCTGTTTTTGCAAAAAAAAGAAAGGAAAAAAATGACATGACTTTGGCATAACTTGGTAACAATAGCCAGTTGATACATAACAACTTCAAAGGAGTACATTACAGGTTCATAAGATTACATTATTACATCACATGCTAAGTGGCTAACAGAATACCTGAAACACTAGTTTCAAAAAATGTTCAGCATTCTGGATTCTGGAATAAAGACAATAGCACAACACAAAGGTCATCAAGAGTTCTAGATAGTGTATACTTAATTACTATTTTCGCGAGGCAATATTTCAATCTCGATTTCTTCTAGTCATCACTCATCAGATTCAGAAACATAGGGAGAGGTAGAGGGAGACGAATCAGAGATCAGTAGTCAGCATTGGAATACCATCATCACAATCTTCTGAGTCGGATGATGGAGCTTCAGGCTGCACTTGGCCATTTCTCATTAAATAGATTTTAAAATCCACAAAGTCACCATATAGGCGCCTCGTTGTTGAGGGGGACCTAGTTATACACCCAAACACATGTTCGAATTTACTGACAAGAATATATATGGCAGCTGCGTGATTGGTACAAAAACATTTTGTCACGCAGCTGCGTGATAAGGAATCTTAATTATGACATTGTTTGGTTGGTGATAAACCTATGGCTAGCTTGAGGTTGGCCGAATGTTTGCATCAGGAAGTTTGAGAAGATTAGTGATGCAAATACCTTATTATCAATTAATCACAATAGACAATAAAGTTTACAACTTATTACAACATAAAAGATATTACACAACATGCCACTTAGTTCGTATCCATTCCATCTGAAGTTTCCTTCAGAGAGGGAGAAGGAACATAGAGAGTCCAGCTATATAGGTGCTGATGGACCAAGGATAAAATCATAATAGAGAGACGAAATCACACGCTACGTTTGCTGTACTACAATGGCACAGCCAGTACAAGGCAAGGAGCTCGATCAAGCATCCGGGGGTGGTGGCAGGAAAGGACCAAGATAATACATGAGAAGGAGAACATGTGTGACAAACTCACCACCGGTGCTTAGATGCTCGTAGTGAAAATCACCCCCGCAACGAGGCGCTGTGTAGTAGAGCATCTCTGCCCACACCTTGGCGGTGAGTTCCCAACGCTCAGCTTCGTTCTCGATGCTGATGAGCTGTTGGGCCACTGCAACTGCATGGGGCAGCACAAGAGATGTTAGAGTCTCAGAGCTCCTCTTGAGTTTCTTCATATGCTCATCAGCAGCATTATCATCGATGTCGGTTGGTTCTTCTTTCTCGATTTCAACTGTTGAATTTTCCTCTGATTCTCCGTGCCTGAACTGGATCTCACCCATCAAGCCTTCTTCTTGTTGCTCTTTAATTGCTTCAAAAAGCTTCATGACACGAGCGTCATCCTTGTTTCTTGGGTCGTTAACCTTTGAAAGATGGCGTAATACTCTTAAAATTTCAGCCCAGGTTCTGTCATGTACGACATGGGAGTTGGTAGTATGCATCACGCCGCACTTGAAGACAAGGTACATGATGTAGTGTGATAGCTGTGTGCTCGTCTGCTTGTGCTTCTTCACTGCTTGATGATCAGAATAAGTGCAGCCTCCATAGTGGTAGCATATGTCTGTTGCGATGTGCAAGATAAGCACACTTGTTGGGAAGTCAGCCTCCAGAGCCTCCTCCAGTGATTTGAGATGATCGGCTGAATAGTGACCGTCATGTTGGTGGTGGTCCATCCAGTTGTGAAGTGCTAGCTGGCCACGGGTGCTGGCAATGCCCCATTCTTTTCTTGTACCGGAGACTAACAACGTGTCTAGGATGAACTTTTCGACGGATGTATCATCCTTTGTGATGGGTTTCCTCTCTACATCGAAGTGAAACCATCGTAGTATGTTATCCATGTCTGCATTTTTGATGAAGTTGTATTGTCCGGTCTGTTGTGACCACTGTTTCATGCAGCATGCAACCACAGACGACTGAGTAGGCTTGGCTAGGCACGGATGGTAGAAGCTCAAGTGGGGGAAAAAGAAGATGGCAGCGGAGGACACATCTAGGAGTATGCACTACCGGACTCGCCCCTTTCCCGTGAGTCGGTACTCACGGGAACGCCCTCCGGCTCACGGGAAGGCTATCCCCGTGAGCCACTCACGGGAAGAGAAGACGGGAAGAAAGGACCGGGAAAGAGCTCTTTCCGTGAGCTGGGGTCCCTACTCACGGGATAGCCTTCCCCATGAGCAAACCTAGCTCACGGGGAAGAGTTAACGGGGGTGGGCGCGCACCGTCAACGGGGACGGAGGCATCCCCGTTACGGACTCCCCTTTCCCGTGAGCTGTAACGGGGTAGCTCACGGAAAGGCTAGTCCCCGTTACGGCCTGCAGCCCCTACCCCGCCACCATCGATGTGGGTCCCCACCCTTTCCCCGTGAGCTAGGGCGCTCAGCTCACGGGAAAGGTTTAGTCACTTTCCGTGAGCAGGGGCTACTCACGGGAAAGATTTGGTCACTTTCCCGTGAGTTGCCCACGGGAAAGTATTTTTTTTTTGTTCCAGCACATAATTGACACACACACACACACATACACACACACACACACACACACACACACACACACACATATATATATATATATACAAGTCATATACAACACAGTTTTCTCACAGATCACATATATAGCGCAATAATCCACAATAACACATATATTACATAAAATCCAACGAGTCACAAGTTTATCAACCATCACAATGACTTCACGAGTTCAAGTTCACAAGATTATCACCTAAACCATCACAACCTCACTACCAATGGCCCCTGATCGGCTTGTTGCTCCGCACCTCGGTCCCAATTGTTAAGGTTCGGAGTTGGGTTCGAGGCATGTGATTGATCCTACACGTAGGCAAAGATATTGCATTTGTGAGACAAAATGAAAGGTAGATCTATTGACTTGAAAAAGAAAAGCAAGATAAATTGTTAGAAATTTTGCACACCTCCCCCGCACGGAGGGGTTTCCAAAACTTGCAACAAAACAACGGCTCGATGGCCGACAACCACATGTCCAAGTGCACATCTCATGGTGCATTCAAAACTCTAGATCATTTCCATTCACATTCATATATGCATATTTGGAGTTAAGGTTGACAAACTCACGGGAGAGGCAAGAAGCGGTGGAGGGAAGATTGACGGTTGACCGTAGACGGGCGGTGGACCGTAGATCGGTGGTGGTGGTGGAGGGAAGACCGGCGGTGGAGCGAAGATCTCCGGCGGCGGCTCTTCACCAATCTTGCCTCCAACACGCGCGAGGTACTTCGGGGGAGAGCTTCCATGGTCTTCGGGTGCCGCTCGCCTCTCTGTCTCTCCCTCTCCTCGGCCCCTCCTCCGTCGCCTCTTCTCTTCCTCTATCCGGGCCTATTTCAACACAAAGTTAGAACACAGAGAAACAGTATGTAAAGATAAATGAACCTTGAATAAAAAAACAAATTACCTCGAGTCTGGAGACCGTAGCACGGTAAGTGGTTGGCCGCTCGCGTATCACCGGGCCCCCCAAGCGTCTTCTTGAGCTGAGATAGGGTCTTTGTTTGGCGCTGGTCGATAACGCTATCACCCACATAGTACCGCCCGTGCTTCTTGCCTCCTACTGCGATCATGGCGATGTCCCCCTCAATGTTGTGGCCGCGGGGATCGAAGCTGTCTCCATAATACTCCCTCGCCACCTCGGTGTACTTAGTGAGCTTTTCGTGAGGCGGTCCGAGTTCTTTGAGGCATCGGGCGGAGCCTCGGGGTTGTAGATAAGGTTGGGATCCGACGACTTGCCCGGTGGGGGAGAGAGAAGGCCTCGAGCGTGCCCAGTGACACGCCATGTTTCTGCTCCTGTGTGAAAAAAAAGTAGGATGGTTAGAAAGTATTCAGAGTTGCGCATCGTAAAAATAAGAATTGGATAATACTTACTTATCTTTGTTTGTAGGTCGAGAGATTATGGTTGCCTTGATGGTGTGGTACACTGGCATCATGTCATGCCGGTCCTGGTATTCCTTGTGGACCTTCTCCCAATCTTTATCGACCCACCTATCCACCATCAGCTCCCAGGACCGCTTATGCTTGAAGCACCACTCCGGAATCACCTACAGGACACCAAGTCTAAAACATATTAGAATATCAATTTAAGCATAATTAAACTTAGTATGAACATTCAATATTTACCAAAGATGTATTCTTCTCTCGGGTCGATTCATAATTTTTTATTTGCTCCTTGGTGAGCCCTTCGTCCCTTGTGTATCCCGTAGTATGTCCTCGACGGCGAGGCCGCGTGCCTCGTACCACATGTCCGACACAAGTTTGAAGCAGCGTTTGCGTACCACTTCATCCACCCGTTGAGTGTATCCCTCCTCGAGCTTGAAGTAATCCCCGCACATAGAAGCAATGTATTCAGTCATTATTTCAAACATGTGAAATTGAAGCGATGTATTTGTACACTACAGTGCGACATAGACTTACCCACAGCTCTTTTATCACACGCTCTCCCTTGTTTCGGAACATTCTGCCACCGTCATCATAGTTATCTTCAAAGGCCAAGTACTGGTGGAATGACGTGACGGGCGACTCTTCTCCGTTAATGGTAACTTCGCCAGGGTAGTGCTTCCTGACCAAAAGACCAAGAATGCCATTGGGAAGGCGGCTTTTAACGCCACCGGTACCAACAAAAGACCTGCCCAAATGATCAAGAATAATTATTAGTTCCTATTATGCTTTTCATCCTAACAAATAAGAAAGTAGTGCTAAAATGTAAAGTAAATTACCTTGGAGGATCCGGTCTAATGGTCGGACATTGGTGCTCAGGAGGTTTTTGGTCCGGGAGTCTAGAGGGGCCTCGCAAGTAGACAGCCCTCCCAGCAGAGGAAGAGAAACCCCCTCCCGCACTGTGGCTACCGTCCTCCTCGCCCTCTTCCTCCCCTCCACCTCGCCCCGCCGCAAGTGACGCGACGCCGAGAGGTCCACGTCCCCGCGACGTCGAGAGGTCCCCGTCTGCGCCTGCCTCCTCCTCCGCCTCGTCCTCCGGGTGGTGGCGTGGGTGGGACGCCCCCGCCCCCGCCTGCCCCTGCCCCTACCAGGTGTAATGTGGGAGGCGGATTGCTTGAGGACCCCGCTAGCTCGCCCAACTTCTTGAATTTACCTAATTTACTTTGCAATTTCTTGAGGACCTTCGATGGAGGCATCTTTTCAGTAATCACCCGCAATTAGATTTAGATAATTAGTGAAAATGCAAAATTAAATAGAACATAATTATTAAGAGATGAAAAAAAATAAATAGAACATAATTATTAAGAGATGCATAGTATTACATGTATTAGAAATAATCCTCATCATTGTCACGATTTTAAGACCGTCGGGATCATAATCCTCATGATCACTATCATCCATGTCTACGTCTTCCAACATATGAAGATTGGCGGGATCCATGGGAGGAGGAATGGCGTCAACACTAATGTCCTTAAGTAATTTATCAAGTGGCGCAAGTCCTTCGCATCTCGAACCTCCTCGTCCTCCTCATCATCAACAACACTTTCATTGTCCACTTCCATTTCGTTGGGCCCGGTTATGTCTATCACAAATTTACCTTGTAGCCCTTCTTCTTGGAAGAACTCTCCCTCATATGTGTTTGCATTAAAATGGTAATCGTCATTGTTTGGGACGGGTAGTCTACCGTGGTGGCAATACCTTCGCACAACATCCCAACCCTTAAGCCGCTCGTCGACTTGGCAACACCATGGGAGATAATAAACTTGTGTGGCATGTTGAGCCACAATGTAGACATCATCTCCGGCCATCCGGGGAATCTTGTCGAATCTCAACAATCCCAAGTTTATCGTCATCTTTTCGTTATTTCGGGATCAAACCAATGGCACTTAAACACGACAGGAGCAAGCCGTTTAGTACCGAGAACCTGAGTTCGTATATTTCTTCAATCCTTCCATAATAACCTTTGATGTTACTTCCATCATCACCTTTAGTGAAAACTCCGGTATTTGTGGTTTTTCGCCGACTCTGCTCATGGCTCGTTGTGTGGAAGCGATATCCATTCACGTCATAACAGGTAAATGACCTAACCCTAGCGGAAAAGCCATTGGCAACCTGTATGAGCTCGGGGTGCATACCCCGATGGGTTTGTGCCTGTAAGCTCAAGCATGATATATGAAATGAGCGGTGGGTTAGCATATGAAACGAGACGTTCATTAGCATAAATTGGCGCGCACGGCCGCTGAACCAACAAATGAAATCGGGTTGTCCATTACAAAGCACCACGTCTAGCGGGTGTCCAATTCATCTTGTAAAGGCTCCGTTCGTGAATGCGAATTGCCGTGTAAATTTCTGTACCAACGAGAGACATGGATGCGAATATTAACTACCGGAAGACAAGTCTGTTCTCTTGCTTAGAGTTGTGACTTACTGTATGTAAGGCAACACTTCGTCAAGGTTGGTAAGTACATAATTCATGATACTCCGCCACTCTTTAGGTGTCAAGGTCTTTATTTTCGAACCACTTGCACGCCCTAGTTGTCCTTGGAAAAGCTGAGGGTTGATTCATTTTTCTTGACATTGTAACGAGGGGGTGGATAATGCGAGCTAGGAAGGTTCGGGGACCATAGTATTTTGATGTGAAGTCGACACCTCACGCGAAGCTTTGCTTCTGCGATGGAACCTCAATCTTGCTGGGCCGGACGGACGGACGGTGGGGCGGTTCTCCTCCCTCTCTTCGGCCGGCGGGCGCGGCGGCGCGAGCTCACAAGCGTGCAGCCGGCGCGACTTGGTTCTCCTCCTCCTCCTTCTTCCTCCTCCTTCTTCCCCCTCCCCTTCCTCCTCCTCCTCCTCCTCCTTCTTCTTCCTCCTCCTCCTCCTTCTTCCTCCTCCTCCTTCTTCCCCCTCCCCTTCCTCCTCCTCCTCCTCCTTCCTTCCTCCTCCTCCTCCTCCTCCTCCTCCTTCCTCCTCCTCCTTCTCCCGGCGGGGCGGTGGTGGGGCGCCCGCCGAGGGCGGGGTGGCTTGGGGCGGTGGTGGGCGCCGTGGCGGCGGGCAGCGGGCGCGGGCGCCAGTAAGTAGGGGCGTCAGCCGGCGGGGGCGTCCGCGGGCGCCGCGCAGCGGGGCGCCAGCGGCGAGGGGGGCGGCGGGCGGCGTGGGGCGGCGCGGATCTGGCTCCGGCGGGGCCGGCGGGGCGGCGGAGGCGGGCGGGGCGGCGGCGGCGGCGTCGGGCGCCGGCGTGTGTGTCCGTGTGTGTGTGTGTGTGTGGAGTGTGTGCGCGTGCGTGTGTGGTGGAGTGTGGTGTGTGTTGACTTTGTTTTTTTTTAAAAAGCGATACTCCTTTCCCGTGAGCCGGATCGGCGGCTCACGGGAAAGGTTAAAAAAAACAAATTTCAAAGGCGCCGCCAACGGAAAGAGCCTCCCCTTTCCGTGAGCTAACCTAAGCTTACGAGAAAGGGGTATTTTCGAGAAAAAAATTCCCTCGGCGGGAGATTTGCCGCCCGCGCCGAGGTGGGTCCCCGGCTTTCCGTGAGTAAAGCTCAAGCTCACGAGAATGGTGTTACCTTTCCGTGAGCTACTCACGGCAAAGGCATTTTAAGGAAAATAGTTTTTCCCCTCTCTCTTTCATTTTTCTAGCATATATATTTTAAACCTTTGATCGAGATTACTTCAAAAATACCTTGTCACATTCACTCAACCATACATAAGTGATGCTTTAGCGAAAAAATTGACCATTATTTCATGTGGTTTTAACTCTAATTCTATTTACCTAATTGTAGCATAAAATTATAATAATTATCAAAATAATCTAGAAAAATTCCCAAACTTTCACATGACACAATCTCGATGTACGTTGTATATAGAAAAAAAGTTTCATAGGCAAACCACAACTTGACCGCCACATCCACATGAAATCACTTTGGATCATTCTTAACAAACATGAAACTTCTACGTAGATGTTGGAGCTTGTGAACATTGTATGTGCCAACTTGTGCGAAACATTCCCATTTTTTTATCATAGCCTCGGCAAAAGATATCATGACATATTATCAAATTTCATGGTTTTTTGCACATCGGTTTATTTTCTAGAATTTTTAAACCACTCGAGCATAGATTAGCGTGCATGATTTCGTATTAAGATGTTCCGATTTGGTTTTATTTTTATATGCAAGGACTTACTTTGTGTTGAGTAAGAGGAATATAAATTTTCTACTAAATTTTTCAAAAGTTTCAAGCACTTGTAGTTCAAATTTGGCCTCATTTCAAAAATTCCCATAAAAGAGAATAATTACCTAAATATACCAAATAAAGTCAATAATTCACCAAAATTTAACATGGAGTGTCATATGATGTGTAGGAATTGTAGAAAAAGTTTGGAGCCCAAAAACCAAAAAAAAAAAAAAGGGTGTTGCCTTTCCCGTGAGCGGATCCCAAGCTCACGGGAAAGGGGGTTCTTTTGCCGGAGGTCTCGACAATAGCCCACGGGGAAGCCTGCTCCACGGGATAGGCTTTCCCGTGAGCCGATGGGGACTCACGGGAAAGAGGACGGAGCGGGACGGAGCGGGGAACGGCCCACCGCCGGTTCCCATTCACGTGAGCTACGCCTCACGGGGAAAGGGGTGGAGCCTTTCCCGTGAGGCTGGACCTCACGGAAAGGATCTCCCCGTGAGTTCGTCCTTTCCGTGAGTGCTCACGGGAAAGAGGCGCCTTTCCCGTGATCGGCGGACGGGGAAAAGTTTCCCCATGGGAAAGGCGCAGTTTCGGTAGTGATGGCTCCTACAAGCGGTGCGTAGGTCACCATGATATCAACTCTGCTGCTAGAGTCGAGTTGGTCCCCCTTTTCGATGGCTGCCAAGAGTGCTAGGGATATTGAGGCGGCTATTGCGGTTGAAAGATGCAAGAAATGGAGGCATGCAATGGAGAAGATGATGTAGCAAGTTTTCAGAATAGGGTTGATGACGTGGTCAAAGGGGTTTTTTTCTAGATGGAGAACAAATGGCAAAATATCTTTGGTGTACAATCGTCGGTAGCAATATTGCAGAAGTTCTGCCAAATGCTCGTAGGCTCTGTAGCGGCTTTTGTTCGACAGAAACCCCTCCAGCAGCTCTGGTAGATCGCCATGCACAGCTACAGTGATGTTGTGCACCCTGTTGAGGGGAGCATCCACTGAGATGACATCTTCTATGATTGTTTGGGCGTCACCGAACAGTACCCGTGGAGGCTCTGCAGACCTACCTTTCTCCATCCTATCAACTGTAGCCCTCATGTCTCGTTTGGCTTCGTACCTCGTCGTCCCCTCGGTTTTCATTAACGTCACCTTGCCTCGCTCCCACTTTAGTTTGCTCGACAATTCAAACGCGTGGGTCCACCTGAGTATCTTTGGGTCCGCAGTGTAGAGGCAAAGGACACGCGTGGCGTACTTGAAGCACCCACAGACGAACATGATCACCATGGCAGCCCTGAGCCGGGGGTCCGGCCAAGAAGCTTTGTCCTACAGCTCGCACCCACAGCTCGTTGTCCTGCTTGGAGAAGGCCGTGATGGAGTCCTGCCCGCCCAGGTGGACGAGCAGGAACGGCGCCCAGAAGGCCACCAGCTGGTGGCCGGGCTCTTGCACGCGGACCGCGAGGTGGCCCAGCACGAAGACGGCCACCGAGTCAGCCGACAGGTAGGCAAGCCAAAGGACGGTGTGCAGGAACCAGTTGGAGCTGCGCCTCCGCATCCCCGCGAAGAGGAAGAGGAAGACTTGCAGGGAAAGGCTGAGGAGGATCAGCAAGTGGATCTCCCACGCGTTCCATAGCTCTTGGACCACAGGCACCAAGCTGACACCGCGTAATAATTAATACAGTAAGTTGCAAGTAACTAGTTAAGCACACAACACTTGGACATATGTAGTCGCCTGAATTTGCATATAAATTACCTATATAAGTATTGTCAATATATTACAGTATTATATTGTGTTTGAATGCAAATCCATGACAGAGAGTTTCGATTGAACATATGTGAAGAAACGCACACGGAAGTGCAATGTAAATAGGATGAAAAAACAACGAATGGAGATGGAAAAGCTTATAAGGTAAATGTAGCTAAAGCTTGTCGCAATTGGATAACAATAAGAAAGTATCTATGAGTATTATGTTAAAATATGAACATATAAGAGATAGTTTGAACTACACATGCCAAACATATGTTTAGGCAATGTTATCTAAATGCTGAATGTATTGGGACATTCTCTCTTTAGCACTATAGTACTAAATGTACATACAAACACTACAATTATATGATTTATTTTTTCATGTGCTAGTAGGCATACCCATAGTTGCAATCTTGCATATATAACTAGACATACACTTGCCGATATAGAGACACAGCAGACATATAGATGTCCCACAAAAATCTTAACCTATGAGTACATGTCATTGCAAACTACATTAGTGATCGGACACTAAGTCCGCACATAATAGCATTATTGCCAAGATGCACTTGTCTAAACATGTGACTAGGCACATTTATCTTGTGTTTAATTTCATTTAATCATTTTTGGGATTATGGTGGCCATTTATATGTGCTTTGTGTTTAATTCAGTGACTAGGTAGGCCATTAACTATATGCAAACCCTCTGTTTGCCATTTACATGCATACAAACAACCTGAGTTGTTCATACACGATTGTTTACAAACAAACATTACATAAATGTGCGATAGAAATAGATCAACTATGTATTGGGAGTAATAATTGGTAACTAAAGTACATCACAACACGATAGATATAAAAACGTATCTAGATGAGTACAATGTTAGGATATGAGCAAAGATAATTTTGATTAGTGATGACCGAAATCTATATATATTTACATATATTTAAAATTCTTGAAATTATTGGCCCATGGAACAACACAGATTGATGGAGGTAGCTCCCTCACATTCAATATTTGATATAAGGACGAAAAAAATTCACTTAAAAGAAACTTTCACCGATTTACATATTAAAAAAATGAAAAGGAAGAAATTAAAGTTGCATCTTTTGGTACCTCTGTTTAGCAGATAGCTCCCGCCAGCTCCGCGCCTTGCAGTGGTGTTGGCCTCATTTCAATCTCAGGTACAGGCAACAATGCCACAGATCGAAGGTGTTGCAGTGATGTATAAATACTACCCAGAATGGAGTGATTCGTAGGTTTGCTAAGATACTTTGCCTGTGTCTGTTAAGATGCTTGCATGGAAAAGAGAAAAGGTCTGTACTTCTAAGCTTCATGTAAATTTGATTTGTTAGTTTGTGGGACCTCCTATATGTTAATCCTCACTTTATATTCTTCATGATTTACATACCAATGCAAATAACAGTACCTTATATATGTAAATCAAACATCTATTTTGCTGGCATATAGGTAGATGTTTTGACAGAAACTTCACAGCCAGATATCAAGTTGTCTAATATATACCCCCTGACCAATTAGATAGTTCAAATACCCGGACTATTCATGCATGGAGCCTAAAACACATTAATCTTGATAGATTATTCTGAACCATCAAATTATTACGTAAAAACAGAAAACCACTCCAAAGATAGATAATGCATAGAACTAATGGTGTTTTTTTATCCCTTCAAGTTCATCCGAAAAATATGTTTTGTTTAATATATACCCCCTAACAAATTAGATAAACTGTACCTATCAAGTTGTCTGAACTCATCAATACTGTCTAAAAATGAACTCATAAGGTTTCAGTTAATCTTTCATTTTGACTCTTTATTAAAAATATTATCGTGTTGTTAACTTGTTACCGAGCTTATTTTTCATGCCCACTCAATTCGATACCTCGTAGAAGCTTTTAAACATCCCAATACCATATTTTTTTAGTTTATACTTCAAAGTCGTTTGAGAACACGTGGATACGAAGTAATGCTGTCCAAGTGCAGAGCAGACATAAAATTCTTTACTTGCCGTAAGAGCAACGCAAAGCAATGGCCTTATTCTCACTCCACCACCTCAAATCAATTGTATTTATTTTTCTAGTTTTCACCCCACAAAATCATATAATCAATTATATATATATATATCTCTTGTGCTTGTGATTGTGTAGTGTTGTTGTAACTATCTAGCTTGTGTAGCTTGTTTAGTTACCTTGCTTAGTTTGTGTAGCTAAGTAATTTGAGCCTTTGGGTTAGGTGTGTGTCGCCTTGTCCATTGTGCATCTAGTGAGCTTAGGGAGGCTTTGTGCTTTTGCTCATTAGAATTATGTAGGAGCTCCCCTCTTGTTTGAAGTACTAGTTGCTTAGGTTTGTGTGACCTTGCAAGCTAGAATTGTTTAGGAGCTCAAGCTAGGCTTATCACCTCATTTGCTTTGTGTAGGATCTTTGAGAGGTGATCTAGAGTCATAGCTAGAGAGGTGAAGTCTTGGCTAAGCGAATAGTTTTAATTCTGCATTATATTCGATTAGCCGGCGCAATTAGTTTTAGAAAAGACTATTCACCCCCTCTGGTCCCCATCTCGACCCTTCACGTGGGGCGGGGCCGATTTACGGGGTGGGTAGGGACTTGGGCCTCTCTCTCGCGGGGCGGTGCGGGATCCTTTCCGGCTCGGTAGCGACGAGTCGTGAGGAAATGCTGCGCCGCCGCCAACTGCTTGTCGCCGCCCTAGGCCACCCCTCAGGCCTAGGGAGAGTGGAAAAAAAAGTAGCGAAGGCCATTCCTATTTCCTCCACTTTGCCGTCACGTTTCTTCCTCCGTGCCGCCGTGAGGGCGAGGCCTACCACGTCTCCGCTCCATCTCCCCGATTTCGAGCTCCAAAGCCCGACGGAGTCGGGACCCCGCTCGCACACCCATCTCGTCCGATTGATCCTTCCCCTCTCTCTCTCGCGCCGTGGAGCTATAAAGGTTAAAGATCGGTATGCGCTTCTCCCCTGTTTCTTTTCTTGATGATTGTTGGTACAAAATGCATAGCTACCTGTTTTCCTTTTGCATGTTGTTTCTGGTTCATTCGGTTGGTCATTTTCTTGGAAAATCGACACATATAAGTTAATTTGGGTTTTACGGTGTGTAGGTTTAACACAATAGTGTGGCTGTCCCAATCCCGACTGCGGTGGCAACAAAGACGAGAGGATGGTGGATGGTAAGTTCCTTTTGAGAGTGTTCAAGGTGGTAGATTCCTAATCTGATGGTCTTGGTTTTGTTTTACTTTTCTGACCCGGACTCTGTCCCATTTCGATTGATTACACTGAAATGCCACCGCGTCTAGGGGAAGGGAAGAGGAGTCAGGGCGATTCATTAGCTAGACGTTACATGCTGCTTGCTAGCATTAATCTGACAGTGAATGATACTTCGTGCTTTTATCCCAAATGTTATTAGACTTCTTTTCTTGGTTGTTCAGCAGTGTTTTACATATAAAACCCCGCTGAGATGTCGATTAATACATTAAGTTTGTTTGATTATTCCTGTTGAAGAAGTTGCTCTTTCTTGTTCACCGTGCGCATGAAAAGTTTGTTCAATTGCACTAGGACAATCCACTAAGTTTGTTTGATTATTCCTCTATGAAGAAGTTGCTCTTTTCTCGTTCACCGCGGGCATGAAAAGTTTGTTCAATTGCACTAGGACAATATTTGATTAGCAACACCATGTCCAGCTACTGTGGCTTTTTAGTTTACCTGTCAGCTGAAAGCCTGTTTGATCAGCTGATGGTTTGATGATTTCTATTCACATATTATATTGGCTTCTCCAGATCAGCTGATCAACTACTAGTTTACCTGTCAGCTTGTCAAAACATTCATCAGTTAGACTTCACACCGGTTGATTGCAGTACTGTACTGAGCCCTTGTTTCAGCATGTTACATCCTTGATCAGAATATTTGTAGTGTGTTGTTTTAACCTTTTGCTTTTAGAGGATTGAGAGAGCTGTCGCTCTCGGCTGTCCAGGAGTCGACAGTGACGTTACTCTGTATTGCAGCTTGCTATTATTTTCTTTTCAGTGCAACTTGCTCATTGACACAACTGTTGTTTGCTGCTATTATTTTGTTTTCAGATTGGTCTCCAGAAAGGTTCTAACTGTTTTCAGATTGGTGTAAATGGAAGATTGAATCAAGAAGTGAAGAACTACAATTCAGTGAGCTCAGTCACCACGCAAGAGAATGGGTTAGTACCAGACTTGTGATTGCGCCATGCTAATTATATTGAACATAGTTTAGTCTTAGTAGGTAGTTAAAGCATGTTTTCTTATTGCTGAGTTAGAATTGTGATTGCGCCATGCTAATTATATGTCATTCTTTAACAGATATCTCTAGTCTTCCTTCAGAAACATCTGGAAGCAGTGATAGCACCAACCATTCATCACGGACGCCAAATAAAAGATCCAAGGTTTGGGAGCACTTTGAGCCAGAGCTGGTTGAAGTGAATGGTGCCATGAAGGCAGTCTGCAAATATTGTGGAGCTAAGTTGAATACAGGCAACAGATCAGGTACAAACAGCCACCGAAATCACATTGCTTAATATTGCCCAAAAATCAGTACGAAGCTAGGAAAAGGTTTCTTGATACAGTGAAAAAGCGTTCATTAGAAGGCCCATTTACATTTGATCCACAAAAGAGTCGTGAGCTGATGATAGAATGGTGCATTAGTGCTGAGGTTCCATTCAATAAGTTTGATGATCCTAAATTTGAACCGTGGATGGAGTCATTGCAGCCTACTTTTGCATGCATAGGGCGTCAAACAATTCGTAATGATTTCTATGTTTCAAAGAATGAAAGCTGATTTGAGAACTGAACTTCAAAACACTAAATCTCGCATCGCTTCACGTCTCGATCTTTGGACATCAAACCAAAAGTTAGGATATATTTGTTTGACAGCCCACTATATTGATCCTAACTTTGTGTTGAAGAAAAAAGATTATTGCTTTCAAAGATGTGAAGTACCCACATAATGGTTTAGCAATCCAGGAAGCAATCACAACATGTCGATAGATTATGGAATAAAGGAAAAGATGTTTACTATCACTCTTCACAATGCTAGCAATAATAAGACAGCATGTGATCTTTTTGCAAGAGAGTGGGAAAGCTGATTTGTTATTTGGTGGTCAGCACCTTCTTGTTAGATGTTGTGCCCACATACTAAACCTTCTTGTCCAAGATGGTATGGATGTTGCTAATAGTGTCATAGAGACAATAAGAGAACTAGTTAGGCATATCAATTCTTCACCATCACGGATCCAAGCTTTCAATGAGATAGCTGAAAGGGAATGCTTTGCTACAAAGGCTGGCTTAGCGCTTGACTTGCCTCATCGTTGGAACTCAATGTACAAAATGATTCTTGAGGCACTAGAGTATAAAATTGTTCTAAAGAAGTATGCCTTTGCACAACAGCAACCTGTTCCAGAAGATGAAGAATGGAGCAAAGCTGAAGGTGTAGGTGACTTCCTTGGTGCTTTTGAAGCTGCCACAAATTCATTCTCAGCCGATAGGCATCCTACGTCACATCTGTTCTTGGACAATGTTCTACGTATCCATGACGCTTTAAGAGGTCAGCAGTGGCAAGGTAATTCGGTAATAAGAGATTTGGCTAAGGCAATGGACAGAAAATTTGACAAATACTGGGATGGTAATTATAACATGGCCCTTGTTATATGCACCGTACTTGATCCAAGGAAAAAACTTGATTACCTTGACTTCTTTTATGAGAAAGTAAGTCGGAGCTATCTTGAGAGGATGAGCAGTGTGGATTTGGCTAAAGATTGGTTGACCAAGTACTACCAAAGTTATGCAGCTGATCTTAGGAGAGATGACACAAGTACAGTGTCTCAATCTGGTCCATCTAGAAGCTTGTTAGGTTCACCTGTGTTGGTGCTGGGCAAAGAAGGATGGATCAAGAATTCACTCAATTTAGTTCTCAGAGAAGAGGTACTAGTGTTGACAAGTCTGAATTGGATGCTTATACGGAAGAAGCTCTTGTAAGGGGTGATGAGAATTTTCAGATTTTGAGTTGCTGGAAAACAAACTCAAATAAATACCCTGTGCTATTAGTTATGGCAAGAGACTTTCTAGCCATACCTCTTAGCACCGTTTCTTCAGAATCTGCATTCAGCATAAGTGGCTCAATTCTTGGTGATAACCGAAGCTCGATGCTTCCACAGACACTTGAAGCTCTAGTCTGCTGCAAAGATTGGTATTATAAATATCAGTGAAGGTATTAATCTTCTTATGTGTGCTTCACTTTTTGTCTTTTGCTGTCCTCTTTTTTTGTGCTTCACTTTTTTTGACATTTTGTGAACTGAACCATAGCTTAGTTACTTAGCATTAATCTCTGCAGTGGTTCATTTCTTACAAATTGTCTGATGAAGTTAAGCATTCTGGAAGTTAGCATTCAGAATGTTAGAAGACAGGTGTACAAATAATTTCCTAAGACACCTTACTACTGCTAGTGACTCTATGAGATATAATATTCTAGATACATGGATTATTTCTTTCATTAACTGTTATCTGTTCTGCAGGCACAGCAAGTCCTGAGAGTGTGCTTTACTGTTTTGGCACTGTCTTGCTTGATCTGAGTTCAAAGCACATTCCACCAAGTCATGTAAGTTTTCCTGCTCTATAAAGGTAGATGATAATCAGCCATTTCTCGTTGTTAGCAGCCACATTCAGTGAATGCAAACTGTTTTCAGTTATTGGTTTTAGTTATTTTTTCCTGATGTGTTTGATGCCAACGCTAGTAACTAAGTTTGCATTCACTTGTCCAAACATTGCTTATCAAGTCCACCCATCCTTACTCTGGTTCTGCCCCCTACAGGTACGAGTTCAGACACAGCATCTTCAGTAGTTCTCATTTCTTTTAGTGGGAGCCAATACAGCATCCTCCCTATGTGCATGGCTATTACCTTCAAGAGCGAGGATATTCAAGGAACACTGGGCAAGGTGAAGATCATGGCCTGCGATTCCAAATTGCTGCAGCCTAAACCATAAAAAAGATACTTCGGTTGTTTAATTTCTGTAGTTTGATGTGTGTTCTGTAGTTTGATCAGTTGCACCTCGGTTGTTTAATTTATGTAGACTTCAGATCGTCGTGTGTAATGCTCTTATGGCTGCCACTTGTGGATGAAGTGATGAATTCAGTCTGTACTTGTTCAATCACGAACTGCAAGTCTTGCAAGTTTGTGGCCATTGTCAGTCACGAACTGCCACTTGTGATTGATCGTCATGTATTTGTCACTTGTGCTTGCAAAAGTAGGCTTGGGCTTTTTTACTAGTGTATTTAGTGGCTTGGGCTGACAACGATCGAGCGGAGGACTCGATCTCAACTTCATCACTTGTCAGTCACGAACTGCAAGTTCGCCCCATAAAAAAACTTCATCACTTCTAATTCGTTTCAGCCCCGATCTCAGCTGTCACTTGTTGCAAGTCATGTTTTGTTTTAACCTTTTACTAGCTAGCAGTGTGCACTTTGGATTAATTAACCCACTGACAACGGGGCGGGTTGGGGCGGGTTGAGTAGATCATTTTGTGGGGTGGGGCGGGACGGGTGAACTAACTCCTCGTTTGCGGGGGGGGGCGGGTTTGGGGCGGGTTTGGCCCCACTGTCAGGTTGAGCCAATCCATATTAAGCGGAAGCCTTTATGCTCTACTTCTGAGGATCAGCTTGAATATATGCCAGCAGGCCAAGCAGCATCGATCTAAGTCTGCTCTGACCGCAAGCAAAGAATTTGATGTCTGCTCTGCACATGCATGGAAAGCATATATATATTGATTCACATCCACGCGTTCTCAATCATACTATGAATTATATTAGTCTCTGGTATCCGAGGTATTGATAGAGTTGATAAAGTGTGTGTGAAAAATAAACTCGGTAAAACCTTAAACTAAAGCATGCCATATTATATATGGATCTAGGTGAAAAGTGGAGAAAAGTTTAAAGGCCTACAGCTAGCGCAATTCAAGTTAACGTCATTATATTGCTTTGCTCTACTGTACCTCATTGGTATGTAAATCATTGAGATTATTATTATTAAGTGGGGATTAACATAGCAGGTCCACAAATTAAAGATGTCATTTCTACGTGAAGCTTTGATGTACCGACATTTTCTCTCTATCCAAGCAAGCATCTTACCAACCACCGGCAAAGCATCTTTGCAAACTGCTTGTGAATCACTCATCATTTCCGGGTATTATTTATACAGTACCGCTGCAAGCCAACAGTGCAACACCTTCTGTAGTGCTTTCCTGTACCTGAGATTGAAATGAGGCCAATGGTAAACGGCGCAGGAGCTGGCGGCGGCCATCTAATGGATAAACAAAGGTATTGCAGCATGCAACTATATGTTCCTACACTTTTTTATTTGCAAATTGGTGCAAGTAGTAGCTTCTTTTAAGTGGAAATTTCAAACAGCCGTCAATTAATTATATGCCATCTGCTTCTTCCTTATAACAAATGTTGAATGTGGGAAGAACCTTTACAGCTTTACTATATGTGTGACTATTTTGACTTCAGCCATGCATTTGAAACCATTTGATCTGCTGCATACCACGTATTATTTATATATATACATCCCTCCTCACGACACAACACTAGCAACCCTTCTTGATCATGGTGGAATCAACTGTTAAAAATCATTGTCGGCACTTTAAAACTGACATGAGTTCTATTTTCCCATCTGTCTTGTTCAGAATTGATAAACTTTTCACAAGAATATAGATATTATGGAGCATATATCTAATTATTAGAATAGGAACTGTATTAGGAATGAAAAGTTTGATAGTATAAATAATGTAATTTCAATAATGGTATGTACAAAATTTGTCCACAAAAAACATTAGCACTTATATATGACTTCATGTTCTAGGCCATGCTGATGACGATGGGTGTTAGGATTTTAATAGTGGTTATCATTGACAGAGGCTGGAACTTTGTTCCATTATCTAAAAAAATAGAAGAAAGGATACCCCTGCTTTTGTATTTCCAAAAGCAAAACCTTTAACAGTGCATTGCATAGTATGGGCGCGCCCGCTGCACATGGTTTTAATCCTGAGTCTGGCATATGCCATCAGATATCACAGAAAGTCTAGTAACATCCAGAAGCACATCAGGTTGAGCCAAAGCTGCACGTACTTGTGAAAACCGAGAGCCGAACATCTGATTGCTCCACCTTGATGATGTATTTGCTCCACCTTGATTGCTCCACTGGAGTTGAGGTGGTAAGCATGCCTTGATTTCCAGTCTTCTTGCGAACTCTTCCACTAGCAGCCCCAGGTCCTGATTAAACAAAACAAAAAAAAAAAAAAAAAAGCAGTATCTTCTTCATCGCTGTCCCCTCAAAAAGATCTCATTTCTCATTTTCCAATCCAAATAGACCAAAGCACAGACGAGGAAACAATATTAGTGAGTTTATGTCGCTTATTCGCTACCCAGAACCTAGCTGTTGATTCAAAATATCTACCAAGCTCTTGATTCTGTAAATCTGAAATCACCAGCCAAACATTGCTACTCAAGCAGCAATCGAAGAACAAATGTGTGATTGACTCCTTCTCATTGCAGAAGATACAAGAAGGGTCAGTAAATTCCTTTATTTCAGCTAAATTATCTCTAGCAAGCAAACGATTATTTGACAAAAGCCACAGGAGAAACTGCACTCTCGGTGGAATACCAATCTGCCAAATTGAATTTACAAATCTTGGGATAAGCCTTCTATTATTAATCACAGCATACAAGGATTGAACAGAGTACGTACCTGTAGAAGTAAAATTCCATAGAATTTGATCTTCCTCTTCAGAGAGGCAAATGTCAACGATCAGCTAGACTACTTAGCTCCTATCATAAAACCATTAGTACTACTAGAGACATTCCTTCTGAAGGTTAACATTATGTTCTCACCATCCCAAACATCATATATGACTTCATGTTCTAGGCCAATAGACAATGGCTAAGCTAGTACCAATCCAAATGATCATCTAATGCCCATATGGGCTGCTTGCATAGCCCAAAGCAACCCTGTCCAAAACGGAAGAATTATCTAAAAAAAATTGACAGCAACATAAATAACGTAGGCTGTGATGAACTCATTACTAATCCATGGATGCTCTCTCTCGGTCTCAGCTTGGTGCCTGTCGTCCAAGAGCTGTGGAACACGTGGGAGATCCACTTCCTGATTGTCCTCAGCCTTTTCCTGCAAGTCTTCCTCTTCCTCTTCGGGGGCATGCGGAGGCACTGCTCCAAGTGGTACCTGCGCACCGTCCTGTGGCTTGCGTACTTGGCGGCCGACTCTGTGGCCGTCTTCGCGCTTGGCCACCTGGCGGTCCGCGCTAGAGAGCCTGGCCACGAGCTCATGGCCTTGTGGGCGCCGTTCGTGCTCGTCCACCTGGGCGGGCAGGACACCATCACTGCCTTCTCTAAGCAGGACAACGAGCAGTGGACACGGCACCTGCTGAACCTCGTCTTGCAGACAGCGGTTGCTGGGTACGTCGTGGCCAAAGCGTCGTGGCCGGACACTCGGCTCAGGGCTGTCATGGTGATCATATTCATCTCTGGGTTCTTCAAGTACGCCGAGCGTACCGGATGCCTCGCCTATTCGGACACAAGCAATCTCCTAATGAACAAGATGGATTTTCTGTGGAAGCAAAAGAGGAGTAATGAGGGCCAAATCAAACAAAGCCTTCTCAAAAGAATCAAAGTCAAACAAAGCCTACGTAAAGGAGCGGAGGTTACACTTGATATGATGAAGGAAGGTAGCTCTGCAGAACCCCCACATATACTCTTCCTTGAGGCCTTTTCAATCATAAACGAGCTGATCGCAACTGACGGCCCCCTCAACAAGGCGCATGCTATAGCTGCGCATGGCGACCTACAAGGCCCGCTACAGGGGTTTCTTTCTAGCAAGAGCCGCCACAGTGCCTACGAGTATGTGGGAGCAATTCTCGAGAATTGCTACCGATGGCTCTACACTAAAGAGCCTTCTCGATTGCAGAATGTTTTATTCCCCTCCAACCCCCTTCTAACCACAATTGCCACCTCGATAGCCCTAGCACTCTTCAAAGCCACCGTCGACAAGGCAGGGGACCAACTCTACACTAGCAGTAGTAGTAGCAGAGTTGATATCACGGTGACCTACATACTGCTTGTAGGAGCCATAGCCCTAGATGTGTTCTCTATCATCACCTTCATTTTTCGCTACGTCTGTCTTCCACGTCTACCCAACTGTAGGAAACGACAACAACGACGACAGTGGTCCCAAGAGATCCAACAGTACAACATCATCAGTATTGCTGGCATGTCACCCATATGTCAGTGGCTTGCCTGCGATGTAGATAGCATACCCGTAAAAAAGAAGCACACGTCTATAAAAAAGTTCATCCTCGACACTTTGTTGGCCTCCGGTACAAGAAAAGAGTGGAGCATCGCCAGCAGCCGTGGCCAGTTAGCGCTTCAGAAGTGGCAGGAGCATCACCATTCAACCCATTTTGCCACGACAACGACACTGAAATCATTGAAGGAAACCGTCGCAAGCAGTACTGACTTCCCGATTAGCATGCTCGTCTTGCACATCGCAACAGACATATGCTACCACTTTGGAGGCACTAATAGCTCTGATCATGGTGAAGCAGTGAAGAAGCACAAGCAGACGAGCACAGAACTATCAAACTACATCATGTACCTTGTCTTCCAGTGCGGTGTGATGCTTACTGTTAACTCCAAGATTGCACATGACAAAGCTCGTGATGAAATTGCTGACAGAGTTTCGTCACAGCGTCAAAAGGTTAACTGATCACTTGATGTTGTTAGCTAGTTTCCCTTTTCCTTTTTAACTTCTTTGCAATCTAACTGTGTATGCCTTCAATGTTTCAGATTTATGAAGTTTCAAAGAGTCGTAGGGACCTCCTCCCCAGCAGATTTTCCACCTTCAAAAGAAAGGTTAGCCGATCACTTGATGCTGTTAATTAGCTAGTTTTCCTTTTGTATTTTAAGTTCTTTGTAATCTAAGTGTGTATTCCTTTAATGTTTCAGATTTGTAATGTTTTCAAGCGCTGTGAGGACCCAGGAAACGACAAGGGCAAAGCCGCTGTCATCAGTCTTTTCGAGGCAGTTAAAGAGCAGCGACAAGCCTTCTCGATAGGTGAAATCAACATCGGGCACCAAGAATCAGCGGAACAACAAGATTCGACGAACGAAATCGAGAGCCAAGAATCAACTGTCACTGATGATGATAATGCTGCTGATGATAATCACATCAAGAAACTCCAGATGAACTCTAAAACTCTCGAGTCTCAGTGTTGCCCGTGCAGTTGCGGTGGCCCAAGAGCTCATCGCCATCGAGCGAAGCTGGCGTTGGGAACTCATCGCCAAGGTGTGGGCAGAGATGCTTTACTACATTGCGCCTCGCTGCGGGGGTGATTTCCACTACGAGCATCTAAGCAGAGGTGGTGAGTTCGTCACACATGTTCTCCTTCTCATGTATTACCTTGGTCCTTTCCTGCCGCCACCCTCCAGATGCTTGAGCTCCTTGCGTTGAGCTATTGTCCAGCAGACGTACCGAGCAATTTCATCCTTGTTATGATTATGAATTTGTGATTGTATCCGTCATCCATCAGCACCAACAACTACCAGACACATGCATGTAGCTACCTGAACTCTCCAAATTCCATCTCCTCTCGATCCTTCTGATGGAATAGACACCAACTGCTGAATAGCTTGTCTGCTTGTCTGTTTAATTATTTCAACATTATTCTTGTAAACAAATACTGTTATAGTGTGCATTGTCTTGTTGTATGTTTAATTATTTCAACATTGTTGTAAACAATTACTCTTATTGTGCTATTATATATGTGAATGAAATTGGAACTGCCTGGATACCAAAAAAAAAAAAAAAAAAAAAAAAAAAAAAGGTCCGGTTCATGCCTGGGTAGTTTTGTGTGTGGACGTCTGGACGATCGTGCTGTTGACAGCAATTTTTGGCTGTAGACAGGAAACTGGCATGGCTGCATTTGAGAAGTAGCCTGGACTAGTTTGGCACTGCTAGCAGCAGGAAACCGGCTTATCCGGGGGATTCAGGAATCTGCCTAGGGCGGTTTGCAGAGTTTCAGGCCCAGCCAGGCAGACTCGGCTAGGCTTTCCAAAGACAGTAGCTTTGCCGGCTTGAGAACAGTACTCGGCAGTGGCGAATCCAGAAACCGACCAAGAGAGGATCGGAGCTAAATATTACTAGCCATGCATATACGGCATACTAAAATGTTTTATTTTCTGCCGCCTCCTTGCAGTTGGAAGAAGGGCAGGCCTACTATATATATTCTTGTTAGGAACTTTTTTTTGAAAACGGACTCTTACCCGTACTGCATTAAGAGAAGTGAGAATGTTTAAATTACATCCTAATGGGTTCCCCTAGCGAGATGCCCGGGAGCCCATTAGGCGACACACATACAAATGGCACCGGCTAGAATGGTGGTGCTTAGAGTGTTGTACTAAGAAGGAAACTAATTATGCGACGAAGAGCAAGATAGCTAGCTCGCTGACCGCAACTCAACAGCGACCCAGGTTGCGCTGCGAGTCAAGCGAGCAGATGGCAACAATAGCAACGGTAGCCGCTGCGAACACCCGAGCGACCCTCGCGACACTCAACAACGACCGAGAGCGGTCGCTGTGGAGTCGGCGAGGAAATGGCGACAACGGCAACCAGGTCGCGCTGTGAACATCCGAGCGACCCACGCGACTCCAACAACGACCCGGTGGCTGTGAGTCGGCGAGTCAACGGTGACAACAGCAGCCCGGTAGCCCGAAGAACGAAACGGCGACTGAGGGGGTGAATGGGGCCTCGATTTTCCTTTTTAATTTTGGGTCATCGTCTCAACCCCCGACCTCGAAAGCAAACTCACAAAGATACTAGTGACACGCGTGCTAAGCGGTAGCAAGCTGTCATAGACGAAGTGTTGGGCGCACAGAATCCATCGAAACAAAAGAGAGCAAATCGAGCTCAAACACACAATCGACGCCAAAAGATCAAACCGGAGATTTGCTCCGAATAGAACCTGAAGAAGCTGCTTGCTACTGAAAACAATAACACGTCTAAACCAAGGCACTTGCTAGCTGCTGCTGTTCATTATAAATTCTTTCCAGCTTAGCACCACACACAAGTGCACCGAACAGAGACAAGCAATTTCAACTTGCAAGCCGAGTGGCACTCCAAGCAAAATAAGTCAAATCAAAGCTCAAGCATCCAGGAACATCCAGCTCAAGCCAGCACTACAGTCCACTTAGCTAAACAACGGTGAACTAAAACAACCTCAAATCGAAGAAATCGAACCGGAAAGAGGTAGGTGATAAGAGGAGACGAAAATGAACACAGGGAACCTCAGCTCGACTCGCCACACACGGATCGCAGCTGCTCAGGACTTTCGGTGCCGCCACCATGGCACAAATGTGCTACTTAGGGCTAGCCTGGCTCGCCCAGCTCAAGCTGGCTATAGCATTCGGTGCACTCTCCTGGCACACCAGGAAGTGAAACCCTAGCTAAGTATGAAATGCTAAAATGAGAGGCAAGAGGTGACGAGGGGTAAGCCTCCCGCTTAAATAGTCCAATATTCCTCTTCCCAAAAGTACCCCTATGATTGCTACGAGTCGCATCTTTCTAACCCTAGGGCTATTTTTGGTCGACTCGGTGTACTCGATCCGGACGGCCACCACGCTTCCTCACCGTGTCAGCTACTCGCCGCACGCAATCTCCCGATGTCGCCACGCGCCGCTCCTTCCGGCCCACCGAACATCCGCCCCGGTTTTGAGGCCTAAACCTGCAAAACCGGGCACAATCGATGGTTT